>JAKTWG010000001.1:0-427873 GCA_030560915.1 Pichia sp. NRRL Y-12824 | reverse complement strand
CGGCAAAGAAGCAGCCACTTTCCTCTTCTTCTTCTTTCTGCAATCGCTTGATCGAGACATGAATTTCGCTCTTCGCTCTTTGCTTGTATTTCCTCATTTCCTATTCTGTCCATTCTTCTTTTCTACACTTGTATTTCTTTTTTTTCTTATCTTTGTCTCTCTCAATCAATGTCTCTGTCCTGGCTTTACACCACCCTTCAATCTACCAATTACACCCGTCCCGTCTTGTTATATCAAGATCTTTCACTTCTACTCCATCTTTACCCTTCTGCCATATTTTCCCAAAATGAAAACGGTCTTATCCAAATAACGCTTTCGACTTCTCTCCAATGCATCTTCTCAAAAGACTATCCACAATCACCACCACAATTCTCTACACAAGTTTCCTCGTCTGTTCTTGACATATGGCCGACAATATACGCACAGCAAACATCGAATGATAATGTCCCACCACGACAAAATCGTCTTCTACTGTTATTCATGTCACTTCAACAACAACAACAACAACAACCTCCATTACCACTCCCACCAAAACCAAAACAATCTCCCGCTTCATCTCAAAGCTCTGTAACTCCGGTCACCCCGGTCACCCCGGGCGCCGTTTCTGAAGCCCCTCCAATTCCTCCAAATCCGATAAGAACATCACTTCAGTCCACACTTCATGCAACATTGCAATCATCACTTCAATCGACCCTTCAATCAATCACACTTTCACATCTTGACATCCAATCCTCACTTATATCCGCATGCAATTCATACAAAACGTTAGAATCTACACTTACAGGCATTGATCCACAACTTTTTACAAACTCTACAATCGTTGTTTCAAAAACTGAAGATGCTGTCTCTATCACTGAAAATATCCATCATCATGACACAAAACAGACGTATATTGACGTTCCTGATGCTATTGAAAAACAATCTATTGAACGTGCTGGATTAGATACTTTGAATTTATTAACTATGTTGTTCGATACTGAAAAAATATCATTACAAACCTACGTTAAACAAACACGTCAAAAAGCTCGTCAAAGGGCATTAATTCTTGCATCTATACAAGACTAACTATTTATGTAGCATATTCTTTTATAAAATCTAATAATTCATTATCCCAATGAACTGGAAATGCAAGATTTTCACGATGTACAACGTATTCAGAATCACAATATTCTAATTTATCTGGAACCAAATCACTTTGTAATCCTTTAACTTTATTAATTTCCATAGATGAATAATTACATCTACCACGTCCAAAAGTAACTGTTTTATTAGTATTTTTAAATCCAAGTTTAATTTCCACACATTCTAATTGATTAAAAGATCCTTGAACGTCAAGAATACCAACAGGTAAAAGACCAGCACGATTTTGTCTAGTAATTGCTAAGAAACATCCATAATCTACAATTATTGAACCTTTTGGTTTTAATCCATGTAATAACCAAAATTGTTTATTCTTTACATGATTTTTACTTTGTCCAATAAATCGAGTATGTAATGGAATATTTAATTTCTTTAATTTTTCTTCTTCTAATAAATTATTTTTTTCAAATTCTTCGTTTGTTTCTTCAAGTTCAAAATTTTCTTCACAATTTCTAATATTTTGATCATTTTCATTTGAATACTCTACAATATCCAAAATATTTTCAGGATTGTTTGAATGACAAATGATTGTAGTAATTCCTGCATTGGTTGCTAAATCAGCAGCAATTAATTTAGTTTTCATACCTCCTGTACCAACACTTGATCCTGCTCCACTTTTAGTATTGACATTTAAATTAGATAAATTCTTAACGATTAAAACTTTTTTTGAATCTAAATTAACTTTTGGGTTATCAGTATATAAACAATTAACATCAGTTAATAAGAATAAATAATCTGCATTAACCATACCTGCAGTTATAGCAGATAATGTATCATTATCACCAAATTTAATTTCTTGTGTAGAAATCGTATCATTTTCATTAACAATTGGTATTATATCCATATTCAATAATTCAGTTAATGTGTTTTCTGCGTTTTTAAATTGACTAAAATCAACAATATCATTTCTAGTTAATAAAATTTGTGCAGTTTGTTGATCAAAATATTTGAACAAGTTATCCCATAATGAAATTAATTTACCTTGGCCTAATGCAGCAAGTGCTTGTTTGGCAGCTAATCGTTTTGGCTTTTTCTCTAATTTGGTTTCATTCAATCCCATGGCAATAGCACCACTAGAAACAAGAACAATCCGATGTCCTTGTCTACGTAGTTTAACTAGTGATTCAACAAGCTGAGAAATATTAGCGATTCTTGGTTCTCTAGTTTTTTCATCAACAATCGATGAACTTCCAAGTTTCACAACAATAGTAAAAGTAGTAGATGGGTCTGTCATAATGCGTGGATATAAAGAACAAGAGTGTATTAACCAACAGAAAACAACGTAGAACAAGTATTCTTAAAGAAAGCAATACATGAGACGTTGATAATTTTTTGAATTGACTCACCCCCCTTTTTTGTTCGTTTCTCGCTTTTTCCCTCTTTTTTAGCTCTGTTGATTCTCGACGGTGGGCTCAGCATTGTTAGGCGGATTATGATTATGATTATGATTATGATCATGGTGCAGATGCACATCCTGGTTCACCTCTCTGGCTGGGTCGGCAGTGAACGGCTGTCTGCACATCGGACAGAGACCTCGAGATGACGGTTGTTGCAGCCAGCGGTCGATGCAGTGCAAATGGAACGCATGGCAGCAGGTACCGATGATGAGTGAACATCCGTCACCGGGGAAAACGCAGTTGGGACACGTACCGTCGAACGAAATCCGACAGATACCGCAGAGTTCGTCGTCTGGAACCTGCCAATGCCAGGCGTAGACAGGAGTAATGCTGTTGACAGTGATTTGCATTGTTGGGCGGAGAATTGAAGGAAAGAAACGGAAGAAGAAAGAAAGAAAGAAAGAAAGAAAGAAAGAAAAGTGAAGCAAAAGGAGAAAATTGTTATGTAATAAACATAAGAGAAAAGCGTGGACTGCGCAAGAGTAGTTGGGGATTGAGGTGAGTTTTGTGTGTCAAGGGATAGGTGAGAAGGGTTGGTTCGGTTGCTTAAATGTGTTTTACATAGTGTATGTCTACAGTGTCTACATGTTTTTGCTTTACATCCAGAATTAATGACTACGTTGCTGTATATGCAGTAAATACCCCCCATAGAAAAGACACAGTAAAAGAGAAAACGAGAAAAAAAATTTGGAAAATTGAAAAATAAATTTTTTTATTTCACTTTTCATTTTTAGTCACTTTTTGTTTTATAATCTTCTTTGACCGTTCTTATTCTCTGTCCCCTGTGTCACACAACACTGTCATGTCCAAACGTTTTAACAAAAACAACTCTCTCAAGTTTCAGCTTGTTCACAGATCCCAACAGGATTCCCGTTATTTTGATGATGGAGCTTCTCAATCGGTCCTTGTTCCAATTGTCGATAAGAATCAACAACGTAAGGAGAAACTGAGAACTCAAACTACAGAAGATTTAGAAAAAGATGTTGCCAGCCAACTTAAATCAAATGAAGGTAAAGCCGCTAATTACGGTATTACTTTTGATGATTCAGAATATGATTATTTGCAACATTTAAAACCAATGGGATCAGGTCAAGGTGTTTTCATTTCCAAAAAGGAAGATCCTAAAGAAAAATATAAAAATTCAAAATTAGCGGCTTTATTAACTGATTCTATGTTACCTGGTGAAGAAAAAAAAGTTGATTATCAAACCCTTCAAGATGTTCCTGATGAAATTAAAGGTTTTAAACCTGATTTAAATCCTGATTTAAGAGAAGTTTTAGTAGCTTTAGAAGATAATGATTATTTAGATCAAGAACAAGATATTGATGGAATTGATGTGTTTCAAGAACTTTTAGGTAATGATGGAAAGAAACATGAATTAACATTAAAAGAATATGATCAATATGCTGATGATGATGATTATGACCATGATGGTTATTATGGTGATGATTATCAAGATGAAGATTGGGATTATGATAATTTCGATGATCAAGAATACGAATTTGAAGGAATAGAGGAAGGTGGTGTACCTTCATCTAACTTCAATTGGGAAAAGGATTTTGCTAAATATAAAAATACTAAAGGACGTAAAGTTGATGAATTCGATAGTGATAATGAGTTTGAGGGAAGTGATGATGATGAAGATGAAGATGGGGATGTTATTGGTGATCTTCCTAATATTGGTGAAAAATCATTGAAATCTTCAAACACAAAATCCGCAAAAAAGAAAGAAAAGAGAAAGAAAGGTGCAACTACGGATACATCCTCATATTCAATGTCATCATCTGCATTATGTAGAACTGAACAAATGACAATTATTGATGATAAATTCGATGTTTTAAAAGAACAATACGATAATATGGACGATGATGAAGAAAACGATTACCAGCCGTTTGATTTAGAAACTGAACGTGACGATTTTATGGATTTAGTCGATGATTTCCTAGATAATTATCAATTAGAAAAACGTGGTCGTCGTGTTGTTAAAAAGAATGATGAAATGGAAAAATATAGAAATGCTGCCCTTTCAGTTACAAAAGCTAACAGTAGGATAAAGAACAAAATAGAAAGCTCTTTGGCTGATAAAATGGATAAACTTGAATTATAAACTAAGTGCAATTTTTATAGATTCTATAAACACACCTAATGCATTAATGTAATTTAATGTAATGTAAGCCTCATAATAGAATTTTTACGTCGATCGACGCTGTTAGCTTTAAGAATTTGGATAAATGAAAATCTCTTGCGAGAAAGGAAAAAAATATTTCGATTTTTTTTTTTTCACTTCATACTTTACTTTACTTGATTACGTTTTTAACTGAATTTTCTTTCTTTCTGGAATCAACATTGAAACTATTACGTTATCACATATCTATAATGGGTAAAAAGAGTGCATCAAAAAAAATGCTTGGTGAAAAGCTTATTGCAAACCTCAACAAGCCAAAAATGGCTGACTATGATATCGAAGATGAAGAGTTCAATTATAACAAATCAAGAAATGGCGATGGTCAAGAGGACGATGATGATGATGAAGACGATGATCTAAAAGACTTAGAAGAAATTGCAAAGAGAGAGCATTATGTCAAAGTTTCAAAAAGTAAAATTAGAGATGATGCTATTAATTTAGGTGATAAGTATACTGGTTCTAAAATTGGTAGAAGTGAATTATTCGATGAGGAAGCAAGTGAAGCAGAAAACGATGAAGATGACGATGACGATGAAGAAGATATTCTTGCAGATGTTACTGATTCCGAAGAAGAGATGAATGATGAATCTGAAGAAGAACAAGAACAAGAACAAGAACAAATTGAAGAAAATGAAGAATCAGAAGATGTTCAAGACAATAGTGAAATCGATGAAGATGAATCTTACAAGAGAAACAAAATTGCTAAACTTTTAGATTCTGAAAAACAACAAATTTTTAATCGATTATCAACATCTGCTAAATCAGATGCATTAAAAGGTTACACTATTTTAAAGCAAGGCTCTGAATATGATAACATTCTTGATGCAAGAATTAAATTACAAAAGGCAATGCTTTCTGCAAACAGTCTTCCAATCAATCCTTCAGCTTTTAAACAAAATAAAACAAAACAAACAGAATCTATTTTAGAATCGACCGAAGATAAATTATACACTTTAATTGATAGACTAATACGAGTAAGGGCAGATCAATTATATAAAGATGGATTGATTAAAAATAAAATTGATCCTACGCTCTCTAAAAAGAGAAAATTATCGTCTTACCTTGAAGCTAATTCAAATATAAATGATGCAACAACTCCTGTTTGTAAATCTGTTCTAATGAAATGGTCTAATAGAGTCCAATCAGCTTCTGGTTTAGGTGCGTTAAGCAATGGTAAGTTTAAAGTTATTAATCAAAATGTGTGGACACAAGTCAATAGTCAATTGGGTGATTTAGAAAGATTGGTTAAAAAGACCAAAATTAATCGTCGTGGTATAACACCAATTGGATATACTCAAGAAACAGAAAAGAATGATAGCGATAGTGAAAATGAAGACGATGATGAAAATGCTCAAACTGCAGGTTTAAGTAATATTGATAAAAGTTTACAAACAAACGAATACGTTTTTGATGATGATGATTTCTATAGATTATTACTTAACGATATGATTAATAAAAAACTTGATCAAAAGCAAGCAAACTCATCAGCAGTGTTAATGCTTTCAAAGAACAAAATGCAGAAAAATTACGAAAGAATGGCTACAAAAGGAAGGAAACTGAAATATACTGTCCAAGACCCATTAATTCAATTTGAAATCCCAAGAAGAAAGTATTATTCTTGGGGAGATGATCAAATCGATGAACTGTTTGCTGGTTTATTCGGTATGAACTTTAATATGGATGATTCCGATGAGAGTGATGCCGAAAGAGATAGTGCATCAAACGAGCAAACTTCCGAAGACATTACCGCATTAAGGGAATCTGGTGTTAAATTGTTTGGTTGAATAATCATCTTATCCTTATATATAATTAAATAGACTGTATAAAATATCAAAAGTAAACTTAATAAAATGGTAAAATGATTAAACCGATAAAATTCAGTTGTGCCGCACATTGAAACCATCATGATTTCATAAATTTCATATTGCGGTTCTTGATTTTATAGATTATTTGATATGAAGGCATTGTTGGAACAAAATTATCAATAGTGAACGTGAAGCAATGAGTGCAGATACTGATAGTGAACATGTGGATGCTGATACAGATCTGCAAACAACGGAACAGAATACAATTGTTGTTGACTATACCGATGAACCTAGCACAAATGAAGATACAAATGGCCACAATGCCTCAAATGATTCTCAAAAACATGAAGAAGTCATTACCGTTGATCCTATAGAACAAAAGCCAATAGAAGAAGCAGTCGTTGATAAAATATCATATTCTTCAAATGTTCCTTATCAATTGATTGACGTTCTAAAAGAAACTCCGTTAAATTTTTCCGATTCAAAAGATTCACAGATAACATATATTGAAGCATGGGAATTGAATTTATATATTGGTACAAGCTTAGGTGAAATTATTCATCTTTACAAACTTGATGATACTTTAGGATATATTCAAATTTCTAGACAAAAATTTTCATCTTCTTCATCTAAGCCAATTAAGAAAATAGTTTTACTTCCAGAAATATCAATTGGTCTTATTCAGTGTGGTTCGACAATCAGTGGTTATTTATTACCTGAATTATCACCTGCTAATATAGGGAAGGCAAAGGATGTTACTGATATGTCTGTTGATTGGAGAAATCTAAAAATTGATGAAAATAGACATAACAAAGTAGTCAAGAAAGAAGATTATCATGGTGATCCGTTTGTTAAGGTCACGTTATTTACAAAAAAATCTATTAAATTACTTCGAATTTTCCGTGATAGTATTAGATTAAATAAAGAATTGCAATATACGGATATAATATCGGGTATTCAAATGTCAAATTTTGCAGTTGTTGCAAATTCTGAAAATTATGAGTTAATTGATATTTTACAATCTCAAAAAATATTTCTATTCCCAATAGCTACAAGCTCTCCGGAATGTAAGTTTAAACCAATAATACGATTTGTTAATAAGAATGAGCTTTTATTAGTTTGTGGTGGCTCAAATATAAAGGATCCTGCTGTTGGAATGTTTGTGAACTTAAATGGAGATGTTGTTCGAGGTACATTAGCATTTGAAAATTATCCTACTTCGATATCTGTTGAATTTCCTTATATTCTAGCAATTTTTCAGAATAAATTAATAATTTATTCTATATTTGATCAACAGAAACTACAAGAAATTCAATTCAATGATCAAAGTGAAATTAATGTATTTGTATCGTCACGAATATTTGAAATTAAAGATCCTGAGCTAGTTAAAAAAATAACACAAGCACCAATAATATCAACAATGGATAATGAAGAGATTGAAAGAATTGCTGTTGAATCAGATAATGGGGTAAAAGAATCAATTTGTAAATCATCATGTATTTTAGTTGATTCTGCGGGCAAGCATTTCAAAGTGTTAAAACCATTATCAAAAATTGATAGGTGGATGGCAATGTATGATTCAACTACTAAGGAAACATCGCAAAATGTCTATGATAAATTAATGGAAGAATTATCAGTAAATAAATCAAATTCTTATTTAATTACATTATTAGGACTTTTCACTTTAGATTATGATTTATACAATCAAGCTTTTGAAATATGGACTTCCAATTTTAAATATTTAGATCCCAGGTTAATGATTTATATTTTTAGTGATAATGGATCAGATGGAATTTTTGGATCAGTTTGGACATATCAAGCACTGTTTGAAAAAGTTGAAGCTTTAAAAAAAGCTGATAAGTCAACTGATATGAAAGATTTTTTCAAATTATATTTGAATAATTGTTTAACTTTCAATTTTGAAAAAAATACTGTACTTATTGGTAAAAGTATAGAAGTTGCATTAGTTAAATTGGGTCTTCTGAATAATGAAGATTTAGAACCTGTAATTCATGAAATTAAATATTCTCCGAATGAAGTTATTGAATTATTACTATTAAACAAAAAATATTATTTATTGTCTAGATTTTATGCGAATTTAAAAGATCATGGACAAATGTTATACTATTGGAAAGGATTGATTAGTGGAGAATTTAAAGATGATGAATTTGATAAAAATTTCAAAAACACTAATAAATCATTACATTATTTAGTTAATTACATTTTTGCCAACTGTATTGAAAATAAAGCTCTGGTCGAACAATATACAGAATGGTTATTAAAATTGCATCCTCAGTTTGGATTGAAACTTGTTACAGATAAGCGGATTAAACAATTAGAACTTAATGACATTAAAGTACTAAATTTATTAGATAATGGGGATATTAAAGATAAAGATCAATTAAAATTACAGTATTTAGAATATATTTTTGAAGCCAAGAATGAAAAGCAGTTTATTGGGGATTTGATCTTGATTTATCTGAATATAATTATATCAAGATATGAAAAGGATAATAAGATGAAAAAATGCATTGATGAATCACTTGATGATTATAAGAATATGATAGTTCCCAAAATGTCGATTTACAAATATTGGAAAATAATTGAAGAAATGGAGTTAAAAAATACAAAATTTGTTATTTATCATAATAGAGTATATGAATACCTTAATTATATTTCAGTGGAAATGAAATCTATTTTGGATCAGCAACTTGTTATTCAAAAGTGTAAGGAAAAAATCCTTGATTCTAAATTTCGAAATGTTTTCCCCCTTCTAAGTCTAATGATTTTATATAGATATGAAGACTATGATGGAATTGTCAATGAGTTTATTAAGTTAAAGGATTACATATCAGCAGAAGAATTTGCTGTCAATTTGAAACTTGAAAGTATTAAATTGATAAATCCTATCCAAGCTGCTAAAATGGAAAAAAACAGTACGGCAAGCTCATTAATGAATGACGAAGTTGCCAATAACAGTAAAATCACAGAAGATCTATTGAAATCTATTTTCGATGTTTATTTAAAAGAAAATGAAACTAAACTAATTGATGATTTTTTAAACAAATATGATTTGTTAAATGATACAACTGAACAAACAGGATCAATGATTGATAGAATAGATAAATTAGTTAATGTTATTAACAAAGTTCCTGATAGTTTTCCATTGGATATGCTGAAAAGATTTATGGTTAACAATTTGATTGAATTTAAGGATTATAATGATCAAGTTAGTATTCGAAAGACATTGATTAAATTAGAAGTTAATCGAATGGTTCAATTGAAGAACAACTTGAAAAAGGATGTATAAAGATATTTGTATTATTAAAATAGATTAAAATAGATTTGGATTAAAGACTTTTCCATTGGTACCATTTATTAGGCGTACTTAATTTTGTAGAGATACAATGATAGTACTAGGTTTATGAAAGTTTAAATTATGGGGTGAAATCTATAAAATTTTAGAAAAAAAAAAAATGGTAAACTTTTTCTTATCAGATTCAATCTTTTCAAGCTTATATTAGCAAGAATAAAGCTGTGTTGAAGAAGCATATAAAAAACTTACGTAAATTTTATTTACATTCACAACCTGAAAAATAGTATATTTTTAAATATTTGTTTGACCTCAAACATCTTTGCCTGAACATTAATTAATTAAAAATTTTCTTAATTGTTTTAGCTTTCTAATAAACAATTATGATACTTAAGCATGTTCAAAAGCTTTCATCAAGTAGTAGTCATTAATAAATTATTGATTTGCAACAATGATGTTTTCGTTGTCACTGATATTGCAATTTTCGTTTCTCCTGTCATCTGATTCAACAGGAGCATCAATAATTTTTTATAATACAGGACGATTTGGGATTCTTTGCCTAGCTTTTACATTAGTGTTCCTGATATTTCCGATAATCCTTTCAAATATTGTGCTATAGTCATCTTCCCGCAATCTTTTTCTGACTGTAGTATTACCTACTTTGGGTCAATATGCATAAAAATCAATAAAAACACTTTCAAAGCCTTTTTTCTTTTGTTTGTAGTAATTTTTTAAAAGAATGTATTACAGTTTGTTGAAAATATATCAGACTCAGTAGATTTCTACTTTTTTTTCACAGTTTCTATACTAGTTTTAATATCCTACCTAAAGTTCTTCAAGAAAATATTGAGTATATACGGAATTAAAAACTATCTTAAAGAATAGTGTTCCGATACACATTTATTCTTGATCTTAATCGGCCATCCTTAATAGCATCACAAGAATGAAAATCCGAAATTCTGGACTTATTAAAAGCTACTTTTTACTTTGAATAAAACAATTGAGGAGTAAATAGTTACCAAGAACATTGTGAGCAATCAGTTCAGTTGAGCCATTTCTGAGATATTGCGGAAGGCTTTTAGAAATACACGCCACACTTCTCTTTCTGCTGTATTACAATGAATATCGTCTTGTAAGCTATCATCCATTAATTAAGGCATATTGTTGGTGGAGCTCCGATCCAGCTGCCTTGCTATAGGTCTGAACCCTGCAAGACTGTGTGAGTCTGTCGCAGGAGGATACACTTCTACTTATTAGACATATTTCTTGCTTTTACCTTGTACACACTAATATGTATCTTGTACAGACTTCTTTAATCACCGAAAGTTTCCAGTATAATTTCTTGTAATTATAACAGATTAAGAGTTATTATGCCACCGAAAACAAGAGCCTCAACCAGTGCCAATCCGGACGTTACGGCCGTCCCAGAAACTACAACACATTCTGTTACAGTTTCCCCTCAAGCGTCTGCAACCCAGTTACCCACTGCCAGTTCCAGTACGTCTAACCCACCTCAGACCGACGGTTGGGATTTACCCTCTGCCACCACTGAGCAACCACTCACTGCTGCGCAACAAGTCATCCAAGTTTCACCTCTTGAAATTTCTGATGATGAGGAGGATGTTATTATGAAGGATGTCCCTTCCTCACCCGAAGAGATTTCCTCCAATGTTAAACGGGAATCCCTCAACAAGAATCCTGTTAACAAACTTGTTCAAGATAGATTGAGTAGATATCGCAAATTCTCTCCAACCAATTGGCCTGCCCTGCTTGGCCTCTTAACCACCAAACAACAATACCACGAAGCTGAGGCCCTATCAAGTACCTGATGAACATCACTGACGTTGTTTTCGAACAAACCAGTACCATTCCTGATGACCTCAAAGAAGTGGTTCTCAAAATGCTTTAGGTCTCAACTGCTGAACAGATCAGCAGTCAGGGTCTCACTTATGAATACCTTGATTTCAGTGAAGGTTGTTTTCCTATTGAGGATCCATTTATCTTGACAGAGTTATTGGAACTGGCATCACAGGCATTAAAAGACGTCTTTTCTCATACCAGTTTTCAAGTGATGTTTGATTCCATTACTAGACAGAAAGATGAGACATCTGGTTTGGTGCAACACATGCTCCAAACCATTCAATGGCCTGCCAAAAAGCCTCTCACCTATTTGAACACCCCCGCTAAGGTCTTGTTTTGCAAGCTCTCCGCCGGCACTTCGAATGCATTGCATTTGGTTCCTGATGTCGTTACTATGATGCAGTATGATGCCCTCAAGGATATCGATGATATTTTTGGTACGGATAGTACTAGCATTAATTCAATGGCTATGATCCATAATGTTTTCCAAACAAGTATCTCTACTTACAAGAAGCATTCAGCAAATAAATATACGGCCTCCATTAGAATGGTCAGATATTTGTTAAGTGTTTTGTCTGGTCAAGCTGCAACTCATTTTAGAAACTTAGCAATTGCGGAGCTGAACCGTTCCACTATTGCATTAACCATGTTCAATCCTTCGGTTTTTGGAACGATGGTTCATGAATTCTTCACTCGAATTCAATAACACGGTGCCTAAGCTGAAATATAGGCCACTTCTACATTCGATTGAATCAATTCCCCTAACTTCAGCCAAAACAGCAAAACAGCAAAAGCCGCTCAAGCCGCCCACCCAGCTCCACTTCCACACTCTCAGGATAGACAACCAAAGAGACACCGTGGCAGATACAGGTTCTTACTCCGTCTGCCCAACATCAAATACGAGAAACCAACTAACATCAGGACTCCCCAAGGGCAAATTTGGTGGACGTATTGCGGTGCGAATCTGTCAGATTTTTAGGGATGAGCATTCATTTTCGCTCTTTTTTCAAAATGAATGATCCGATACCATAAATATACAGTTATATTCAATAATTGCCAATATTACTCAAATTATTTAGATGGCTATAATAATGAATTATACGTACGATTTGGTTGATATTAAAATATAGTATAATAGATAGTTGATGAATTATTCTTAGATGATCTAATGATTTTGTTAATTAGCTTAAGTATAATATCAATAAACTAATTGGGAGTTTGAATATAACTGTATCCTTTGATTGAGATTGTAATTCGATATTTTAAAGTATAAAGTATTTGTTATATATTTTGCCAGCCGAACTTCAACCATCGGATTTAATGTACCGGTAATCACACCATTTCACTTCATTTCTCCCTTTTAATTAAATTGCTTGCATGTACATTTCACTGTCTCAACTGATTATTTGGTCAGACATAATAGAATATAAAATGCCAATTCCATATCTAGAAGTATTACGTGCATAGCATTTCCTGTTTTAGTTTAATTTGCTGCATAACCATTCATACATGTGATTCCTGATAACCTAGACCTCATCATTCAGCAGAGTCATAAATACTTATCTGCAAACATGATCAATTGACAAAATACCTAGAGCCACATTCCTAAATTATATTGCGATATCCGCTAGGAATTCTAGCGCACAATATTCAGGGCAGAATAACCTCACACCAACTTTATAATATATTTAATTTAAGTAATTTCAATACACATACATCCTTAGATTCAGCACTTCCTTATCATGAACAACATGATCAATTAATGGCCACTGTAACTGACCAAACTTGTTTCGACAATTCCATGCTAGATCAAGTCTTTCTTTTCGACTCTGGTGCCAGTGTCTGTGACAAATAACGCTGCCTTGGGTTCGACGACCACGAACTAGAATGCGAGTACCTCCCTGAAAGTAAAAACAACATTTTAAGTATTCATCGGATATGGTGTTTTCTCTATCAAAACCCATTTAATTCTTTTAAAGTTATCGGCAGTCCCCAACTTCCTTCTAGATCACCTTTTTGATTATACTGAAACCCAAATGGACGCTAATTCAAACAATGTTTTAGTTTTTTATGAAAAAGGTTCACTCATGCCCTACGTGAAGATTCAGTTTAGGAAATAGATATCCGTGACCTCATCCAACAAGGTGAGCAATTATCACAGATATAGTTTAATTTATTACCCTGTAATTGCTTACGTAATTATTCACTTTCTAAAACGTCAAACATTGATTAATAAGTTCTAATAATTTACTTTCAAGAAATACAAAACTTTTATTACAAATTCTTAAATTTTCAAAGTCACGTGATAAAATTTTGCGCCTTATATAAAAGTGAAAAATTTTGTTTTCGCAAATGGTCCCTTGGCCCAGTTGGTTAAGGCGTGGTGCTAATAACGCCAAGATCAGCAGTTCGATCCTGCTAGGGACCATTACTTTTTTTTTGCTTGGGTTTTTTTAACACACTTTTTTAAATAAACTTGAAAGGTAGCCACATAATACATTTCAACAGGTTTTTCATAAAAAGCACTTATAGGCTGCACTTAGAAAGTAAAGTATCGAATAAGCAAGAGTTTATCATTAGATATATGTTACTATAATCGCTAGGCGGTCATCGCGGTATAACATTGGGTTTCAAAATTAATAGGATTCATTGAAGTCATCAACCTATATTCTAACATAACTATGAAGTAGAAATATTTTATTAAACGTCTTAGTATCTTATGCTGTGTTCGTTGCAGTCCGATCACCAAAACAAATATTACCAAGAGTAAAGAAAACACGTTGAAAACCTTGGTAAAAAGAACGACCGCGCAAAAAGATCGTTTCCATGAATTATGTGAGTTCATGTGTTGATGTTGGAATAGAGTGGCAGTGGATTTTTTGTGCTTTAGGATTGGACTCTGTGTGACATTCGGAGAAATCCACACAACACAGTTAACATGACCAAAGATAGGTTTTACTTTCATTTACTAGAAGTGACTATTGTGCAAATGCTTAAAGCACATGGTTTTGATAAGGCTGGTAATCAACATGTATTAGAAATATTCACAGACATTGCAATTCGATATTTAACTCTATTATCAAAAACACTTATAAAATACACGGAACTTCGAGATGATTGTATACCCAATATTAAGGATATAACGAACGCATTTCTTGATTTAAAAGTTTTAAGTCCTTCTAAACGTCTTGATAAGTATGATGTTGATCCAATAAATGATTTAGGTGTAGAAAATTTTGAGAAATGGTTTAACCATGATATGAACACAAGAATGAGAGAAGTTGCTAGACCAGACCGTGAGTTTTTGGAAGAACGTAAAAAGATAAAGAAAAAATCATCAAATGTCAACTCTAAGATGGATAATTTAACAAAAGCATTAGATGAACAATCAAAGCAAGCACAACTTCAAAATCCAACAATGCCTTATTTACCTCCACCTTCTGTTAAACAAACACCGACTCCATATAATATGTATCAAAATTTACAACCCTTTCCACAAGTTGAACCAATATTGGATTCATCAAATGTGAATGAAGAAGAAATGAACGAAGATAATGATTATGAAATTCCATCATATGCCATTGACGAAGATTGGATTCAATATTTAATAAGAGATCAAATAGCATCATACTTAGTTGCTAGTAAATCAAAGCAACATGCAAATACACATTCCACAAACTCTCAATTTAATAATAATAATAATGATATAAGTCACTTGAAACCTTCAATGTTTAAAGGTACAGTTCTTCAAGATTATATTCCCAATGATTTAAAACCAATTGTAAACATAGCATCAAATAAACGAAATAATGATTTTTTAATTGCTGGTCCAATGCCGGAAAAATTACTACATACCTTCCCTTATTACAAAAGTGATGATGAAAGTAGTGAGTTTGATAGTGATGAAGATGAAGATGATGACAATGACGATTCGGAAGATGATGAAGATGATGAAGATGATGAAGATGGTGAAGATGAAAATGACGATGATGAAGGTACCAATAAAGTTGATGTTGATAACAATGCAAACTCGGGATTAGCAGCTTATGATTATTATGAACATCATAAGTTATATGAAGATGACGATGAAATGGAAGATCTGGATCTTTATGGACAAGGAAATACAAGTTCTCATGATTTAAATCTTTTTGGATAACCTAAACTAAAAATCTTTACTTACTAAAATCGAAGTACAACATGTATAGAAAAGAATGTACCTATTATATATACGAACTATGTAATTACAAAACAAAAATAACAACGGAAATTACAAAAAATGACAAAAAAAAAATTTTGAACCAATATACTTAAAATTTCTTTCTAGATTTAAATTTTTGTTGAGATTTACCAACTCTACCACCTTTGCTCTTAAAATTACTGTTTCGTTTAGGTCTTTTGTCTTTTGATTCATCATCGGATTCACCATCCCAATCGATATTATCAGAACCACCTTGTTTCTTCCATTTCAATTTATTCTTTTGACCTCTAATTGGACCTTGTTTAACAGCTTCAACATAAGCATTAAGAGAGTTCTTGTTTGATAAGATATCATCATCGTCACCATTATTTTCTTTAATAACCAATTTACCATTTTTAGTTTTGAAATTAGTGAGTTGTTCGACTGATTTTTTAGTAAACTTCTTAGATCTTGATGTAGAAATATGTGATAATGCTTGCTTATCTAATAAATCCAATGGAGCATCTTTTGATTCAGAAATATATTGGTTATTCGATTTCTTGGATTTATGATTAGATTGTTCTTCAACTTCTTCATCAGAATCATCAGAATCAGAATCTTCATATAATGCTTTATCATATGCCGAAAGACCTGCCTTTTTAGAATTTGAACTTTCAGCAACATCATCTGATGATTTAGTACGTTTAGAGGCTCTATTTTTAGCCTTTCTGATACCATTAATAATTTTTTTATCTTCTTCGGGAATATTATTGTCAATTACATCAAAACCAAATTTTCTTATCATTCTTTCAATCAAATGCTTAATTTTAGATTTAAAATGATTCTTATGTTTGTTATTAATAATTAAAAATTCAGTTAATAAACCTTTTAATTCTGGTAAAATTTCTTCCTCAGGTAATGATAAAATAGCAACTTTCATAAAACCTAAAGTTGGTTTAATAACTTCTCTATTATTTTGATGTAAGAAAACTTCAACGAATTGCATCAATTCCTTTTGATATGAAATATCTAAATCTTTATGGAATTCATAAAATATACATGATAATGCAGTAATTGCTGCACTACGTTGATGAGGTATTTCAGGACCTGCAGCTGCACAACACATCAAGAATAATTCTTGAATAGAAGCTTGTGCATCTGGAATATCTGCGTCAATTAAAGTATTTTTAATAATTTCACCATTAAATTCTTTAAATTTATTACCAATTTGAATTAATAAAGCAAATGAAGTAGTTCTAGTTTTTTCATTTGCACTTCTAGTTGAATCAATAACTTCAGATAAAATACCTGTGATAAAATGTAATGAATCACGTGGAAGTAATTTAATTAACTTTTCTAAAGCTTCTAATCTTTGAGCCCTTGCTGATGGTAAAGTAATTGTTGAAGTTTCAATAAAAACTTGAATAATATTTGAAATTAATGGAATAATAATTGATTTAGAACCATCATCATGTTCAATATCTAACAATTTGGAAATAATACGGTATGATCTTTTTTGAATTTGAGAATTTTCAATACGAACAGTTTCATTAAAAATTGTTAATAATGCATTATGAGATTCAGAGGGGATATATTTAGTCATCATAACGATCAAATCCATCATTGTAACTGAAAGTTTTGGGACTGAATTCTTATTGCCATTCTTAGAACCGTCTTCCTTAGTTAAGGTACCTTCATTTTTTTCATCATCTAAAGCTTTTCTTAGAAGAAGACAAACTTTATTAAAAGTTGCAATCATATCATCAGTTGAGGAAATTGTAAAATATGCTTCAATTGCTTCAGCAACATAATTTCTTTGATCCATTGGAATTTGAGTGAAAACATTAAATAAAACAGATAATAATTTAGTTGCCTTTGTTGAAGATAAATATTCTAAATCTGATTTTGCCTTTGAAGAAGGAAATTGTTGACTCAAAATAATATCATCACCTTCTTCATTTAAACGTTGCTTTTCAGTAATAACCAAATTTTTTAAAGCATTACAAAGAACAGGTCTTAATTGGACTTCTTCATATAATAAACCAGATAATTTAGCAGCAAATTCATCGGAGAATGCAGTTTGTAAATCTGTTGGTAAGAAACAGAAATATGGTAATAAAGACCAAATTTGATCAATAATGGTTGAAAAAATCTTTGTATTAACTGAATTTGGATCACCATTTGTGACTTTTTGTTTAAAAAAATCAATAATTGGTAAGATGTTTTTAATGTAATAGTTCAATTGAGCCATTTGAACATTATCTCTTAAAATTGGTAATAACCAAGCTCTACCAACTTTTTTTGGATCTGTTAAATTCAATGGCAAAACTTGTAAAACAACTTCAGGGCCAATAGAAGAAATTGCACTTGCAATAACTTTTTCGGAAATTTCGTTTAATTCAAAACCTTCTTGTTCATTTGATCTCCAATTACCAATTAATTCTAAATGTGATAAGAAATCAGGGTTTGCTCTTTGTCTTAATTTAATAAATAAAGTTGAAATGACTTCACAGACATCCTTTGCACTTTGTCTATATCTAACAGTTAAATAATCAGAAGTAATTTTAGCGATTTTAGTAATGACATCATCGACATCTTCGTAAACTTTAGAAGTAACTGCAGGTGGTAATAATAAATCTTTATCTTTAATACCATCGACAATAATAGCAATTAAACACTGGGATGCACTTTCAGTAATATTTGTATTTTCACTTAAGAAATAATTACCAACAGATTGGAAAATATCTGGCAATTTAAATAAAATTTCTAAAGAGCTAACATTGGTAGCAAATGAACTAACTGCTTTAGCGATAACAGCCAACCAAGAAGGAGCTAAATGAGGGTCATTAAGAGCTGGTTTTAAGTCAAAAATGATATCTAAAACTTGAATAAATTTTTTGGAATCGATTTCATTAGTCATTGATTTAAACATACCTTCAAAAGCATTAAATGCAGAAGAAATTAAATATTGATCTGCACTTTTACAAATTTCTAATAATATATCACAAAGTGGAGTTATTTGTTTTAATGGCCATGCATTTGATGAAGTAATTGAAGTAATCAATTGTAAATTATGTATTATTTGAGGATTTGAATCTTTTGAATCTTTTGAATCTTTTGATTTTGATGTTGAAGTTTTAGAATTATTTTCATTGAGTAAAGTAATCAAATTATTCAATGCAAATTCACTTGCATAAGAAGCAGCAGGATGTTCTTTTGATTTTGTACCTGTTGGAATTTTAGTTAAAACGTTTAAAATTGCTTCCTGTGCTCTCTTTCTAACTTTAGGTCTTGGATCTAATGATAAATCTAAAAGTGCAGATAATGCTCTCTTTGGAGAAATTTTATAATTACCTGAATTATTCCAAGATTTGAAATCTTGAGCTAACAAAAGGGATTCTAAAAATCCAATACTTGATCTAATTAATGGTGCATCTGCAGATTCACTAGTTAAGGAAGGTGCAATTCTAACCAAAATATCACTAAACTTAGATTTTAATAATTTTGATGGTGTGTAAGAAGAAATTAAATCAAGGAAATAAAGTGAACAGGCTGCTAAATCCATATCTTTGATTTCATTATCAACACAACATTGATCGAGAAGAGTCAAAAAAGAAATAAAATAGGTGATTGGAGTAGTATTTTGGTTTTGTTCTTTTAAATTTTCTTCAATTGTCTGTAAAACCACAGCTAATTTTTTTTGATTATCAAGTTTAGAGTTGATCTGGGTTCTAATTTTGGCCAACTTGTCGTCCATTTCCATGAGACCAATCAAATGGTCTGTTCTATCATCTTCTGCGGTAGCCATGGCTCGTGTTAGTGGGAGAAATTCCGAAAGAACCTGAAGAAACACATATAAAACGGGTACTAGCAGATCTGAAAAAAAAAAAAAAAAGAATATTTCACGAATTCATGCAGAGCAAAAAAAATTTTCAGTCGATAAAATACCACTTGGTGCACGGGTTGCATTTCTGAATTGTCGTTCGCTGGGAGAACATGAATGGACAAGAACAGTAAGTTGTTGGAGAAGTGGTGGGATGGGGAGAAAAGAAGGCCTGTTCCGGACTGGACACGTCGGCCAGCAACAATGAAGGGTCTTGTTAGAATCAGACTAGTCAGAAAGGGTAGAACTAGACAGCCGGTGTACAACATTGCCGTTGGCGGCAAGAGAGGTAAGCTCCAGGGCCTACCTGTCGAAGTCATTGGTACTTACAATCCTGTGCCGACTTCTATTTCTCCATTGATGAAGCAACAAGGTATTATTCCTGTCAAGGATGTCAAGCTTGATTTTGACAGAGCAAAGTACTGGATTTCTGTGGGTGCACAACCAAGTGACACTGTTGCCAACTTATTCAAAAAGGCTGGACTTCTTCACGAACAATGGCCAAGTCCAACTAAGGCTGCAAAGGTCGTCCCAAGAGCTGAAATTCCAACACAAAGAAAACAATTTGCTTAATTCTCAATACTTTAAGATACAAAAAATAATTTTATAAACGTTTATATCATACTCTGTACATAAGAAGAAAAAAAAAAAAGAAAAATCTAAATTAATTAATGGATCTATCGAAGTAAATAAGGTCTTTCAGCCCAAAATTTCTCCTTGATAATATCACAGTGGTATTCTTTAATACATGTCCTTTTTGATCTTTTAACCATTCTCTCAAGATGTTCTCTGCCCGGATTTTCCTGATACTTTGCGATTGGAAAATCTACAATTTCTCTAATAAACGTTGTCCCCTTCTTAAACATTTCCGATTCATTATTATAATTGATTCCAAAGTCTTTGAACAAAAGTTCATTCTTATCTGAACTTAACGTACCTATGAGTCTATTCTCCGCTTCCTTTGTAGTCATTCCACCTTTCAAAACCAATGTCCAAAATGTTGTATTGTATAAATTATTGATATGACAATCTACTTGTCTCCAACGAAAATAATCCATTACATTTTCATCATTCGGATAAACAACGGCCCTAGCATCAAAAGTAGGTAATCTTTCCAAACTTAATGGTTTGGAAGGATTCAATTGTGTCCAATAATATTGATAATATGAACTGAAAGTTGATGCAAATGTAGTTATAAGTTTAAATTCTCGACGATCAAATAATTCACAATCTTTTCTTAGTAAAAAAGAGTATTCATCTGAATCCCCATATGCCATAACTATATCAGGAATCGTTTCCATCATACGTTTAGCAGATGTGTTGATTACTTCTAAAGCTTTGTCATCATTTGGTTTGTCAAAATTGTAAAAATCAGAAAATTTATGAAATCCTCTACCATCTACTCGTATAATAATATGTGTTTGTGGAATAAGAATGTTTTCACGTTCAAATTTCTTAACGTATTCGTATCTTGAGTTAGCCATATGTGTATAATGGTTTAGAAACGGAAAATAAAGAGAAGAATAATTGTATGGAAACAAATAAATTTATTGTGGAAGTGCGCTATACGAATGAATAAGTGAATGTGTGTACAATCTTATAATATAGAATAAAGTAAGATACGTAATAATACGTTGAACGTATTTATAAGACTGGCAATAGCTTATGTTAAGGATTATCTTCCTTTTTCTAAATTAATAATTAAATGAATTAAAAATAAGATTATAAATATTCTTCACAGATTATACAAAATCATAATTACCAACAATTATTGTTATAGTATTAAAAATCATCTGATACTTCTTTAATTTTTTGAGAACCAAAAACATCATTAGAACCGTCTAAATTAGCTTCACCTTTCCTTGGATTATAATGATCCATAATATATTTGTTGGATTTCTTCAAAAAGTCAATTTGTGGAGGTAATAATTCATTACAAAATTTCTTTTGGTCATTATTTTTAAAAATTGGGAATTTCATGTTTTGTTTACAAAGGAAATTTTCAGCAATTTCCCATAAACTTAATTCTAAATCAATTGCACCTCTTGGGAAATCTTCACCTAAAATTCTACGTCTTTTATCAGTAACTTCATCATCAATTCTGACAAACATCTTCTTTTCATCCAATAAAAAGAATGGATCAAATTTAGGATCATGACAATGATAAAATAAAGGTTTAGAATCAACAACTTTATTACCATCTTGAAAATATTTTTCATAATCATACTCATAATTTGATTTTTTTAATTTCATATCACTTTCAATTTTTTTAATAATTTTTTCAACATTTTCATAATCTCTTAAAGGATCATATTGAACAATTGCACCATGTTCAAAAGTATTTAAATGATTCCAAAATCCCATTGCTTTATCAGGTCTTTTATAAACTTGATAATAAGGTAATTTAAAATAATTAGCAGCAGCAACAAAAGTTTCTTTATCACCTTCACCTGCACCACCTTGAGATAATAATGGATGATAACCATAAGGACCATCATAATTATAATACAATGCTAATAATAAAGTTTTAAAATGTAATTTTTTATTAATTAACATTTCACCAGATTCAGTTGTCCAATCCATTAAAGTATTTGATCTATCATGAAAATCATAATCTTCCTTTGGATTAATTTCATTTGAAAGTTTATCATGATTTAAATTCATTGATTTAATATCAGTATAAACATCATTAATATGACGAATTGGATCATCAGAAATTTCAATACCTGCAATTTTATAGTATAAAGGAGATGTTGTTCTTCTCCAAAAATCAGGCCAAGTAATCATATTATATTTTTTGTATAATTTACTTGTAAATAAAGGTTCTGGATTATCAATTGCATAAGAATCCGAATCTAATAAAAAGACATTAACGAAAGAAGAAGCTAATAAAGCAAGTGATTTTAATTGATAACCTGTTAAATTTAATTTTTCAATATTTTTTTTACCAAATATATCTTCCATTTGAACACATTTTGCATTTAATGAAGGTAATAAAGTGTCACATAATAATTCTTCATAATCTTCATTTGTTGGTAAAATAATTTCAACAGGTAATTTTGCACCAACTTCTCTTAATGATTTAACAGCTAAGAAAGAAAACCAAGAATATTTACCACCACCAACAATCGCATAACCATCACCACTATAAAATTTAGGAGTAATTGAGGGTAATTGATCCACAATCAGTTTATGTTTTAAAGTTAAATCATCTACGAAATCTTTTGGAAATTCGAATAATTCAGATAATCTCGATTCAGATAACAAATCTTTTTCACTTGCATAAAAATAAACGGGATCAATTTTTGGTTTATTACTGTCATCTAGTTCCATTCTTTTTTTTAAAGGAAATGAACCTTTGCATTCGTGTAATAAATTAAAGAACTTTTCAAAAAAATTGTGGATTTTATAGTTACCATCTAAGAAAGATCTTGTAGAGACAGTATTAAGCTCAGCTACTTCTTCAGGGGTATAGGAAATGACATTTGAAGAGCTTGTCTTAACGTGTTTTTCTCCATCTTCTTTTTCTTCTTTTTCTTCTTTTTCTTCTTTTTCTTCCTTTTCCTCTTCTTCCTTGTTTTCTTGTTTAGCAACAGACTCGGCTTCATCTTTCAGCGCTTCCGTTTGCTTATTCTTCCAATAGCTGTCTGACTTAGCCATGATCAATTTCTGAACGCTCTGAACATTTTGTAGGGACGTGTCGTAATCGTATGCGCCGCCGGACGAAAGGAAAAGCACGAGCACCGCCACCAGGAAGGTAACGAACAGCAACCTAAGTCTAAACTTCTTTCTGAACAGGGACATGTTCTCCTAGCTGGATCTCCTTCCTCCCCTCTTCTCTTTGCTGAAACACAACAAAACAAACAAACCAGGCTCAGAATCAAGATCAAGACAAAAAAAGCAACACACCGAAAAAGAAAAACGAAAAGCGCGACGGTTTTTTGCGTTTTGCGTTTTGCATTTTGCTGTTTTTGCTGTTTCTGTTTCTGGTTTGTTGTTTCTGCTGTTGTTGTTCCTTCTGCTGGAGTCCTGGCTGCTTGTCCACCCCGTTGTACTACCTACCAGACCTTCGCTTACATTCTGCAGTACTTGGCTCTATCATGTCTAGCTCGGTCTACTCTTCGCTTTTCGGCAAAGGTGCTGGCTCTGGCACTGCCAAGTTCAAATACTATTCCATCTTTATTGGACTTGCTCTCGGTTACGTTTTATTCCTTATTAACCAATTATCTTCCACACAGACTTCCAAGGCCATTACAAATTTCTACAGATTTAATCCACATACTCGTGGTGCCAATCCATATAATTACAAGACTACCCTGGACAGATTGAATACTTATTTCCCATATGATTATTCACCAAGAAGAATTGATAGAAATATCTTTCAAATGTGGAAAACTCCTGCAAATGATCCAGATTTTCCACATCGTGAATTGGTTTTAAAATGGAAAAATGAAAATCCAACTTATAAATACAATTTATATACTGATCCTGAAATTCATGATATTTTAGCAACTCATTTCTCTAATACAGTTCCTGAAGTTATTGAAGCATTTGATTTAATGCCAAATAAAATTATTCAAAGTGATTTTTCAAGATATCTGTTAATTTTCTTATTTGGAGGAATTTATAGTGATATTGATACTAAATTAGAAAAACCAATTGATACCTGGTTTGATTCTGATAGAAATGTTGGTTTTGCAGTTGGTATTGAAGAAGATATGAATGTTGAAAATTGGGAACATTACATGACTAGAAGAGTTCAATTTGAGCAATGGACATTTAAAGCAAAAGCTAGACATCCAATTTTAAGAAAACTGATTTCTAAAATCGTTGAAACTACATTTAAAGCTGCAAGAGATAATAAATTACGTGCTTATTATAAAGATTTTAAAGATGTTGATAAATGTTCATCAATTGATATTATGGAATGGACAGGACCTGTTGTTTGGACAGATACAATTTATGGTCATTTAAATTCATTAGAAAATCCGACTATTGTTGATATTGATTCTAATAGATATATTCAAGGTGAACTGTACGGTCCAGAAGATGATGAAAATCAACTGATTTCATGGAGATTTTTCACTGGTTTAGAAGCTCCTGTTATGGTTGATGATGTGGTAATTTATCCAAAAGCGGCATTCCGAGAAGATAATGCCAACAATTGTGGCAAATATTGTTACGTGTACCATGAATTTGGAGGTTCATGGAAGAACAACGGTAAGGGAGAAGTCAAGTCAGAAGAAGAAGGTTACGTTGAAGAAGCTGAAGCTCAAGACGATGGAGAAAACAACAACGATAACAATGACGGTGAACAACACCAAGAAAGAAGAAGACGGGTTAAGAGAGATGCTGCTGACTGCAACTACCCTTACACACCTCTGTGATGGTCGTGTTCTACAGCTGTGTCAGATCTACCACCTCTTCAGCCCCTGCATTCTTTATAACACTGTATAACCACTTATAAACCACTCATAACCACTCATAACCACTCATAACCACTCATAACAACCACTCTACAAACAAACGCTTACCCGGCAAACCTGCGCGCAAAATGCGAAAAGACAGAAAGAAGGAAAGAAAGAAAGTTGAACAGACATGTTGAACTCACAGAGTGCAACGAGCTGTGGAAGAGAACAAGAGGGGAGAAAGAGGTGATTGTCAGCAACTCACACCGTCATGTCCTTTGTCCGTCTTGCATGTAGGGCACAGTCAACTTTGGCTGCTGCCCCTGCCGTCCGTTCACAGCTCGTCTCTCCCTCCATCATTCCTTACATCAAATCACAAGAACAAATCACTTTCACAGCAAATGAATCAAAACGTCAACGTCGTCGTTTGCTTGAAAGACCCGGTCTCGTGGGTGTTAAAAGAGGTATGACTTGTTTTTTCGATAATCAAGGTCGTCGTTTACCTGCAACCGTCTTAGAAATCGTTCAAAACGAAGTTATTTACAATAAAACTGTTGATAAAAACGGTGTTTATGCAGTTCAAATCGGTGCTGGGTATAAAAAACCTCAAAATGTTACAAAGCCAATGCTAGGTCATTTTAGAAATGCTAAAGTCTCTCCAAAGGAATACATTAATGATTTTCAAGTTATGAAAAAGGAAAATCTTTTACCCTTAGGTAAAGAATTAAAAGCAGATCATTTCAAAATTGGTGGCTTTGTTGACGTTATATCTGTTACTAAAGGTAAAGGTTGGTCTGGTGTTATGAAAAGATGGAATTTCTCAGGTGGTAATGCATCTCATGGTGCTTCTAAAACTCATAGATCTGCAGGTTCTACAGGTCAAAATACAACTCCTTCTAGAGTTTTACCTGGTAAAAAGATGGCAGGTAGATTAGGTGTTGAAAGAAATACTATTTTCAATTTAGAAGTCTTAGATTGTAATGCTGATAAAGGTTATATTCTCGTTAAAGGTTGCGTTAGTGGTAGTAGAGGTTCCTTTGTTGAAATCAGAGATGCTTTGAAGAAACACGGCAAGCACTTGATCAACGAAGGTAAATACTAAACATCGTTCCTTCTGTATATATCATGTCCTCTATCCTTTGTCCTGTCTATATCTACATCTATATCACTCCAGTAGTCACCCTAATCGTTCTTATAGAAAACACAGCCCAACCCCGCTTTCTATTTTTTCATACGTTTTCTTTCTTCCGTATAAATACCCCGAGATTTCCCCCTCTCTTTCTCCTCTCCATTCCTTGCCTTTTTTGATTATTATTTCCCTTTTTTTCATCTTCTGTCGTCAGCAATCATGTCTGAAACACTAGAGTACAGAATCAACGGCCCCATTTTCGAAATCCATATCAATAACCCAGATGCGTTAAATTCCTTCACTATTCCGGAGTTTGTCAAACTTGCGCAACTCTTCGACATGGCAGATAAGGAAGAATCTACAAGTGTTACATTGCTTACATCTACAGGCACATTTTTTTCAACTGGTGCAAATATCAAATATATTTCTAATTTAGTTAATCAATCCAAACTTGAATATTACGAACAAATTACATCCAAAAATATCTTACTCGTTCATACAATTCTAAACCATCGGAAATTAATAGTTGTTGCATTAAATGGTCCAGTTATAGGCTTATCTGCTGCACTTGTTTGTTTAATGGATGTAGTTTATGCACGTATTCCATCATCTAATAAAGAACAAAAACCATATATTCAATTTCCATTTTCAACAATTGGTTTAGTCAACGAATGCGGAGTTTCTGCTTCTTTACCATATAGACTCGGTTTAACTACAAGTTTAGAAGCTGTTTGTCTGGCCCGCAAAATTGAACTCTCTGAACTCGTATCAAATGGATTGGTTACGAAAACATACAATTCCGAATCAGTTGATCAGTTTAATAAAGCGGTAATTAAAGATTTATATAAGCTTGTTCGTAATTTAGCAAATGATTCAATTATTGAAAATAAAAAAATGATTAGAGAAGCTTTTGATTCTCAAGTTTATGCACAAATTGTTTCTGAAAGTATGGCTGGTTTGAAAAGATGGGTGGATGAACGTCCACAATCTGCATTCAAAGCAATGGTTTTGAAAAGTAAACATTCAAAAGGTAAGTTATAAAAAAAAAATATCTGTATAAGAAAAAGAAAAAATTAACGTATATTAGTTGATGCGAGGTTTGAACTCGCGACCTTCCCCGTGTAAAGGGGACGTCGTAACCACTAGACCAAACAACTAATTGTGTATGAACAAACCGGAAGAATTTGTACAAGAAAAATCATATTAGGAAAATTGGCATTTTTCAAACGTGTCTATTTACTGATGTTTTAGTGATGTCAATGTTTTGAAAGCTGTATATGTTAGGGCTGTAATTTTGAATTTTGTGCGCATATTTTTAAATTGAGGATATTGCTTTTAGTTTTCGAGATTTTTGAATTTTAAAAAACGTTTAGAAAATTGCAAAAGTTTGAGATGGATCCGAGTTTGTAAAAAAAACACTTTTTTTTGAAATTTTGACAAATTGAAGAAAAAAGGTTTAAAGTAAATAATCTAATGCATCTGTTGGATAGTTGGTTGTTTAGTTCGTATGAACTGTATTTTGTGTTTTAAAAAAAAAAACAATATCTGCTGTTTGCTCTATACTACAATAAATATAGCTTCTCCCCTTGATTATGATTTGATTTAAATAATTTTTCAAGTTTACAAAGAAGTAAAGGTGGGCAAATGAAATAGAATTTGTAGCATTTTAACTGGGGTAGGATAAGGGATTAAAATATGTTGATATGATAAGATTGGACCTTCGGCATTAGGAAGTATTCCGCTAAGGCATTAGGAATTATTCCGCTACGGCATTCCCTTATCAAGATAACGATCCCAAAAGAGTTATCTTGATACAGTGTTTAATCTACACACTAACCAATGTAAAGAAATGGGAATTATTGAAAGTGGAATTTTCGTTCCTTTTAATAATTCTCATATAGTTTATTAGTTGTTTATACTATATTTTATAGTTGTTTAATTTAATATCGATTTATCTATTAACTCTGCTGAATATTAAATATGAATAATACATTAAGGATTACAAGGCTTCAACAAAATAGGATTGTTATGATAATTCTTATGTAAATGTTTATGGTACTTGAATCTTCTCATTTTGATATAACTACCAAAAATTGATTAGATATTAATGCTGATCAATCATATAAATTCTAGAATAGAATATCAAGCGTAACTTCATAACTTTTGAACCATTCAGTGTTTCTAACTAGTACGTTCAGTCAAGGTATTTTAAGACCTACTTACTATAAAAATTTGTGTAACATTTTCAATAGAATTGTTTTTTATTTATTGCTAGAATTTATTTTATATAGGCTTTTTGAAACCAGTTTCTACTAGAAATCTATTATGGATATTGGATCAAAAGTTATTGGCCTTCAAAAAGATGGAGTTGAAGATTGTAGGAAGGAAATATACTATTTGGTTGCACTTTTATTCCGCAGAGAATGCTTTGTTTTTCATACTTTTCTTATGTTCTGCTTTGGTTACAATGATGTAGTTATAACAGCGTCATCATCATTTATTCTAGGTCTTATTAGGAGGTTATTACAAAAAAAAAAAAACAGACTAATATCAAAGAAATGAACTTACTTCTTCTCAGAAAAGATACTGCTCTTTAAATCGAAGAACAAGATAACCGTATTGAGTTTTCCTTCCGCTATTTTTGAAATCGTGCACACTCAAAGTCTGTTTAAACAAAAAAAAACCCAAAAATCAAAAGCGTTTAATATAAAACTCCTTTTTGTTCTTTCTCACATAACTTCAATGTTGATTGTCATTACAGATACTTATAATATTATTGCTTTCACTAAATGCTTATACAAATATTTTTTTACGACAATTACAGTAGATTGGACTCAATCGGTATGATACAAAGTAACGGATTTTAAAACACCATTTGATGCCACAACTTCAGCTTCATAATCACAACAAAATGAACTATACAAGTTTCCAGAACTTGCAGTCATGTTATAAGTATATTGCGCTTCCAGATCAGGAATAATATCTCTTCTATATCTACCAGATGGTTGGACTGAGTCAACCCTCATTTGGACTTCACAACAAGTATCAAGTAAAGTTAATAAATAAGCAGCTTCTCCAACATTTTCACCAACAGTTAATAAACCATGATTTTTCAAAATAATTGATCTATTAACAGGACCTAAAGCTTTTACAATTTGTTTTGCTTCGTGGGATTCTAAAACAACACCACCAAAATCATCATATGTTGTATGATTATTATAAAAAATACAAGCATCTTGGTTCAACATATCTAATTTGCTTCCTAGTGCAGAAAATGCTTTTCCAGCTTTAGAATGCACATGACAAATTACGTTCACATTGCTTCTTTCTTGATGAATTGTAGAATGAATTTTAAAACCAGCTGCATTAATAGTAGTTTTATTACCACCTAAAACATTTCCATGTTCATCAACATGAACCATATGTTCTGGTCTTAAGATCGAAAAATGAACACTTAATGGATTGATCCAAAAAGTCTTTGGATCAATTGGATCTCTAACAGAAATATGTCCAGATGGTCCTTCACAATAACCTTTCTTTGCAAAAACACGGAAAGCACCTGCCATAGTATTTAAAAGCCAATCTCTTTTTTGGTACTGATCAGCAAATTTAGGTAATCTGTATGGATGTTTGTAAATACCCATAGCTATATTTCCAGCACCAGGTTTAACAACAGTATCGTACTCATGTATTTTTACTGAAGACTCAGTTTCTTCTGCGGTACGCAGTCTTATTGTTGAAGTTGTAGAAACTTGTGGTGCTTCCGTGGTAGTCATATCTGTTGCTTCGATCGCTCTATTGAGTATACATTTATTTATTCTTCCCCCTTCCCCCTTCCCCACAAGTCGTTCATTCATCATCAGGACACACTTTCGGTTATATATAAGCTGGATGAGGATCCGAATGCAGTTTCCTATTTCGGATGCTCGAAAAGCGATAAGGAAATCGTTATCGCAACCGGATGAAGGACAACTTACACACCATTTAAGTAATACAGATCGGCTGTTACTATCTCTTCGTGTTTAAGGTATTGTCTTGATTCATTTGACACATCAGGGCAGACATTTTTTTCGAAACTTTTGGGGGATATTAAGAAAGAATATGGCGACAGCACTACAAAAAAGGAAGTTTCATAGAGTTACTACTGGGTGTCTATGTTGTCGAAAACGAAAAATCAAATGTGATGAAGCCAAACCAAACTGTAATAATTGCACACGATCTTCCTACGCTTGTGAATGGTCGTCTACAAAGGAAACATTGAAAAGTTTGGCTTGTTTTGTTCCTAAAAAAACAAAAAAACACATCAATAAAAATTTTATTGAACAATATTATACTTTTAAAGCTAACTATAATACCAAAATTACCAAATCGCAAAGATCTGATTTTAATAACAAAACCATTAAACAGATTACATTTTACAATGAAGCTTTGCAACAAGGAGAATTATTAAAATCAAGTCAGGTACTTATAATAAATCAACCTAAAAAAATTAACCATGAAGAAGAGGATGATGATGAGAAATATTTTAACAAGTATCTTCGCCATTTAGGGGACAACTATTTACTTTTATTTAAAAACAGTTTGCCAATGAGCCTTGGAATGTCTGAAAAGGAGCTTCAGTGCTTTGATGCATTTGTGCATGGGTTTATGGTTGCAGTTACACCACAGTTAACTCATAAAAATTTACAGATATCTTCGGTTGTTATACCTCGAGGAATCAATAACGCTACACTTAAATGTGTGTTTTTTACAGCAGGAGCCACTTATTTATCATGGCATAACAAAGAATATAAGTTGTCTTCAGAGTTACAATATCAAAACTCAATGAGGTCAATTCAAGATCTTATAAATAGTAATGAAACTATAGGCGGTAATGAAGATTGGATTCTAATAACAATGATTATATTCTGTTTACGTGAAAAATACCAGTGCCACGATAGTACTAGAAATGCATTATTTCTTATTGCATCTTTAAAAATTATTTATTATTGGATCGGTGTGAAGGGTAGAAACACTAGTAAAAATAATAACGAATATAAAAATGATGATGAGATTGCGATAGTTGATTATTACGATCAATTTATTCTTAAAGATGAACTTAATGAAATTTTAAATTACCTTTTTTGGAGGCATCAGAATCAATCAAATTTAGGCCAATCAAACTTTTATTTCTTGTCTCAAGTAGATGAAAATGAGATTAATGCTGGAGATAAATTATATATCAAAGATGATATATTTTCTGGATTTAGTGATTCATCTCAGTCTATTTCTGCCTTTGAAAGAACAATGATTGAAAGCTTTCTTTACAATTATTGTGTGAATTTATTAAATTTTGATCTAGGTTTAATCAAATATATTTTTTCTCCTTTTCAAGTTTTCAAGGATTTTTCTCCTTATTTGTTAACTCCTATTTATAAATGTCCTGTTAGATGGATGAATAATCCAATTATGGGTGCTGCGTTGCCAGCATTTGAATTGGTTGCAAAGGCAAATTGGTTGAGACTGAAATATCCATTAGATGCAAATAACTATGAGGTTGCTCGGTCATTAAAAAAAATTGCACAATTTTACACATCTCCATTTTTACCATTTGAAACAAAATTCAATATAACAACTAATATGGAAATTAAATTACTTGAAAGTTGTTATCTTGGTATAATGGCAGCAAAAGCTTCTTATATTTTGTTCTTTAAACTTTTAAACCCAGAAAGTACATCTGATTGTAAGGAAATTCAAGATGCACTTGATATATTTTTCGAAAATTTGGGAAAAATAAAATCAGATTCACAAGGAGGTGGTCTTTGTCTCTGGCCAGCAGTTATAGGTGGATTAGCAGTTGTAAAACAGGCCCAACGTGATTGTTTGCTTTATCGTATTAAAACTTTTGGTGAAATAAAAAAATCAGAAGCAATTTTAAGAGTTAGCAAATTTTTAGAATTTCAATGGGATAATACTGAGACAAAAGGACATACATGGGATATTATTTTAGAACCTAGAGCATTTCAGGATATATTTGTTTAATTCTGTAAATGTTTGATCATTTTTTCTGAACTTTTTCTTTTTTTTTAAATAGGTTGATTCAACTATATTTATAATATTAAATAGATATTCTAATTTGTTACGCTAAAGCACTTTTTGTCTTCTAAATTATCTGATGAAAAAAAGTTTAGACTCTAAATCCCATTTAGCGTTTCCGCATCCGGAAAGTGAATGTTGAAAATTCATGGAGCGTGAAGTTTTGCTGACGATTTTTCTTGACAGAACAATCATTGTTTCTGATCCAACGTTTTTTTAGTGTTAATCAGGAATAAACAAAGAAGACATTATGGATAGATCTACCGTTATAGAACATCTTCTTTTATCTAGATGTGCAAGATTTAATGGAAGTGGAAATGTTTTGCAATTTTTAGAGCAGAGATATTCATTTACAGGTCCACAGAAAAACTATTTAGTTCTTGAACCTACAGATGGTGGTCAGTTCCATCTAGACAAGCAAAAGGAAGAACAAAAAGCATCTGAAAACATCAATGATTTTTTATCAGAAAAAAACAAAACAGCATCAAATAAAACTAATAAATATAACGGATTGAAAACTAAGAATGAATTTAAAAAATTTGTTCAACAATCTCTGAAATTACAAGAAAGTGTGACCAAAAAGCTTCAAAAATTAAGCAAGAAAAACCCAAATATACTTTCAGATGATGTGATGAGATTAAAAATTTGTCAAGGAATTTTAATGTTTGAAGATTTTATTGAAATGAATAATCTATGGAAAAATTATATGAAAGAGTTACTACAAAATAGTAAAACAATAGATATTGTCACAGCTAAACTTTCAAGTGCTGAATTTGTAGGTTCGTACTTTACTGTGACACATTGTACCTGCCCTACCAATATCGGCATGGAAGGAATAGTGCTTTGGGAATCTCAAACTTACATTCTAATGATTATTCCACGTAAAAATAATTGGAAAGACAACATAAAAAACGGTTCAATCACAATTCCATATTCTGCTAAGGAATGTCTTGGTGGACTCAGAATGATTCCAAAGAAGAAAACACGATTTACATTTAGTGTTGAATGGGATGATGATGATGTTATTGAATTTGAGTTTATTGGTGATAGATTATCTATAAAAAGTTTGGATAGAGCCAATAAGAAACTCAAAAGTCATAATGTTAAAGACATTGAACTATAAAAAAATTATTCATTAAATAATTAATATATTCTAAATCTTTGCTACATATTACAAGTTTATATACAAGTGTAAACATTGAACTAACATAAACAATTATTCGAGCTTCTTGGAAATGGAATAACATCTCTGATATTTTCAGTACAACTTAAATATTGAAGTAATCTTTCAAAACCCATACCAAAACCACCATGAGGAATAGAACCATTTTCTCTCAATTTCAAATACCATTTTAATGGTGTGGGATCCATACCTCTCCTTTCGATTTCATTCTTTAATTTAATCAAATCATGTTCTCTTATTGAACCACCAATTAATTCACCAATATCAGGGACAAGTAAATCAAAACATGCAACTGTTTTACCATTTTCTTCAGGTTTTTGTTCATTGATCTTCATATAAAATGCCTTATCTGCTAATGGATAATCAGTGACAAAAACAGGATTCTTAAAATGTTCACCTGCTAACCACTTTTCATGTTCTGATTTTAATGATTCACCCCATGTTGGCCTAGTTACAAATTTTACAATTTTTAAATCATATGCATTTTGTAAAATTTTAATAGCTTCTGTATATGTAATTGAATCCCATTCTTTAGATAATAGCATATTCCATCTACTTTTTATTGTTTCACCAATTGATTTACTAACAGTATCTGTTAAATCAGTTCCCATGTTATTATGGTTATTAACTAAATTTTGAACAACGCATTTAATCATTTTTTCAGAAAATTTCGTTAGTTGAGAGACATCATTAATGAAGGCAATTTCAGCTTCAAGCATCCAAAATTCAGATAAATGTCTATTGGTATCACTTTCTTCGGCTCTAAAACATGGACTTAAAGTCCAAACACGGTTAAGTGCAGCACATAAAACTTCTAAATGTAATTGTGTAGAAACTGTTAAAAATGCATCTTTGCCAAAAAATTGTTCTTTATCTTGTAATTTTGAGTTTGATTCAATTTTAAATAATTCACCTGCACCTTCACAATCAGAAGCAGTAACTAACGGTGGATGTGTTTTAGTAAATAGTTCAGAGTCAAAAAAATTAACTAATGTAGTTTCAACTTTTGAACGAAATCTTAATATTGCGGCTAATGATGGATCTCTCCATCTGTATTCTGGAATAGTTCTTAAATATTGCGCTGTATGGTCCTTTTTAATCATTGGGAATAATTCTTCAACAGCTCCTAAAACATTGACATTTCCATCAGTTTTATCATTAACTTGCACTTCATACTTTTGTTTACCTTTACCTTCAGACCATATACCTTTGATCTGAATACTTGTACCATTTTTGATATCTGTTGGTAATAAAGAGGGTGGACGGATAACACATTGTATTCCTTCACAAGTTGTTCCATCCTTAATATCTAAGAAAGCAACATTTTTAGAAACACGAGAGGAAGAAACCCAACCGTTGATTTCCACTGGTGTGTTGGAAGCTGGTGAATTAGTAAGTAAATCTTTTGCACATAATGGTAACTCGGATTTAGTTGCAAAATGACATGTTCGTGTGGTAAAAGCTCCTGCTTTTTGTCCCACTAATCTTTTCAGACTTCCTCTGAGCATTATCTTGTAAACAAGGTGAGTGTTTGATGTGCAAGAGGCCTTTGTTCCCGCTTTCCTTCTTTCAATAAATGATAGAGTCACTACAATAGGAACAAAATCAAGACAGCGAAAATTCATGCGGTGAATATCTCTCAAAACGGTTTCTTGTTGGTATTATGGTATCACACTCTGTAGTAAGTGAAACCTTTAAACATAATAAGTAGTCGACGAACAAACAGCTTATTCCTTTTAACAGGAGTTATGCAAATTGCTTGTTAAAAAATTAATATAAAATTTATACAACAGAAAGAATTAGTAAGATCTACCGAACATGGTGTAGTTAATAGCCATTCTTTGACATCTGACACACTTTGTGCCTTGTTTTAAGAATGGTTGTTTGAATGGAATACATAAAGATTTAGCACCCATTGATGGAGCCTTTTCATCAATTTCGAATTCTTCACCGTTATCTTTTTTAGCAGATCCATCCTTGATATCATCTTCACATTCTGGAACACCACACCATGGTGCAACAACAACGTTCTTTTCATTTAATTGATGAACAAATTCATCCCATTCGTGAACTTGAACTCTGTGAGCATCAAATTTTTGCTTAGCAGTTTCATATAAGTTATTATGAATTGCATCGAGTAATTCTGGTAATTTGGTATCTAATTCATCTAATTTTATAGGAACCTTTTCACCGGTATCTCTTCTTACAGCAAGGACAGATTTGTTAGCAAGATCCTTTGGACCAACTTCTAATCTGACCGGAAGACCCTTTAATTCCCAGTTTGAGAATTTCCAACCTGGAGAATAATTATCTCTGTAATCAGCAGTGACCCTGATACCTTGTGCTTTTAAAGTAGCTTCTAATTCCTTACATGAAGAATAAACGCTTTCTTCAACTTCTTTAGTAGTTTTAGCAGTTAAACCGACAGGAATAACAACAACTTGGTATTGAGAAACTCTTGGTGGAATAACTAAACCTTTATTATCGGAATGGATCATAACCATAACACCAATAACTCTAGTAGATAAACCCCAAGAAGTTTGATGTGTAAAAATCTTTGGTTTATCAGAACCTTCTGGGTTTTCAACGGTAATGTTAAACATTTTTGAAAAGTTTTGACCTAAATGATGAGAAGTTGCACCTTGAATACCTCTACCAGTAGTTGGAATATAACCTTCAACAGTAGTAGTAAATTTACCACCTGCGAATTTTTCATTTTCGGTTTTAACACCTTTAATAACTGGAACAGCTAATAAAGTTCTGTAAATTTCTTCATACCAATCTAAAATTCTTAAGACTTGAGCTTCTGCATCTTCATGAGTTAAATGAACAGTATGACCTTCTTGCCATAAAAATTCTCTAGTTCTTAAGAAAGGTTGTGGATGTTTAAATTCCCATCTAACAACAGAATTCCATTGATTCATCTTAAAAGGTAAATCTCTATGAGATCTAATCCATTTAGAATAGTATGGGTACATGACAGTTTCAGAAGTTGGTCTAATAGCAATTGGTTCTTCTAAATCGGATGAACCTGCTCTAGTAACCCAAGCGACTTCAGGTGCAAAACCTTCAATATGATCTTTTTCCTTTTCTAAAACTCTTGAAGAGACAAACATTGGGAAATAAGCATTAGAAACACCATCAGATTTAATTTTTTCATCGAAAAACTTTTGAATTTGTTCCCAAACTGCATAAGAAGCTGGTCTCATAATATAACAACCGGAAACATCATAATAATCTAACATTTCACCTTTGGTTAAAATTTGTTGATACCAGCCTGAAAAATCCTTTTCTTTATCGACAGTAACACCGATTAATTTAGCATCATCTAAAGTAGCATCAGTTGAAGCAATCTTTGGAGCTGGTTGTTTTTTTGTTGCAGGAGCAGGAGAAGCTGCAGCTTCAGCTTCGAAATCAATAATAGTTGGGGTAAATGTACTTAAGAAACCAATTAATTGTTTACCGTTTAAAATTAACTTACCTGAAGCATTTTCTAAAACATATTTAGCATCTCCAGAATCAGTGATTTTAGAATCAAGAATAACTTTGACTTTTCCATCTAAATGATTGTTACCTAATGATGCAATAGAGAAATCTGCTGCTGCAACACCGAAAAATTCAGTAGTTAAATCGTTTTTTGCTAATCTTGGATCCTTTGCATTTGCAGCTTTTGCAATGACACCGGATGGGGTCTGAGTTGTTGTTAAAGCGACGACAATAACAGGAACTGGAGTTGCAGTTTTAGCAGTCTTTGGTTTGAAGACAAGAGACTTGACAAGTAAAGAACCTTCTGGGGTCGGTTCTGCAAGAGAAAGAAGAGACAAGGATGCTTCTAAGGACATACCTGGGGCAGTTGTGTTTGTTGGATGTGTGTGCTTGTGTGATTAACAACGGTCTAGCAGGACTACAGACCCTTCATTGATTGTTGCAGACGATGCTCAGCACCAGAAATGGAAACCGACAGCTTCTTCGTCCAGAGCGGAGAGTTGAAAAATTTTGCAGCAGATTGTGAGAGGACAAGGCCAGATTAAAAGACAAGAGTTACACCTCATGATAAGAATGGGAGTGTTTATTCGGCAGTTGTGCAGAGATATACAGAAGGAGACAACGTCTGTCGTCGTTTCACTAGCAAGGCGGAACTACATGAATCTGGCTTCAGGGTGGTAGTACACTGGACAACGCCAATATGCACGTTTGATGTCTTTCCATACAGAATCGTCATTTTCATCGTTTGCTTCCAATGTGGTGACTGGTGCATCCATTTCTTTGAATTCAACTGTAAGCCCGTAGTTGGAGAGATCCAAATCAACCACTTTCTTGTAGACTTCATAGCAAATCAAACGGTCAGCACCTAAACCGTTGAAGAAAGAAAATATACCTGTAGGTTTCAGTAATCCAACAACTAAATCGAATAAATCTTCAACCATATTTTCATAATGTTCACTGAATGTATCGTAATAAATACCGTCAAAGAACACACCCTTGGTAAGTAATTCAGGTAATGTATCTTGCCATTTACCTTCTAAAATGACAACATTTGGCTTTTCATACCAGCCGTCTTGTTTCATCTTTTTTAAAACATCTGGATGTGCTTCACAAATATAATGTTTAGTAGGATGTTTAGCTTGAATCATAGTATCGATTATACCCATTCCAAACCCTATATTAATTATATTTACATCTTCTGGATCATCAATGGATTTAAATAAAGATTCACAACCAGCTTTCATTAATTGATCTTCCCATTGCATCATGACACCATCGGATCCTTCTTTAGTGACTAAAGCACCATCTTTATATTCTAATTCTGTTTTTAAGTATGTTTCAGTTGCACCTGCTGGTCCGTTATACATTTCTTCAACTTCATTTGATTCAGTTTTAACTTGTGGTTGTTCTTCTTCCTTTTCTTGTTTTTGTTCTGTTTGGACTTCTAAATCTTCAACTAATTCAGGTATATTTTCATTATCGAATTCCATATCTTCAGGTTCATCTAAGAATTCTACATTTGGATCATTTAATTTTCTAAGCAAAACTTCAGCACGAACACCGGAATCTACACAACTGTCCCAATACTTAGAACCATGTAATCCTCTTCTTAAAAGAACACAACCTGGAGTTTCATTCTTATCATTAACTAAACACCACCCTGCACCATTCAACCATAATTCTTCCATCAAATCCAAAACGACTTTTTCTTCATCTTCATTTAAATCCTTAGGAACATTTTCACAAATCAAATGCATTGGAGTAGTTGTACTCACCGTTTCTTCTTCAATTCCATGTTCGTAATTATATGCTTCTTCGGTGGTGTATGTTGCAGGAATACCTGATTTTAAATATCCTTTTAAAGGAATAAGATATTCTTCTTTTGTTATAGGTCTGAATTTAAAATAACAAAGTTCATGTAAATCAGACATTTTTTTTCGATTTCTTTGACTTTTCTTAATATTATCTTGTATTGAAAAGTTGAATATAGTTTTGTGATCTGAAAATTTTCATGTTGAAAGAAAAAGGAAATAATAATTTCAAAAGAATTCGCACTGCCTGGAATTTTGAAGCAATTATAACATATAAATAAGTATAAGTATTAAAGAATATAAATACAAAGATACTAAAGAATATTAATTCTAAAATTAAACCTAAATTAAAGAAAACTAATTTATTTATAGCATTAGAAATTCTTAAATTTAAAGCTGATGAATCAACTATTCTTAATAATAATTTTACATCTGTTTCTAAATATATTTTTAAAACTTCTTTAGCATTAATTATATTATTAGGAAATAATTCAAATAAATATTTTTTGCTATTATTATTATTTCGATTAAAGTGTTGAAAAAATATGGATATTTTAAATAGATAAACAAATGGTATAAATATAGAGATAGGTATTTTTATATATGTAGTTAGATAAGACCCGGAATGCGTTTATGCATTCACGTTTCTCGATGCTGTAAAATGTTATACGTGTCGTCGTCGTTTACACTGGAACGTCCTTTCCAAGTGCCATGCTAGTAAGCAACCAGAAGTTTAAGAATGTGATGATTATCCAAACTGAAACGGCTGCAATTGTAGTAATTTTGCTATTACTCATGTTTTTAAACTGCTGTATGCCCGATTGATTTTGATTTTGCCTATGTTGTTGCTCTTGATAAATTTGTTCAGATTGTTCAAAGTCTTCGACTGATCCAACTTCAAGTTCATCATTTTCAGCTTCTTGAGTTTTCCCACAAGATATTGTATTTTTATTATCTGACAGATTATCCAATTCAATTGAACTAAAAATATCATCATCCTTATTTATAGATCCTGGATCTTTAAAAATTTCAACTTTCATTATATCTCTATTTGAAGTTAAATAAATTAAAGGTGCACTAATAAATGGTAACATAAATGAAAGAACAACTTGTGAAGCATTTAGAACTGCACTCAGACCTTCTCTACCACCAGTAATAACAACTAAAATGCATGGAATAAGTGCCAATGCACGTGTAATCATTCTTTTAATACCAGGTGGTAATTTAGCATTAGCATGTCCTTCCATAATCATTTGTCCTGCAATTGTAACCACTGTACCACCGCATAAACCAGAACATAAAAGTGCAAATGCAAAAACGGAACCAGCAGCTTTTGATAAATGACTTGTTAATAAATGATGTAATGTAAATAAGTCCGCATTTTCTAATGCACCATCACCATCATCATCTGTTGGATTTGATAATGCTGAACCTGCAACAATTAAAATTGCAGAATTTACAAATAATGCAACAGTAATTAAAGAAACAACTAGTTCTGCAATTGTGTAACTCATAGTTTCATCAATTGCATGAATTGAAGGTTTATATTGTTCATTTTGTAAACGCAAATTTTCTTCTTCTTCATTTGTATCATTAGTTGATGTAAAAGTAAATAAACCACGAGCTTTCTTTTTCAATGGTGGAACATAATGACCCATTTTAATATCAAATGCTTTCATTCTAGCTTGAACAACACCTGATCCTAAATATAATGAATGTGGCATTAAATTACTACCTAATAATGCAGCTGATAAATATAATCCTTCAATATTTGTAAAAATTTCTTTTGATGGTAAAAATCCTAATGCAACATCACCCCAATTTGTAGTTGGAGAAACTTTAGCCAATTCAATTGCAAAACAAATTACAGTACCGAAAACTAACAAACCAACAAAACCTTCAAAAATTCTTAATAAAAGCATTGGACCATCCGGTCTATATGCCATAATAACAAACAGCATATCAAGAATGGATAATAAGACACCTATTATTAAAGGAATATTAAAAATAATATTGAATGCAATTGCAGTACCAATAATTTCTGCTACATCTGTAGCAATAACTGATATTTCAGCAAATATATAAATGATATAATTGATCTTTGATGGCAAATGTTTCTTACAATTAGCAGCCAAATCTTCACCTGTGCAAATACCTAATTTACTTGCCAATATTTGTAAGAAACCAGCCATTATATTTGAAATAACCAATGAAAAGAGCAATTTGTATTGAAATTGAGCAGATGCTATACTACTACTAAAATTTCCTGGATCCATATATGCGACACTGACCATTAAACCGGGTCCTATATATTTAACAAATTTTCTTAATATGGATATTGAATGAAATAAATAACGAAATTTAGAAGTTATATCAGAGTCTTGACCTGCTGATGATAGAGGAGTAAATGATTTCCATCTTTTGAAAGGACTAGATATCATAACTGTTTCCAGTGATTGTTCATCATCTGCGAAGTCCAAGTCTGAAGCTGAAGAATTTAACCGACTGGTATCCGAATCGATGCTTGTATTCATTTTTGTATAATTTATATCTGTGTTTGTGTTTGTGTTTGTGTTTGTATTATTGTTTCTGCTTCTGTTAAGGTTAATATTGTGAGACCGCAGGCCGCCGCTTGAGGAGACGGGAGTAAGCAGATGTTCGTCGACCATTGCAGACAGAAGGAAGGAAGGAAGAAAGAACGAATGGATGAGAACAAAGGCCAGAAGAACAAGAGCTTTCCATGTCCCGGAAAGAAGACAAACCGATATCACCAGGGTTTTCGCAAGGAACAGAAAATGGCAAGACCGCAGACATGGAAATCTGTTTGTTGTGTTTGTGTGCGACAGAGCGTGTGTTGTGTTTGGCGCTGCGGGAACGAGCTGAGCTGGATGCTTTGCCCGTGTTCGGGGTGGAAGTGGAGGACGGTGGAAACGGTGGAAACGGGAGGCTGGGGGGTCAGAACAGGTGGTATCCGTCGGCTAGCACACAGGATGTTTAGAGCAGGTGTCAAGAAACAGGCTGGATTGCGCAGGGTGCCGTTGCACAACCGTGTCTTCTTCAGATCTCTTCTTCTCGGTGCAGATGGAAAACCTGTCAGTTCCAGTAGTAATGTAAAATCTGATTCAAAGGGCCAGATTCTTGGGCCAGATGGCAAACCAATCAGTTTTCCCGAAAGATCCTTTACTTTTGCTGACAGAGATCGCATGGAATCTTTGAACAAGTCTTTAACAAACTCTGAAAATTTAGCAATTATCATCAAAAACATGATTAAGACAACAGGTCCTATTTCTATCGCTAACTTTATGAAACAATGTTTGATCGATCCACAGTACGGCTATTATACAACTAGAGATCCATTGGATGTGAAAACTGGAGATTTTATTACATCTCCCGAAATCAGTTCCACATTTGGTGAAATTTGTGGATTATGGTTCTTCAGTGCTTTCTTAACACAATTAAGATACCAAGCAACACAGAATAGAGATAATTTTAGGATCAAGGAAAAGAAGTTTAGACTAATTGAATTTGGTCCAGGTAAAGGTACTTTGATGTTAGACATGGTTAGAACATTGAACAGATTTATTAAAAATAGTAATCCTATTGAAATTGTTTTTATTGAAAAATCCGATGTTTTAATCAATGAGCAATACAAAACTCTTTGTTATACTGAAACCACCAAACTTGAGAAAAAAGATGAATATACTTATAGATCTGTTTCTAAATGGGGTAATGAAATTATTTGGTTAAAAGATGATAAACCTGATTTAGGTAATGATAAAAATTATATGAATTTTGTTATGGCACATGAATTTTATGATGCATTACCAATGAATAGATTTGTAAAGACTGAAAAAGGATGGAGAGAATATTTAGTTGATATAAGACCAGATGCAAAAAAAGATAGTCTTTTACCAAATGTTTCAACTACAACTACTAAAGATTTAGAAAAGAAACATGATTCTGATTTTGTTATTGTTCAAGCACCTTATGCTACTCCAAGTACAGCAATTCCTAAAACCACTCCAAGATATGATAACTTGCCAGTTACTTCTGAAGTTGAAATTTCACCAGAAGCTCATTCATACATTTATGAAATGGCCCAACTTGTTAAATCTTCAGATATTGGTGCTGGTTTAATTATTGATTATGGTACAACTACAATTCCGATTAATTCTTTACGTGGTATTAAAAATCATAAATTTGTTAATCCATTGAGTGATGTTGGTGAAGTTGATCTTTCAATTGATGTTGATTTTAGTAGTTTATCTGATATTTTAAAAGATTTGAAATTTGATACTTCTGTTGCAGAACAAGGTGATTTTTTAAACGCAATGGGGCTAGGATATCGTATTGATCAATTAATGTCAAAATTCGTTGATGATGATGTTATGAAGAAGAAACTAACCGCTGCTTATAAAAGATTAACCGGTAAAGATGGTAGAGATATGGGCAAGGTTTATAAAGTTTTGGGATATTTTGATTCTAGATACAAAAATAGTAAACCACCGGGATTCGGAGATGATATTAAATAGTTCTTTGTGGACAAATTTGAAAAGAATACATTATACAACTTGTATACAGTCACATTTCTTAATTAGGCACCTGTAGTTATTTATTGACCAAGTCAGCAACCCCCGGTGAACCCTTATCTTGGGCCCCGTGTCCGCTGCTTGTTCCACACCAGTGGTGATATTGATGTAAGTTTGCAATGTATTAATAATATGTTGTTTCTATTTTAGTAGGTGTAAATTCTTGTAACAGACGTGAAATAGACTTCCCCTTCCTGGGGCTATCGACCGCCGTAGAACTGAACGTGTTCGTGTGTTTTATTTTAAGTTGACAAAATTCTTCCTATTAACTCGTGTAGAGTTTACTTTAAACAATCGAATACCAGACTTCTAGGAAGTACCATATCAATTCACATTCGCTATAATTCTACAGTAGAGTTTCTTAAATTATAAATAACCTACCCACTTTTTTAAGGATTGTAATGTCGTTTATTCATTTTACAAAGCGATGATGTTTTCTTGATATTATGTGCAGACGAAAGATTTTGCGGTCCGAAAGGACTATTAATATTTTTAGGTTTTCATGAGCACGGATTATACAGGATTTAATTTTTCATATTGTTCAGACACTGAACCAAAATAATCTTGTTGTTGTTTGCTCTCGTTCTTCTAATTGCAAAAGTTGTTTAGTTTATCCGCTGACGCAATCACTATCCAGACCTCCAAACGAATTGTAGTAAATTTCCCCAACTTCGGCATCTCCGATACCCATATCCTGAGAAAAGCCTGCTGCGGCGCAAACCTTGCTTCCAAGAACATAGCAATAGTATGAGTTAGTGCAACCGTCGATTTGTTGTGTGAACCACGAGTCCCTTGTTGCTAGGATTCTACCTGCCCGTGGAAATTCATCCCAATTGAGTAAATCACTAATATAGCCAGTATCACCGCCCCAACCAGTGAATGAGACCCAAAAGTTATCACTGTCTCGTTTGCTGAGACTCAAGCTTGAGGCATTTGAAAATTGAGTATTGTCACTAAACACTTGAGTAGTACCGTCGAACTTTGCCAGTGCTGTCATAGTGTCATGAATAGTGTCTTCAGGCATAACAGCAACATGCACTCTGTCGGTGTAACCATTATAAAACGACATGACATGACCTACCGGCTCATAGTCACCTGTAGAATTGCTAAACAGTTGTGAAGTGAACGTAATATTATCATGAAATTCGGTACTATAACTCGTTAAGATGCTGTCCGTGTATGGGTCAAATTGTTGTGATATATCCATGTGTAAGTTACCCAACAGATGATACAGACCATCAGCTGGAGTATTGCTCGCCAAAACAAAGTCACGTTTGTCATTAACTGAGGTAGCCTGATTATTATAGAACCAACCTTTACCCTGACCATAATTCTTTAACATAATACCTGCCCAGCCTGCCATAGCTAACACAGCTCCGGCAGCTGCACACTGTGTCTCGTTATCCTGGTCGTTGGTGTCTTTAGTTAGCCCGACCTTATCAGTCCAATATGACGAACATCCGTTAACATAAATGCCAACCACGACTGTAAAAAAACCGATAAAGAAGGTAATAGTGCCATCAACGACGACGGACCTGAAGGTGGGTGCCCGTTTTTGCAAATATAACTCACTCAAATGCCGTTGAGCTCTACTGGCGGGATACACGTAGGCTGCATAACCAGTTAGAACTAAGAAAACCAAAGACCCGATGAAAATTATTTGCGATAGATATCTCTTACTTTTTAAAAGCTCATGCAAGTAAGGGAGTTTCATGTTATAAAGTCAATTGCCTCTTTGGGAAGAAAATAAGCGACTCAATCTCTGTCTTATTCACCACCAAAATAGGCATGATTAAGCAGGAAGGACTTTTTTATATAAGGTCAAAAATCGGCGTCTTTTTCGAACTGATCCCTCGGTTCGTTCTTATTTCCGCGGTAATTTACTTTCTCGCATTTTTAAGTGGTTAAGGATGTAGTTGATATAAGTTTAATCCAAATAGTCACAAAATTATTTTATCTTTATTACAAAGCACAGTGAATTTTTTGTATTTCAAAAAAATGTAGATTTATGCTACCATATTTAAACCCAAACTTATAAGCATTTTCTTTACCTTATATCCATTAGACATAAATGCACCTTCCAAGGATGTTGGGATCGGTACAAAATTCATAAAGAAGTCCTGCTCCTAGTTTCGCCTTTTGGAACAGATTGGTACGGATTAAACAAAATCAAGTAGGCACCTATCTTACACCTGCTCTATACCAATAGACACATATTCCAGGCTTAATAGACACATAATACATCTAGTAGAATAGACATCAATTTCATGTTAAGCCCATATCTAATCCGCACATAATAGATTTGTGGGAGCTAACTTTCTTAAAACATTACTGTCAACAAGAAAATTAAATTTTCCCACGAAAGCACAGAGGTTTACAGAGAAAACCTGAATCCGTGGGGAAATGTATGCGGGCCGCTAAACTTTTCCATATCCTTTCCCACGAAACAGTTAGAGAGAGGGCGTGGAAGCTGGTGGGCGCTCCAGCAAGCTTCCCAGTAAAATTTGTGCAAACCGTGGGAAAAGGAGCTGCCCCTTTAAAACTGGTGCGGAGGCGCCTATTTTCTCACTAACTCTCGTGTGAAAAAATTGTGGGCGAATTAAAGATTACTGTTTTGCAGCTAACTGAACCCGGCAAAGTTTACAACAACAAGGTGTGCAGATAAACACACAAACATTACATTTACTTCTTAGTAAATTTGAATCTGCATTCACAATTTCTAAGTAATGATATATATTGAATATAATGTGTATAACGTTATGTAAATAGTAGGTTAGTTTTTAGATTATATATAAAAGTATTTAGAAAGTATATGCAGATTTATAATCAACATTCGCTTCGTTTAATTGAATAGGATAATTTGATTCTCAATATAAAGACAATAAACCACCAGGATTCGGAGATGATATCAAATAGATTTTTATGGACAAAATTGTAAATAAAAATACATTATATACACACACACACGTTTTATAAATTTAGTAAAATAAAAATTCATACCTTGATTTTCTTTTCGACTGATTGTTCTATATTTTCAGCCTTTCTTTTAACTGAAAAATCTACTTCATTGATTGAAACATCAGGTTCAACAAATTTACCCTCATCATCCATTTGTTTTAATATTATAATTGAGAGTTGTTCGGCTTCCTTTGCCTTTGTTATTAATTTATATATTTTATTTTGATTACGTTCGTTAGGTATCATCCTTGTTATGCAGTATTTAGTATTAGCAGGGTGATTGTCAAATTGATCAGCAAATCTCATAAATTCTTTGACGGTGGTATACCATGGTAATGGACCATCTTTATTAAAACATGTTTGATTAATTTCTGCCGCAGATGCAATCATTGCACCAATATCATCACCATATTTAGCTTGTAAATCTTTATAATCTTTATAATTTTTCACATATCCGTTAACAATGAATGTAACATTATTATCAGTACATATTTTTTTAATTTCATCAACGTACTCTCTAATTGGTAATTCGCTATTTCTCATTTCCCTTGTACGACAATGTAATGTTAAATTGGTGATACCTGTTCGAACCAATCTATTGACAAGAACTAAAGTATCTTCTTTGTTTGGTAAAAGACGGATCTTAACACTGATTGGTTTGTTATTTGGTTTACCCACTTCAGTGACTAAGTTTGTCAGGATATCACACAATAAATCTGGAGTACTCAATAATGCAGCACCCATTCCTGAATGAATAGAAAAATGTTTTGGACAACCAGCATTAACATCAATAGCACCGACATCGTTGATGACTATTTTAGCAGCTTGGACAGCTAACTCAGGATCTGCAGTACCCATTTGGAAAACAAGCTTATCTTTTTCCAATTCAGGGAAAGTCCTAAACACTACATCAGTCATACCTGGAATTTTCTTATTCCCCGTTTTAGAACAAAAATCAATGGTTTTTAACTTTTCGTTGTATGACCTTTCACAGGTGAGTAATTTCTTATCGATGATTTCAGGACCCCACACCAAATCAGCTCCGTATTTCAGAGCTAATAATCTTGTGGGAAGTTCACCAATCCTGACCATTGGAGCAAGAACGAATTTTGCACGGTAATCCAACATATCTGATAGAAGAGATGGAAAAGAAGGTTTGCCAAATACGCAGCTGGCAAAGGGAAAGGGAAAGGGAAAGATAGGTTACAGAAAGTGTGTGGTGTACAATAAAACTTCATGAAGCTGACCAAAAAGAAAGAAAAAAATAAAAAAAGAAATGAAAAAAAAAGCAAACTGCCGACAAGTCACGTGCCCCTTTCCCCTCCCCCTTTGCCGTACGGAGCGAGTGGGGAAAACGCCGAACGCAGCGCCGAAAGAGGAAACACGCTAACTGTATTGGTGATTCGAACATGAATCTGCGCATTAGTCTCGTACACACCACACCTGCCCAATTCGGTAATATGTTGCCCCTTTTCCTCATTTTAATATGCTTATCCATTTTCTGGTATCTTCCCACAAAATCAACACCATTAAATTTTAAATTGCCCCGTTTGCCCTCTGCGAATATATAATACGCTGTCCCCACCTTTATTCGCCACCCGTCTTGTTCGCCATCTTCTTCTGCTTTTCTTCTACGTTTCTTCTGATCTTCTCTCTGGCACATAGTATTGATACGCTGAGCATCTATACACCGTTCTTTTTTTTTGCATACACGCCTGCTAATACTGCTGCTTTTATTCTATTTTCTCCTTTCTTCACTTATTCAATCCTACCTATTTAAATTCGTTTTCTTATAACTTCTCTCGTCCTGTTATTTCTTCCTCTTTACTAGTTTTAGAGTACGTCATTTTATCTTGATATTTTTTATCCATCAGTTCATAATACTAACAAGACCATCCCTTTTTATTCTTTCATTTTTTAAAGATAGCATTTTTCTCTAATTTCATTTTTCATAGTCCAATATTAATATTCATATTAATATTATTGGCACTGCATTTCTTTTCAATTACTTAATTATTTCCATCTTATTCTCCTTTAAAAAAAAAAGAAAATTAAGAATAAAATGTCCAGTGTTGAAAACAACAGAATCCAAATAATGGATGAGCCTTCTAAAGATATGGTTTTTCCTAATGATCTTGTATTAAACGCCAGTGGTGGCTTTGATATTCCTGAAAATGAAAATATTGATGATGTTTCTTCAATCTCTGATGGTTCCATTGTATCTGAAATTACAACTTCAACAAATTTTAACCATAATAACAATGATGCTCTGACTTTAGACACAGAAACTATTGATACTAATGAAATTCACAATATTAAAGAATCATATGACTTAACAACAGATGCAGATATTATGGCAATTGACTCATCTTCTGAAAACTTGAATGAATCTGAAGAAGAAGACAAATTTATTGATGAATTTTTATCTTTCGATAAAAGTATCGATGAAAACCAAAAGGAAAATGAATTTGATGGTACTTCGACTAAAGCTAATGATTATAGTTCTTATGATAGAGAATCAAAAAAAGTTAGAGGTCGTCCTTCTGCTTGTGTTTTTGTTGCTAGTTTATCTTCCAATTTAGGTGATGATGTTTTATGTCAATCAGTTACTAATCATTTCAAACAATGGGGTGAACTGACTTTAGTTAAAGTTTTAAGAGATCCTGCTAATCGTCCTTATGCTTTTGTTCAATATGCTAGGGATGAAGATGCTGATATTGCTATTAGTGAAGGTCAACATTCAATTTTAAATGGTAGAACTGTTAGATGTGAAAAGGCAAGAGTTAATCGTACACTTTATTTACAATTAACTAATGCTGGTATTTGTGAAAAAATGATGAAAAAATTATTATCAAGATTTGGTGAAATTGAAAGACTTGTTTCTGTCAATGAAGATTTTAATGTTATTAATTCTACAAATCCAAAAATTAATTATAAAAATTGGTTTTGTAAATTTGTTTATCGTCAAGATGCTATCAGTGCTTTTGCAAATCTTAAAACAAAGGCTAATTGGAATATTGAATGGGCTCAAAATTTAGAAGATGAGTATAGTAATGTTCCTGAGGTTACCATTGATAAATATTCCGTCTTTGTTGGTCATCTAGATCCTCGAATAAGTAAAGAAGAACTGATTGAAAGATTTGAACAACATGGTAAGATTAAAGAAGCTATTTTAGTTAATAGACCTTTAAGTAATTTTGCATTTATTAAATTTAAAACTAAAGAAGCTGCTGCTTCTGCTGTTGAAAGAGAAAACCATTCAATGTTTAAATTTAAAACAATTCATGTTCAATATCGTGAAATGTATAATAATTATAGAAGAAAATATTCAAATGATAATGGTTTAAAATTGAATTTAGCTCCACCACCTGTTAACTTTAAAAAACGTGGATTATTTAATAATGTCAATAGACAACTAAATCATCATCATCCACATCCTTATAAAGTAAAAAATAACTCTTATTTTGATGAATTTTCAAATACTCAACCAACCAACATTAACAATAATAATAACACAGCTCCTGAAACTTTCTCACAAGTTATGAAAATGAAACATTCATATCCACAAAGAGGCAGATTTAATTTTAATGGTGGTTTCAAATCAAATAAGAATCACAATAATAAAAAAATTGCATATGATTCTGGTAATCATCTAAATCCTCCTTTTAATTCTTATGTTCCAACATCAACTCATATGAATATAAAATCAAATAAGGAAGAAAATATTTATGATCAAAATAGTGTTAATGAAAATAATAATGAAAGCAATGAAATTTTAGATATCCAATCAATTGATAATGATGAAAATACTGATTCAATTAATGATGATTCAATTGAATTACAAGTTAATATTAATGATGAAAATGATGGTAATAATAATACATCTGTGAATGAAAATGACCATGATATTTCAACAATGAGAACCAATGTAACCTTTTCAAGTGCTGGTCCAAAAACAGGTTATACTTACAGTTCTGTTGATAATGGTGAACATGAATTAATGAATATGCATACAAATCCAATGATGAATCATTCTAATTATCAATATCCATATTATTATTATTATCCAGCCAAAGATATGCCACCATATATGAATCATCAAATGCCACCAATGATATCAAATGATCATCGTGGTAATCCACCACCAACTGGTCCACCAATGTCAAGTGCAGGATATTATTATCCATACCCAAATTATGCTCCACCGAGTACACCAAATGGTCAAATGCCACCAATGTATCCGATGTATCTTTATTATAATCCAGTTTCAATGATGGATCATCCAAATGATCCAAATCATCAAATACCAAGAGGAGATGAAGGTCACATTCAAAAAACTTGATGTTGGTAAATTTTTGGGATGAAATATTGATAACATTTGTTTATCACATTATTTCTATTTGTTCTTTTTTCGTTAGCTATTTAATATATTAATTATGTTATGTTATGTTTTGATTTTATTTTTTGTTTGTTCTTTTATGAGTTATTAATACCCTCCTTTGTATGCATTGCATTTCAAAGTGTTCTTTTTGGTTTTTTTTTTTCGGCATAAAATAGGTATAGTTATATAAACTCATCTATATAGATTGGTATATCTATTGATAATTTTTAGAGTCTCAATCTCTTAATTGTAAGAATAACAAGGCTGTGAATTTTCTTTTCGCACCGTTAAGATGATTATGAAATCTATGATTTTTCCTTCTTAGAGCACGTATGGTAATTTACTTTTGAGCTCAAAAGGATTTGTAAAGACGCATAATGACTTATTTACCCGAGTACTATAGGAAATACTACTATCAAGAGAATGATTTTACAAATGTGCTTGGAATAGGCAAAAACAAGCCTGAAATAAGTGAAAAAATAGAGAAGAACTTAGAAGCCATTTACAATTCATCTACCATGTTGCAAAATCTCAAATTTATGAATACGGGAAGTTTATATGATGTGTTAACTCAAAATGATATTAAATTAAATGGATTGTTTCAAAAAAAGAAATCGAATCAAAGTTCAAAAGATTATGAGGCAATGGATGTGGATGAAGAAGGCGATGATGGTGAGCAAATCAACGAAGATGAGACAAACCCAATAGCTAATCCTAAAGAGAAATTATACCGATTTATTCCATTAAACGAAATGAAAACTAAAAAAAAAGAATTAATGTTAAGTATAAATAATATACCCAATGATATACTCAAATATGCAGCATTAGTTGAAAATGTTCTTGATTATGTGATTAGGTCGATTTTTGACAACATTCCTAAATGCATTGTGAAGGAGAATAACCAAGAAGTTGGAATATCACCAGAGTTTGAATGGTCTTCAATGAATGTTGATATTAGTAGTTTAGATAAACAACATGTTTTCGTTGTATTTGAAGATGCAATGATGTTGTATTTGGTTTTGAAAACACTAGATAATTTATCAATCCATGAAAATGATGAATGCCTTAATGTTTTTAGCGATAAAATAGTTGATGAGAAGGTTATTCTTAAAATTCCACATTTTTTCAATGTTGATTTGAATAAGTTGGAGGATTTAAAAGAGAACATCAAGAATCATATATTTGAAGTTGAAAAAGTTGGAATTAAAACCAAGGAGACAAGTGTACAAATTGATGATTATTTAACTAAATTTAAAAGATTATCTGAAACTTATGTTGTTGATCCAAGAGATTTAGCGGATGTTCCTTCAGATATGGTAGATATAGTTAAACAAAACATCCTTGATTTTAGATTACACGTTTTGACTGATATCGAGAAGAAACAACAAGAGAGAGCATTAAAGGATAAAACAGAAGCACGTAAACAAAGTGACGAGTTAAGTGGGAAGAATTATATTGCTGATACTTATATAAAGGCAGAAGCAATTCCAAGAAGTAGGTTTGGTGAACAATCTGGTAGGACTATGTCTGATATTGAATTTGAGAGTCTTTTACAGACTAAAGAAAGAGCAGCTTCTGAAAAGAATTATTATATTAAATTGAGTCAATATAAAAGAAGAGAAGAAGTAAGGTTGAAAAATCACATGAATTTTTTGAATTTTAATAAACATGATTCATACGTTAGTAAAGTTATTCCACAAAACAGAAAAAAGTTCTTAACAAATTTTGTCAATGACATCATTAGTGCAAATAATAAAATTGATGCTAATTTTGATTATTATACAAAACATGCAAATTATGCAAAGTATAGAGAAAAAGTGAAAGAAAATGAAGCTCGCATGGATAGGTTGGACGAAGAGGAGGAAAAGAAAGAGATTGAAAGTGCCCAAAGTAGGCAACCAAGCGAACTTACTAATACTGTTACAGAAGAAAAAATACAAACTAAGGAAAAGACCGAAACATCAAGGGAAGAAAATCAAACCAATGCCAGCAAATCCAAAACCACGCCCAAAGTAGTAGAAAATGATAAGCAGCTCCCTGAAACATCGGAAGCATTATCTAAAAAAGATACGAAGGAAGAACTTAACCACGTTAACAATAAAGTGATTGCGATCATTAAGGAGTATGCGGATATCGATATTGAATTAAGTAAGATTGATGTTGTTGAACAATTTATCAAGGAAACAGGTCATGTGGACAAACGTTCTAAGAGTTTTCGTTCCTTTAAAAATAATGTTTCTGTACTACTAGGAAACCCGGAAACCAAGAAATTGAATGAAGTTATAGACAGATTGATTAGATTGTGTAATTGATATCTGGTTCTACATAATATAAGTGTAAAATATTGTTTTGTATAGGTTAATCGCTTTTCTGAATGATGGAAAGTTTCACAATGCGCAACAGAAATTGACATATTTTTTTCATATCAATTATTGTTGTCAGCTTTTTATCTATCGTTTTTAAAGACCTTTTTCTGGCTAGGCCAACACATAAGCAGCAGACTATTTAATATGGAGAACAATGGACACCATGAGAAAAAGTTTAAGGTTTATAAAAAAACATTGCTTCCTTCACAATTTCCCCTCTATGAATTCTATAATTTTGCTGTAAATTTGAATTACACTCCTTTTAATGCAAAACGAATCAAATCACAAAGTTTATTGAATCTTAGTCAATGGACAGAAATACTGGGGAAGGAGAAGACGGAGAAATATAGAGGTAGTATTTTCAATTCATCTGAAACTTTAGAAGTTGATGATAGAGATGCAGAAGGTGATTACAAAATGTCAATCGATAATAATGATAATGAAGGTGATGATGATACCAAAGAAGATTATTCTGCCAGATACCCAAATGAACTTAAGAACCTTACAATCCATAATAGCTCTTTTTCAATTAACAAATCTTTGTGCTTTCCATTACCAGCACCAGTTTTATCAGCTGGTGTTTTAAAATCAAAATCTGACAAGTTTGGTGACACATTAGTTTTGTTACTAAAGAACGGCGACATTTTATTAATACAAATAGTGACATCACTTTCTTATGCTAATCAACATGATGAAACTTTTGAAGATTTCCCACATGTTATAGATCTTGTATCAATTAATAAACATAACTGGTCATTGAATGAGAATCATACTTATAAATTTAGTTTTAGTAACAAGAATGATTGTATGATTTTGACATCTTCAACTGGACAACACTACTATTATAAAGTTAATTATAATAAAAATAATTTCCCTAGTTTATCACATTCACATAATAGTATATCAAATCAAATTATTAATCAATGTATGGTTCAACTAACAAAAAATAAAGATATATTTATTACAATTGAAATGAAAAACAATATTTTACGTTTGAAGTGTATTTATGATTTGGAAGAATTTCATCAAGTGTTTAATATCATGAAGAATACCTTTGAAATTCCACTACATATGATCCCATTAAATAACACAAATGCTGTGTTATTTTTGCAAGAGAGTGGATATACGATTAAGTCATTATCTTTTTGTATTGGGGGTGAAGATTTTGAACCTATAACAACCAATTACGCATGTACAAATGGAAACCTTATCATTAATTCATACTATATTCCGAAGAAGAAGTTAAAATTAAATAATTTAGAAGAGTATCCCAGCAGTACTTATAAGCATGATCAAATTTTGATATCTACAACACATAATGCATCTGTTTATATACTCAATATTTATTATGATAAAATACGTCACAAGTATGTATCAGAAATGTCACGATTTTTGAAGTGTAAACATGTGCTGTCAAATTTCATGATTGAAGAAGAGCATCCGGGAAAGTACTCTTTATGTTTTTCAAATGAAATGGGAATATCCGAATCACAAAATTTTTCAATCTACCTTGAAAATGGAAAGCCAACTATACATACAAATAAATTACATTATTCAATAATAAATCCTTATCCAATATATGACTATGAACTTATTTCTTCACCATCATCTAAACGTACCATTGAAAATCAAACCCAAGAATTTTGGGCATTAGCTGGAAGTGGTTCCAATCATTCTCTAATGAATTTAAAGCTTGGTTATGAAGGAAAACTAACTAATCTAATTAAAATATATGGAATGTCAAAATTTTTTGTTCATGGTAAAGGTAAATCGTATTGGGTTTCAGGTAAATCTAAAAGTATTTTATTTTTTGCAAACGAGAAAGGCATATTTGATGCTTCAGTATCTTTGGATGCTCCTATAATGGCTACATGTGAAAAAGTAGACAATGATTATGATTGCGTAATATCTTCAAAATCTATTTATATTTTTCAATATGATAAAGTGATTTTCAACTATAAGCTTCCTTATGAATGCTCACTTCTTACTTTCTTTGACCATAATATTTCAGTAATATATTACAACACTACTAAAAATAAAGTAGAATTTTCTTCCTTTGAGATGATCCGAAAAGTAGATGATGATGGAAAAACATTAGATTATGAATTTAAAAACATTGAGAACGTAGATTTTGAGTTTGATCTTTCTTCAGTTACCATGTTGAACTATCTTAGTATCTCAAATGAATTATATTTAGTTATTGGTGCTTCCAGTGGTTATATTTATATTTACAAACAAGACGGGAATTCTTTAAACTTTGTTCAAGAAATTAAAATTACCATGCTTGAATATGAAAGAGATCAAGTGCCTATGTACTCTCTTGAATATACTTTTATTCCTCATCAAATTCTTGTACTAGAAAAGTCAAATAATATCATAATAACATCCAAAACAGGTGATTATGTAATTTCAAAATTGGCTTTTAATATAGGTAATAGAGTATTTGATTATTATCAATATATTTCAGTTAAGTTATCAGACAATTTTGCAATTGATGTTTCACAATCGGATACAACTCCAAATACTCTTTATTTGACATGCAAATATTTATGGAAAATTGATATGAACAAATCGTTATACCCAAAGAGAATATATACAGGAGAATCAGATGAACATTCAATTGTGTGTATTCATCCAATAGCAATGCCATGGAAGTCACAAATAAATGATAGTTTTTATGTTATACAAAACGATAAATTATTTACTTTGGAAATTCCTCCAGAACCATCCATTATAATTAGAAGTAAACAATTTGGAGTGCCATGTATGAAATTATGCAGTTATTCAGGATTAAATTTGATTGTTATGCTCAAAGTCACAGGATTAAATATTAATGCACCATCAATATTATTTGCTGATATGAAAAAAATGACTATTCTCAAAACTAACTCTCAATTGAATGAAATTTTTAAGAAAAATGAAATCCCCACATGTTTGATGGAATGGAGAATTTATGATCGTAATGATAAGTTTCATGTTAATCTAGTTATTGGTTGTAGAAATGATGATGGTAATGGTGGATCGTTTAAAATTTTAAGGATATCAAGGGATGAAACATATAAAGTTAATGTCGAATTAACATTTACAAATGAAGAAGCAGAACCTATTGTCCATTTAGCCAACTTTAATTATCCCGGTACTAGTATAAATATGATTATAGCCGCTGTTGGATCTGAATTGATTGTATTTGAATATTCTTCTTCGGAAAAAAAATTTGAAAAACGACATGTTCTTTTTAAGGCACCAGAGCCGATTAAAAGATTTCATTCAAAAACGAGAAGTTTAGCTAGTAATAAATATAGGTTTGATTTTTTGATCACATTACAAAACAATACATGTATACGTGCATCATTTAACCGTCTTGAAGCTGATTCTTTTATTGATAGAGAACTATTGGACACATTTTGTTCTGATGGTGTAATAATTGGGGAAGATACAATTGTTCAAGCTAATTACAATTTGGAAAGCGTTGCTATAGGAAACACTGAAAACAACACTACATCAAAAATTGGTTATATTCCAAGATTATCCCCAATTGAAGCATATGCTCCATGGGTTTCATTAAGAGAAAGATGGTATAATAAATCAAGACAATTTTTAACTATCGGTTTAAATGGTGAAGTCGATTTAATAAAAGTTGAAGAAGATAAAGATGATTTTAAATTATCGGAACAGCTATATGATTTATCAAATGAGAGAGAGATTATGATTCCATTACACAAGTATAAACCAAGATTTGCATATTCTTCAATTATAGATATGACTGCATCGAATAATGTGTTAAACGGTTCAACTCCATATAATGCGGAATACGATAAATTTACAAACTCAGTATTATTGTAAAATTTTAATCTTCAATGTACAAAGTTTTTGAAATAGAAAACTCAACTCCTTAGTTTTTCTTATCTTGTTTAATCTTTTCTAACAAACTGTTAATTCTTGGACCCATTAAAGGTTGTCCCTTCCTAGTTTTTGTGTGCTGAATACGTTCAGTTTGACGTTGACGTTGAAAATTCTTTTGTTTCATAGTTTCAACCTTTTCTCTAGTTTTTTGCATCGTTCTTTCCCTATCCTTTTCTCTTCTGTCTTTTTTGAGCAGTATTCTTTCTTGGAATGTCAAGGCTTGACGATTCTTCACTTTATCTTTAATGATATCAATTTCAGATTTCTTCGAATCACTCTCTTCTTTGTCGTTTTTGTTAGCCGAATCTTCCCCGATAATTAATTCTTGTTCACCATCTTTAGACGGCACATCCATACCTTCCTTTTCCAACAATTTAAAGTAATTTTTTCTAAGTCGGGCCCTATGTGTCAATGCTCTTCTAATCTCATCAGTCTTCCCCTGCTTTCCCTGTAAATATTTTCTGGTATCTTTTTTCCCCCTGGTGCCACCACCATGTCTTTCACCATGTCTTTCTTTGCCGCCGACCATTCTCTTGCTGTTCTTGGACTCCCCAGACCTGGACTATCTATCTTTTTTCCAAGAACACTTCAGTCCGGGGAAAACAGAAAACATAAAATTTTTCACTTTCCCGATTCGTCGTTTCAAGCTTTTTTCATTTCTCGTCCTTTTTTGTGTTGAGCGTTTCCGTTTCCTCTGTTAATACTAGGGGGAGTCAAACATCGTCAACGGCAGTCCGGTGGTTTGTCTGGTATATCCATCACTCATTGACTATATATTTCCACTTCCAGTAACCTGCCAGCGTTATTTTTGCTTCTATTTCCGTTTGCATTTTTTCAATTCCTGTTGATATAGACCAATCACTTTTTCTTATAAATTCTCAATTATTTAAGGTAAAAAAAGATATTGGACAGTACCTGATCTATATTTACTTGTATATACACTCACCTACATGTCCAAAATGAGCAATATTAAGCTGGTCTTTGAAAAATTCATTGATTTATTATCTATTCAGCGACGTGAGATTTTAAAACTACAATATGTTATACTGAACACATCGAAAAATGAAAAATATTCAATTGAAAAGAATATCATGATACCGTTAATGAAATCTAATATTTTACTACATCCGTTTCAACGAATCAATATATTACTGTTGCATCATCCTTCAATGAATTTCAAGCGAAATTTTACGACAACTTCGACGAAGTTCATGGATAATGACAATAAAATTGACATTCAAGTAAATACTGATATAATAGAAAAAGAAGCAATTAATAAATTTGATGAACTATGCAATGAATTGGAGTTTTTTAATAATTTAACACCGGAGGCTTTTACACCAGATATTATTACCAAAGTCTCTAAATTATTTGATTGGTTGTATTCAAATGGTCAATATCAAATTGTTTATCAATTGTTACAAAAAGTATCACCAAATTATAATTTATTTTTTAAATTTAACCAATATAGTAAGATGATTGAAGTATTTGATAAATATGGTACATCTAATGACTTATTTCAGTTTTGTGAGGTTTTCAAATATGAAAAAATCCCAAATATTTGGCGAAAATTAAATAGATTAATTGATGACCCATTGATTAGTCAATTGATTAATTTATCAAATGTCATCCAGTTTAGTGATGCCAAAACAATATTAAATAATTTATTATTGAAAGAAAGTTCAAAAGAAGGGCTGAAATTTTTTGCATTACGTATATGCTCATTATTATATAAAAGTTTTGATTCCAAATCCCGAATAGGATTATACGACTATTTAATGAGTTTAGATCACAAACTGATGAAATATTTCCCCCCTTCCTTAATTTCACAAATGTTCATAACATACTCTTCATTTATTGATAATAACTTTGATTTACAATATGAGTTTTTAGAAAAATATATTAAACCTCATTATAATCCAACTGATATAAATGAAAATTCATTTCAATATAAATTGATATCCTTAATTCCAAAGGAAAACTATCAAATTTTAAGATTTAAACTTTGGTTTAATTATTGTTTTTATAATGAAAAATTAAGATACGATAGAGAAATTCCTCCAATTATTTATTTGAGAAATAATAAAATGCATTTTTTACCAAAACATTTTGAAAAATTATTAAATTTTGATAATCATGCACTTAGTATTGCATTTTCTGTTTTGATTTATACACACAGTAAATATGAAAATAATTCCAATTTAGGTCAAATATTCTATCATTTAAAGAATAAACTATCATTACCTATAAACAAAGTTGATAAAATTGGTTATTTAAAAGCATTAACCATGGCAAAACAATATACTAAAGCAAAAATATTTTTAAACCAATGTTTAGCTGAAGATCCTGATTTTGATTCTAATGAAACTCTGAACCCAATCCTGATTGTTTTAGCTAAAAATAAAGATTGGAGTCAATTAGAAAATATTTATACTGAAAGATATGAACATAATGAAATTATTACAAAAGATCAATATATTACATTATTTATTGCATTATCCATTAGACCAGGTACCAATAAAATTATTATGGAATTATGGGAAAATTATTTAAAAAGAGGTTTTGAACCAAATGATCAAATCATCTCATCTATTATTCAATGTTTTATTAATAATAAATCTTATGAAGAATCATTACAATGGTTCACAGCATATTCACATTATGATGTTTCGTTAACTTCTAAATCGTATGGATTAATGTTAAATGCATTATCCTGCATGAAAAATATTGAAAGTGTTTTCAAAGTTTTGGATGAATTAGTGAATAAAAATACAAGACTGCCAAAAGTTGTTTTTACACCAGTTTTTAGTCAGCTAGCAGAGATGGGAGATTATAGAAGTATTGAAATTATTTTAACTGATTATTATCCAAAATTTAACTTTAACATTGGAAGAGATGATACAAGATGGATTATGCAATGTCATTATCATGCACAAAGATTTCATTTAATTACTGATAGTTATCTTAAAATGAACGAAAATGAAATTTTATATAAAGATAGTTTATTAGCTTTAGAATCAGCAGTTAAATTTACCGATGTTAAAACTTTTGAAAAGATATGGGAAAAAGCATATAATATTCATACTAGTAGAGAAGATTTAGATATTAAAGCGTACATATCTTTTATGTCATATTGGATTAGAAAATATGGTGCATTTGGTATTGAATTGAAATTTAAAGAAATAATGGAAAAAATAGATTTCAAAGGTTTTCCAACTATTATTTTCAATCAAATGATTTTTTCTGCATTAAGAACTCATAGACCTTGGTTAACCAAAAAGATTGTTAGAATTGCATTATTAAATAATGTAGTTCCATCACCTAAAATGTATTCATTAATTTTACAAAGTAATGTTTCAATGCCATGGGTTGCTAGAAATAGTATAGATGAAACAATAACCATTTTAGAAGAATTTTTAATTAATAGAAAGGAAGATAAATTTGGTAAACTGAATGATGATATTAATCCAATGTCATTGAAACTTGTGATTAAAGCAATAATAAAATATAAAGATGTTTCTGAAGCTAGAAGATTATTTGAATTATATGTTGAATTAGCAAGGGATAACCTTTTAGATAATATTCATATTTTAAATATTGAATTGATGTTATTAGGTGAAGAAGAAAGATGGATTGAATTTGATAGTTGTTATGAAAGATATTTAAAAATGATAACTAAATTGAATGAAAATGCAAGATTAAAAGATGATGAGATTAGTGATAGATATAGTTTATCTAATGATTTTAAGAGATTGGACGTTTCTAAAGATATTTATTTGAAAAACAATTATGATGAAAATAAAATAACAAAAGTTCAAAATGCAAATGTTAAAATTCCAAATTGGATTAAGAAATCTCATTATGATATATGGATCTATAGATTAAAACAATTAGAAATTGCAGAAAGATTAGAAGAAGTTAGTGATATTATTCAAAATTTGATTTCAAAAGGTATTGTTTTCAGTAATAAGAATTTAAATGAAACTGCATTATTCTTAAGTGAAAGATCTGAATTATTAGAAGATGCTACATCATTTATTGATAAATTTATTTTACCATATCATATTAAGAATAAACAATTTAAAATGATGAAATTAAGATATGGTACTGATGAAATTCCTGGATTTATTAAGAAACCAACATATGAATTAAACAATGGTGTTTATTATGATATTATGAAAAATTTGTCTCAAAGTTTAGATAAAAGATTAACACCTGAACAAAGAGAAGATTTTTTTAATAGTATTTCTAATTCACCTAATAAATATATTTTAAAAAATATGGAACAAATGATGAAAGAAAGAAGACATATTAGATCAAGTTATTTAAAAACTAAGAAACTTCGTAAATTATTCCATAGAGATTTAAGAAATAAGATGAAATCTCGTAGTATTAGAATCAAGAAAAATATGAATATGTGGAAAGTAGAAGAAGCAATGAAATATAAAACACAAATGATTGAATTAAGAGAAGAAATGGATTTAATACTTTCGCAAGTTTACTCAATTATGAATGAAAAGGGCGATGATCTCCATACCAAAAGAATACGCAAAGAAGGTAAAGAAGTTAACGAATTATTAAAAGAAAAGAGTATTTTAAGCAATCGTATGAAGGTGTTAAGAAAGGAGAAGAATAAGATGTTAAAAAATATTATCGAAAAAGAAAAGGAAAATAGTAGGAAAAAGGCGTTTAGAGTTGGACGTCTTGATTTAAACAAATTTTGAATAACTGAAAAAACGGAATGTCAGTAAGGGTTTCGTCTTGTAGATATATTTATCCTATGTACTTAATAGATATACATATAGATTAAAACGTAATTTATACACTGTAAGCATCGGTTAATTCAAAGAAAGAGTGCAAAAATACAAGTTTGAAGTGAGTATGATTAAAGAAAATAGTTAATAATGCCAGAAAAATAATAGGTATTTTTAAGGTCATATTTATGAAACATAAACATATTGATTAAAGAATGACTATTATTCATCCATAGATCGCATCAGACTTCATTCAGGGTAAAACACATTTCCACATTTTTGTTTTACAAGAAAACTGAATTTGATTCAAGAAAGGTTTCACTTCAAAGAAAACCATAAACCAGAGCCTTTTTCCCCTTTTGAACTATCTTGAATTTTATATTTACTGAGTTTAAAGAATACATAAAAGTATCGAAATGTACATGAATTAAAGTATTTCGCACACTAAACTTTCTTAGAGCGAGTTGCGATTTCTCAACATGAATCAATCACAATAAGGGACAACACGTCACGTTATGGTCTTAGTTTCTACTTTTTTGTTGATCAAAACTCCTGTTTAGCATCCACACATTTATTCCAGCATGCATTCATTAGCACAAAGAACAAGCACGTTGAGTTCTTTTGTGACTACCGCCTTTTTCGTTGTTTTTGCGCTTGTATCGATTCTTACCCTTGCTGGTCCAGAAGGAATTATTCATCCATTACGTTTTAAAAGCAGCAAACCGATAGTTTCATTGAAAAACACGAGGAATTATGGTGCCACTAAGACCAATCCAAAGGAAAATGCAAGATTTAATTTTGATATTGTTGCTGATTTTTCAGGTGTAGTTGATTGGAACACAAAACAAATTTTCACTTATGTGTATATTGAATTAGATGATGCTACAGAAGACGAAAAGTCTAACAAGTTAGTTATTTGGGATAAAATATTGACTGATAAAAACAACATGTATATTAATTACAAAAATCTTAAATCAAAATATTCAATTTGGGATTATGCACCTCACCTTCATGGACGTAGCGGTCAGTATAAACTTGGTTACAATGTTCAACCACATGTTGGACCATTAACTTTTGCTGAAGTCAATTTAAATCAATCATTCACATTTCCGGATGTAAAAGTATAATTATAAGTATAACATTAAGCTTATATAAAGTGTATCTAATTAAATTTTTTGTTTTGAGTTTTCTCTTTTTTATTTTAGTTTACAATTTTTGCAGTGTTTAAACTACCTGGACTAGCCACAATTAATTCACAATTAGAATCATTTGTTAACATCCCTAAAATTTGAGTATTTGAAAGTTCAAATTCCTTTGTAGTTGTCCAAGTTTTACCCTTTTTATCAAACACGACGTATGTATTATTACAAACCAAGATTGACGTGTACAAATCAATGTACAATTCAGCATTTGAAGGATTAGAAATTGTCGTTTGTAAAGTGATCAGATTTTTACGCATGTCAAACAACATAAGTTTATCTTGAGTAGATATGAAAAGATAGTATCCATTAGCAGCAAATTGAAAATCTCCATGATTTTCACAATCAATATTCAATTTAATACTACGATCCGATAAATCATAGATATCAATACCATCGGAATTAGCGTAGGATAAACCTATTAATAACCCATCTGGATGGAATTTAATATCTTTTAAAGAACCGTTAAGTTGTTGTGTGTACATGCTGACATTGTTGTGAAACAATTCAAATTCAGTTTCTGTTGCAGTAATCAAAATAGGTAATGTTGGATGTGAAGTAGCTATTTTCAAATTATTCAATTCTGTATCTAATTTTTTAACTTCTTTAGTTTTCAAATTTGTTAACTGATATGAATCAGTAATTTCAATTTCAGTTTTTTTCTTACGTCCCTTATGAGGGATTGGAGAAATGATATATGGTTCATTACACATCCAAAAGGAAAAAATTTTTCCTGTTGTTTTTATTTTATTAATTGATTGCAATTTTTCTGCTGAAAAATCAATAAGCTCACATATTCCAGATTTATGAATCAATATACCTTGATTTGTAGTATTTCCAATAAGATTGATTTTAATAACATCATCATTTTTGATGTTAAATCCATGATTTTCATTAATTTCAATTTTTAAGTGTGTAGTGTCTAATGTATGAACAGGAGCTTTCCCCTTACGTTCTTTATTTTCAGCTTTATGTACGTTCAAAAGACGTTCTTGTTCAGAACGTAATAATTGAACCATGTTATTCCAATCATTTTCAACAATGTCATTATTAACTGTATCTTCTACGACTTCCATTCCATTTGGGATTGGATTTGAATCATTATTACTGATCAATTGTGCCAATGCATGTCTTGCATCATCTCTTTCCTTACATGCTGTAACTGCAACTTGAACTGCTGCATCTTGCTTATATAAAGCCATTGACAATTCTTTTTTTGTTTTGTTTAATTCATTACGTAGTTGAAAAAGTTCAAGACTTAAAGAATCCCATGCATTTTGAAATGAAGTTAACATTGTTGGTATAGATGAGTATTCAGGTTTTACAATTTCTTCAGAACTCGGTATGGTCATATTTGTTGAAGGTTTTGATATTAAAATTATATCGGATTGTTCCATTGGTTCATTGTTAATTGGATCTTTACCGTTTGTAGAAACGTAAGTTGCTAAAGCCTTTGCATCGAAAATACAATGTGATTTGAGAGAAAGTGCCGGATGTTGCGTAGGAGTTTCTGTAAGTGTACAAAGAAGCATGGCTGGGAGTATATTGCCAAGCAATCACCGGAATAGTATAAAGAAATAAACACATAGATCTGTGAAGTTGTGAAAACATGAGAAGAAAAAAAAGAGAACAAATAACGAGCGCAGTACGTTTAAAAATACAGTAATACATGTATTCATGTAAAATCGTTTATTTAAATATATAAGATCCGTTGAGGACGTAGAAAAGGACTAATCTATAGAAATAGGAAGCAGAAAGACAAATGAACGGCGTGTTGTCCATGTCTTAAGATAATAAAAAATTGGCGGTTCGTGCGTTGAGAATGGACCAGCCTCTATGTTGAAAGACGTTAAAACCAGGTTATAATCAGGAGTAAGATTTAATTTTTTGTTTTTTTTTTTTGGGATATTTGAACAATTGTTGAAATGCATAAATTAAGCGAGTGGAAAGGTTAGATATTATTGAAAAGTGCAAAGATTCTATCATCTGGATGAACGTAATCATTATCAACGATATTAACAAGGACGTAATCATTAATCAAAGATTGAATAAAATTAGAACTTTTTAAATCAATTAATCTATCTGATGCTTCAGGTTGATTTTTTAAATCATTAGAAGAAGATAATAGAACATTTGACCATTTTTTCAAAATTAAAAAGAATTCATCTTTCCATGCTAAGAAAGAAACTTTTTCAACAATTGTTGGTTGTGCAACTTCTTTACCTGGGAAACAACCCCAAGTAACAGCATTAACATCGGAATGATCAACAATATTTGATTTTAATAAATTATTTGAAATTGAATCAGTTATAAAATAATTTAAAATATTATAATTATTTTCAATATTAATTTCATTAATATTATTAATTAATAAATCTATTTTATTCCTTGGTAATAAAAATTCTAAATATTGTTTTTGATAAACGTAACCATTTGATGGACCCCAACCAAAAGTAGAATCAGATGATTTTATACAATTAATTTTTGGTTGTGAATTAATTGTTAAAATTCCTTTTAAATTTAAATTAATTAAATAAGATTTAATTGAATCAATTTCACTACTAACTTGAGTATCAGACCAAGGTAAACAATTAATTTTATTTTCAAGATATTTATTAATTAAATTACCTAAATCAATTGAATTTAAAGGTTTTTCCCATAATGATAAAATTTTTGTTGAAGAATGACGAATAATTTCATGTTCAAACATATCTAAACTTCCAAAAGCAGGGGATCTTGAATCACCCCATCTACCATTTGGAAATTCATCCCAATTATTTGTACGTTGAATATAAGAAAATTTTCTATTTTTCCAAAAAATTGGTCTAACATTTTCAGATTCACGTAATGGATTAAGTGATTTTCTCCAAGGTTTTGAATTTTCAGCTTCATAAATAGTTTTAGAAGTTGAAGATAATAAATTTAAATTATCTAATAACATTGTTGTTGATTTTTCTAAATTCATTGTATAAAAATGTAAATGATTAATTAATTTAGATTTAATTAAAGTTTGACATAATTCAGTCATTAATAAACAACCTTCATCTCTAACTTTAGAATCATCATCTTTAATTGGATCTAATCTATCAATAAAAAATTGAGGAATTGAAACATTATTCCATTTTGCTCTTCTTAAAAATGCACTATAATTTGAAATTGGCATAATACCAGGAATAATTGGCATATTAATACCGATATTTTTACAGTCTTTACACCATTGTAAGAAATTTTCAACATCATAAAACAATTGTGTAACTATAAAATCTGCACCTTCATCTTGCTTTTGTTTTAAAAACTGTAAAGTTTTTGCATTATCAGGTTCTTCAGGATGACCTTCAGGATATCCAGCGACACCTATACAAAAATAATCACCGAATTTTTTTCTAATATGTTGAATTAAATCTTTTGCATATTTGAAATCACCAGTTGATTCAGAACCGTCAAGTGGAGGATCTCCTCTTAAAGCCAGAATATTTTGACATCCAGAATTATAAGCTTTTTGTAAAGCATCATCAATTAATTCTAATGGCATATTAGTACATGTTAGATGCATACACGTTTCTAAACCGAGAACTGTAGAAGTGGTATTAACCATTTCAGATGTTAAATTAGACAGTCTACCACCGGCATTCCATGTGATGTCAATAAACAGTGGGTTAAGATTGTACATTCTGTCCATTCTGTCGTATAAATTCTGAACACCTTGTGAGGTTTTTGGGGTGAAAAACTCAAAGGAAAATGTTGCCGGAGCAGCGTCATCTTTGTGAGATTGAAGCAGTTTGTCAGTGATCTTCATGGCGGGAGGTGAAGAGAAGGGTGTGGAGAGGAGAGAAGAAGGAAACGACGAAGAAAAGGAAAAGAAAACGGACAAGAAAGAGTGCAAAACCCAGTTTTAACGCAGTGAAATAACCATTTTGCACTTTTCGCCATGTGAAAAAGCGAAAATCGCCGGTGAAAAATTTTGATTTTTTCTTTTTTTTTTATTTTTATTATTTTTTCTTTTTTCTTTTTTTTTCTTTTTTCTTTTTTCATTTTCGCCTTTTTTTCATCTTGAAAAATTTTTTTTTCCTTTTTGCTTTACTTTTTGCTGTTTGCTTTGGCCATTTTGTCTTTTGTTTTCACACATCAATACTCCTTCCCGTTGTCATATCCACATACTCCATGACTAAGGCACAGTTTAGAACTCTTGAGCGGGAAAAAAGGTTTCAAAACCCTCCACAAAATTCTTCCGATTTCCCACTTCTTTATGATGCCGTTAAACCACATATTGGATCTTTCAATGCTTTAACTGATGGTAATATACTTAATTTAGCAGTTAAAGATATAGGTACAAAGACAATTTATGATTCTAAAGATCAAGATAAGATTGGTCCAAATAAATTATCAATTAGAGTTGAATCTGTTCAAATTGCTAAACCTTCTGTTCCAATAACCGATAAATTATCAATTAATAGAAATACTTATCCAAGTGAATGTCGTGAAAGATTATCAACTTATAAAGGTAGATTATTATTAAAATTAGCATGGAGAGTTAATGATGAACCTGTTGATGAAATTACAGAAGTTAGAGATGCAGGTCAATTACCAATTATGGTTCAATCAAATAGATGTCATTTAAATAATCTTTCTCCAAATCAATTAGTTAATTTAAGGGAAGAATCTGATGAATTAGGTGGTTATTTTGTTGTTAATGGTATTGAAAAATTGATTCGTATGTTAATTGTTCAAAGAAGAAATCATCCAATGGCAATTATTAGACCTTCATTTGCAAATAGAGGTGCATCTTATACTTCATTTGGTGTTCAATTAAGATCTGTTAGACCTGATCAAACTTCTCAAACTAATGTTTTACATTATTTAAATGATGGTAATGTTACATTTAGATTTTCTTGGAAAAAAAATGAATATTTAGTTCCTGTAACTTTAATTTTAAAAGCATTAATTGAAACTTCAGATAAAGAAATTTTTGATAATATTGTTGGTTCTGATATTGAAAATTCTTTCCTTACTGATAGATTAGAATTATTATTAAGAACTTTTAAAAATTATAATTTAAATTCAAATAAACAATCAATTGCTTATTTAGGTAAAAAATTTAGAGTAGTTTTCGGTGCAACTCCAAATATGTCAGATATTGATGTTGGTAATGAAGTTTTAAATAAAATTGTTCTTGTTCATTTAAATAATAATGATGATAAATTTAAATTATTATGTTTTATGATTAGAAAATTATATTCATTAGTTGCAGGTGAATGTTCACCTGATAATCCAGATTCAACTCAACATCAAGAAATTTTATTAGGTGGTTTCCTTTATGGTATGATTTTAAAAGAAAAAATTGATGAATATTTACAAAATATTAAATTACAAATTCAATCTGATATTACAAGAGGTATTGCAGTTAATTTTAATGATAGAAAATATATGACAAGAGTTTTTAGTAGAATTAATGAAAATATTGGTCAAAAATTACAATATTTTTTATCAACTGGTAATTTAGTTTCACAATCAGGTTTAGATTTACAACAAGTTAGTGGTTATACAGTTGTTGCAGAAAAAATTAATTTTCATAGATTTATTTCACATTTTAGAATGGTTCATAGAGGTTCTTTCTTTGCTGAATTAAAAACTACAACTGTTAGAAAATTATTACCAGAATCTTGGGGATTTTTATGTCCTGTTCATACACCTGATGGTTCACCTTGTGGTTTATTAAATCATTTAGCTCATAAATGTGAAATTACAACTGAAAATTTAGATACTTCAAAAATTCCAAATGCTTTATATAAATTAGGTGTTAAACCAATTAAATCTTCAATTTCAATTGCAGGTCCAAATACTTGTTGTGTTCAATTAGATGGTAAAATTATTGGTTATTGTAGTCATGAACAAGGTAAAATTATTTCAGATACTTTAAGATATTGGAAAGTTGAAGATGAGAAAAAATATGGTATACCATTATCTTTAGAAATTGGTTATATTCCACCTTCTAATCATGGTCAATATCCTGGTTTATATTTATTTGGTGGTTGTTCACGTATGATTAGACCTGTTAATTATTTACCATTAAATAAAAAGGATATATTAGGTCCATTTGAACAAGTTTTTATTAATGTTGCAGTTGTTCCAAATGAAATTGAGAATAATACTCATTCACATTGTGAATTTTCTCCTACTAATATATTATCAATTTTAGCAAATTTAACACCATTTTCTGATTTTAATCAATCACCAAGAAATATGTATCAATGTCAAATGGGTAAACAAACAATGGGTACACCAGGTGTTGCATTAATTCATAGATCTGATAATAAATTATATAAATTACAATGTGGTCAAACTCCAATTGTTAAAGCAAATTTATATGATGATTATGGTATGGATAATTTCCCTAATGGTACGAATGCAGTTGTTGCAGTTATTTCTTATACAGGTTATGATATGGATGATGCAATGATTATTAATAAATCAGCAGATGAAAGAGGATTTGCTTATGGTGTTGTTTATAAAGTTGAAAAAATTGATTTAAATCAACAAAAACGTAGAAATGATCCAATTACTCAACATTTTGGTTTTGGACCTGATGATTCACCAAATGAATGGAGAAATAAATTAGATGAAGATGGTTTACCATATATTGGAGTTTATGTTGAAGAAGGTGATCCAATTTGTTGTTATTATGATGAAGTTTTAGGTAAAACAAAGATTAAAACATATCATTCGAATGAACCTGCATTTATTGAAGAAGTTAAATTAATTTCGGATGATAATGGTAATTCAGAATGTCAATCAATTACAATTAAATATAGAATTACAAGACAACCATTAATTGGTGATAAATTTTCTTCAAGACATGGTCAAAAAGGTGTTTGTTCACGTAAATGGCCACAAATTGATATGCCATTTTCAGAAACTGGTATTCAACCAGATGTTATTATTAATCCTCATGCATTTCCATCACGTATGACAATTGGTATGTTTGTTGAATCATTAGCTGGTAAAGCAGGTGCATTACATGGTATTGCACAAGATGCGACACCATGGAAATTTAATGAAAATGATATACCAGCAGATTATTTTGGTGAACAATTAAAATCTGCTGGTTATAATTATCATGGTAATGAACCATTATATTCAGGTGCGACAGGTGAAGAATTAAGAGCTGATATTTATATTGGAGTTGTTTATTATCAACGTTTAAGACATATGGTTAATGATAAATTTCAAGTAAGGTCAACAGGTCCTGTTAATAGTTTAACAATGCAACCTGTTAAAGGACGTAAAAGACATGGTGGTATTCGTGTTGGTGAAATGGAAAGAGATGCATTAATTGGTCATGGTACATCATATTTATTACAAGATAGATTATTAAATTGTTCAGATTATACACATTCAACAATTTGTAGAGATTGTGGAGGTTTATTAACAACACAAATTAGTGTGGCAAGAATTGGAGGTATTGGAAGTATGCGTTGTAGACGTTGTGCAATTAAAATTGATAATAAATCTTTTAATCATCATTCTAATATGATTGAAAATAATGATATTTGGGAAGATGGTACAGGTAAGAAATTTATTGGTGGTGGTAATACAACTACTGTTGCAATTCCATTTGTTCTTAAATATTTAGACAGTGAATTAGCAGCCATGGGTATTTCCATGAGATATAATGTCGAACCAAAATAGATTCCCTAGTTCCTTACCATATTTGTATTTCTTCTTGTTTCTGTTTATAAAGTAATATACTGTAACTGTAATGAAATTTTTCTGCGTATGTTTGAATTTTTTTAATTTTTGCCCAAATCAGGAAAGAGGCTGTGATAATTGATGTTTTTGAATAGGGGGGTAGTTTTTGTGTTTATTCATGTGGAGAGAAAAGGGTGTTAAGAAGACCATGTGTGATAAGAGACTAGAATTGCCAGTGATTCCAGAAGAGTACGTTTTGTCCGTGCTATCTGCTGATGATTTCGATAACGGTGCTTTGACCGTTTTGGCACAATTAACTACCGTTGGGGAAGTTTCACGTGATAATTTCCAAGAGTTTGTCAATTTACAAAGTGGAGATGCATACAATACAATAGTTATTAAGAATAAGAATAGTGGGAAAGTTTGTGGGATTGCTACATTGTTCATAGAGACTAAATTAATTCATGGATTTTCAAAAGTTGGACATATTGAAGATGTTGCTGTTGATAGTAATACACGTGGATCAAATATTGGAATGTATATGATTCGTTATTTATGTAATTTAGCAAAAGATAAGGGATGTTATAAAGTTATTTTAGATTGTGATGTTGCAAATGTTGGGTTTTATGAAAAATGTGGATTAACTAAAGCAGGTATTGAAATGGAGTTTCGTTGAAAGGGATATAAATAAATAAATAAATAAATAATAAATAAATAAATAAATAATTATAATTGGCTTATATAATATTTAAGAGTTGCATAGTTGCATGTTTGACATTATTTGCATTAACGAGAGATTTGAATAAGAGTGTAATGTCACGATTATTTGAAAATACTGTAAAATCAGAAACACAATGTCTTGGAAGAACTTGAAATTTTATGTTCCAAGATATAGACAATGAAGAACCTGATTTTAATTTAAATAGTACAGTAGAAGGTGAATGATTAAATAATAGTTTTTGTAATTTTTCAGAATTTGAAAATGAAAGTATTGGAAAATTATTAATTGATTGAATTTTAGAAATATTTAAATCTTGTAATATTGACATCCATATACGTTTACGTTTATGTCTCATTCTAAGTAATGAATTTAAACGATAAATGAACAAAGATATATCTAAAGTAATTTCAGATTGTTTTATCAACGAATCGACTAATTCTGATTCATCAATAGTGATAATTGATGATTTAATAGATAATGAAACAATTGATTCTAGTTTTTTATCAATTATTAAAGATAAATTGAAATCACCACATGTATCAAAATGTAAACTTATTGTAATAAGTTGATTTTTATCTGATTTTTCCGATAATGATTTTTGAAAGTTTGTGACTGACATCCAAGGACATGTATATTGTGCATATTGTAATCGTTTGTCGATATCAAGATCAGGAAGTCGTGAATGTTTTGAAAGTATTGATGATGCATGAATGTATGTTTGTAAAGTACGGGTTTTTACAGGATGTGAAATTCTAACGGATTTCTGTCGAAGTTTGTCTCTTTTTTTGACAAGAGCATCTCTACGCTGACGATACTGTTCCAATAGATCTGACATTGGCTATGGCTGGATGTCAGAAGAGAATACGAAGAAAGAAGAAAGAAAGAATAGAAACGGAACGCGGTGGTTGTTTGATATCTTATGTTGTTATATTTATTATATTTATTATATTTATTATATTTACTATACATGTTTGTTGAGTTTGTGGGCGTTCAAGACGTGTTTGTGGAGGGGTCGACGATGGACGGGTCTGTCCAGGGCTTTGCGGAGACGTCTGACCTTGGACGGTGTGTCTAGTGGTGGCAAGACGGAGGTGTGCAGCAGGTTAAGCGGGTCGGATTGCTTCTGTGTGTGTGTGGCAAGTTCAGACCGTGGCCGGATCCGTGGTTGGGTCTGTGAAGGACGTTTCCGTGTGTTTGGTGTTCGAACAAGGAGATTGTCGTCTCCGATAACCTTGGAACGTGTCATGTGTTGGGACGAACTGACGATGTAGTTGGTGTCGCCTGGCTGTGTGGAATTGTGTGGATGTTTAGCAGGTTTATGAGGTGTTTCTAAATCGATGATATCGATGTTCATTGAAGTGGTCTTTGTCGTTGTAGTTGTAGCAATGTCTTCGTGAGACGGAATGGCCCAAAGGTTGTCCTTTTTCGGCTTGAGAGAACGCAAATGACCCGTGTCTTTGACGATTTGGCCCGTTGCCAAATCGACAACGTCTCCTTGTTGGTGGACAGGAAGGCCAGCGTACTTGTCGATAATGGACTGCCATGCATCACGGACCTTGTCTAGAGATGCCTGTCGCCGTGCTCCGATGTCCACGTAGTCTGTGTCGTCCATTGCAGTGGGAGAAGAGCAGAAGAAGAAGAAGAAGAAGAAGAAGAAGAAGAGACAGAGAAAGAAGAAGAACGTGTTACGCAGAAAGAAATCAACACCGGATGTGAAAATGCAGTGTGGTTTGACTGTGTTGTAGAGTGATTGCCGTATGAGAGAGAGAGACAGAGAGAGAGAGAAAGATGAAAGAGGATGTGTCGGTGACCAGACATGTCGGTTCCTTCAACCTCCATCCAGCGTTTGATTAAAGCGTTAGCATTACACAGTCAGAATACAAAGACGAATACAAAGACGAATCGAAACGGATGCTACACACTCTCTCCGCTGTCGACGGTGTGTGTCCGTTCGTTGTTGTTGTGCTGCTGCCAACACCTCCGGAACGCCTCCATCTCGGGCACACACTGCCGCCAGTCGTTGGTGTCGTAGTGGCAGAGCTGGAGCTTCCGGTTCTCGGCGGCACAGCCCGTGGCGATGATTCTCTGGTCCCACTCGTCGGGACTGTCGTTGTCGTTGTCGTCGGCGTCGGCGTCGTCCACGCTGTGTCTGTCCATGGCGATAGCGGTCTGCAGAGAGCCAGACACAACACAACAAACAACACAACACAACAAACAAACACTCTGCAACTAAAATTCACCAAAAACAAATCGACATTTTTTCTGCGCGTGTTTCTTTCGTTCTTCGTCGTTGTTTGTTGATGTGTTGTTTCTTTTGTGTTTCTTTAGTGTGTCTTTTGTGTTTCTCTGGGGCCTCCTTCCTTCCTTCCCTCCTTCCCTCCTTCCCTCCGTCTCTAGCACACCCCAATGGTCAAGTTGCACGAGATCAATGACTCGGCCGTCTTCGCATGGTCCAACGACTCCATCCCACTCATCGCCACTGGAACACTCTCCGGCGTGATGGACGACACCTTCTCTTCAGACTCTCACCTTTCTATTTATTCGCCTTTCCAGTCAAAAGATAAAGTCACAGCTCCAATTTACACCGCTAACGCTCCAGGTAAATTCGCTTCTATCGATTGGAGTAAAGAAAATATCCTAGCTTGTGGTTTAGAAAATACTTCAATTCATTTATACAACACAAATTCTCTATTAAATCATAAACCAAATGATTTAATTAATGCTAAAATATCAGAATATTCAAAACATACAACTCCCGTCTTACAAGTTAAATTTAATCCTTTACAATCTCATATCTTAGCTTCTACTGGTTCAAAAGGTGAAATCTTTATTTGGGATACTACTAAAAATACTTCTTTTACACCAGGTCAAGCAATTTCTCCAATGGCTAAAGTTTCTTCTTTAGCTTGGAACAATAATATGTCTCATATTTTTGGTACTGCAGGTGATAATGGTTATACTTCAATTTGGGATTTAAAAGCAAAAAGAGAAGTTTTACAATTAAATTATTCAAATATTAATTTATCAACTCTTAAATGGCATCCAAATCAAAGTACAAAATTAGTTACAGCTTCTGATAATGATAATGAACCTGTTATTTTAACTTGGGATTTAAGAAATTCAAGTGTACCTGAAAAAATTTTAAAAGGTCATAAAAAGGGTATCCTTTCTTTAGATTGGTGTCTTAATGATCCAAATTTATTATTATCTTCTGGTAAAGATGATTCAACTTTACTTTGGAATCCAATAACTGGTGTTCAATTAGCTACTTATCCTTCTTTACCTAATTGGATTCATGAAACTAAATTTGCTCCAAAAATTCCAGAAATTTTCGCAAATGCTTCATTATCAAAAAAAATTTTAATTCAATCTTTACAAGATACTTCTGAACCTTTATCTTCAAAAGTTCAAACTGAAAATGAAAATGATTTTTGGAATCAAATTTCAACAACTGAAACTCAACAAGCAAAAATTAATATTATTCAAGCTCCATTATGGTTAAAAAGACCAATTAGTGCTAATTTCGGTTATGGTGGTAAATTATCAATTGCTTTTAAAAATGAAATTAAAATTGTTAATATTTCTTCAAATTCAAATTCAATTAATAATTCTGCAAAAGAAATGATTTCTGCTATTTCAACTAAAGATTTTAATAATTTATGTGATTCTAAAAATATTAATTTAAATGATAATAAGGATTGGTCTTTATTAAAAAAAGTTTTGACTAAATCTTCAATTGAATCTATTTTAAATTTAAATTCTTCTTTATCTCTTACTCCTGATAATTTAAGTGAAAAATCAAATGGTTCAGCTGAATTAATTGATGATGATGATTTCTTTGCTCAAATTGGTGATTCTCAAAAAATTCCGAAATTTAATAATTATATCCCTTCAGGTAATTTTAATTTAAATGTTGATTTAATTAATGATGATTTTGAAAAATCTGCAATTTCTTTATTATTATCAAATAAAATTGATGATTTATTAGATTTATGTATTGAAAAAGATCATATTATGGAAGCTTTAATTATTTCAATGAATGGATCTCAAGAATTAAAAGATAAAGCAAAAAGTGCATTCTTTTCAAAATATTCTCCATCTTCTTCATTTTCAAGATTACTTTATAGTTCAAGTAATAATTCTATTTCTGATATTGTTAAAAATGCTAATATAGAATCTTGGATGCAAATTGCAAAATCAATTATTACTTTTTCTTTAAATAAACCTTCTTTTAATGCTGAAATGAAATTATTAGGTGATAGATTATTAAATTCTAATTTAGAAAATTCTCGTGATTTTGCATTATCTTGTTATATCGCTGCTAATTCTCTTGATAAAGTTTCAAATATTTGGTTATCAGAATTAAATAATTATGAAGATTATTATTTAAAAAATAAAAATGATGATGGTACTTCAAATACTGCATTTGAAGCAAGATTTAAAGCATTAGGTGAAATTATTGAAAAAATTGTAGTTTTTCAATCAACTACAAATTCAGATTTTTCAATTGGTGATTTTACTGATTTAGGTAAAATATTTGTTGAATATTCTGATTCTTTAGTTAATTTCGGTCATTATGAATTAGCTTATAAATTATTAAATTTAATGTCTGATTCAATTCCTGAAATTAAACTTGAAAAAAATAGAATTTCAAAAGCTTTTATTTCAAAAGTTACTACATCTAATGATTCAACTTTAAATGGTAATATTACCAAAAAGAATGTCTCTAGATATTCTGTTCCTTCAATTCAACAATCTGTTCAATCTTCAAATGAATTAAATAATTCATCAATTTCTAAATATCCAATTGATCAATCATTTAATAAACCAAAAAGAAATCCTTACATTTTACCAAATGCAGGTACAGTTCCAATTTCTTCAAATCCTTATCAACCAGTTATTCAACCATCTAATTCATTACCTCCACCACTACCTCCAACAACAAATCAATCAATTTCAACTCCTTCAAAACAACCAATCAATCCATATCAACCAATAAATTCATCTCCAAATATTCAAAATTTGAATTTAGCACCTCCTTATCAACCATTGAATGGTATTAATGATAATAATTTAAATAATAAATCTAATCCATATGCACCAAAAACTGCATTAGATTCATTAAAAAATCCACCACCTGTTCAACAATCTTATCAATCTTCAAAAAAGGAAAATGTTCTTCCTCCATCAATGAGAAAAGATATAGGTGGTTGGAATGATTTACCAACTCATTTAGCACCTGTTATTAAACCAACTCCAACTTTAGCTTTTTCACCATTACAATCTAATAATTCTCAACATCATCGTACTGGTTCAAGAACTGTTTCTCAAGCTTTATCAATGCCACCACCTCCATCAAAAGGTATACAATCTCCAACATCTGCCGCTTTATCATCATCTACTTTAACTTCTGTACCTGTTTCTAGAAGTGCTTCTGTTAATAAAAATCCTTATGCACCAAAACCAGAAGTTTTCCAACCACCAACTGTTCCTGTTGCACAATCTCCTCTGTCTTTGATGAATAATAATTCTAATCCTACATCCAACATTTTATCACAACAACAATATCCTCCAGCTAAATTTGTTAAAAATCCATATGCACCAAAAACACCAAATGTTAATACTTATATTCCTGAATCTCAACAATATCAACCACAACCAACTTTACAACAACAATTCCAAGAATTCCAAGGTAATTCATTTAATGCAAATTCTCTTCCACCTCCACCAACATATTCTAAACCAATTGCAGAACAACAATCCATTCCTCCTCCCCCTCCTCCTCCACCATCATCTCAAAAACAAAAGTCTTTTAATACAAATTTAGTTCCACCTTCTACATCTGTTCCAACTACACCATTACCACCAAATACACCTTCATTAGCTACTGTTACCGCACCTGTTACTTCAAATGTTGAAGAGTCTAAACCTTCATTCCAACCAATTGTAACAATTCTTACCTCCGAATTGGAAACAGTCAAGCCTAAAGTCCCAGAAAAGTTTAACAAACATATCGCAGATGCTGAAAAACGTCTTAACATTCTTTTTAATTATTTATCTTCTGGTGATTCTTTACCTCCTCAAACCGTTGAAAGACTTGTTCTTTTATCTACATCATTACAAAACAAAGATTTTGCAAAGACAAAAGCAATTAGGGACGAAATTGTTAATGGACATTCTACCGAATATAATGATTGGATGATTGGATTAAACAGATTGATTGGTATGGTTGAAGCAACATCTAAATAATTATTATCTATGTATTACAAACAAATTATATAACATTTTTATTTAAGAAAAAAAAAAAAAAAAAAAGAAACTAGAATTTTCAATTTTTTGTTTCGCTCGATTTAGGAAATTATAAATCAACACTTTTGCGGCTCAGCTTAATTTCTTCTTCATTCTTCTTTTACCTATTCGTTTCACAACACAAGACAATATGCAGGCAAACATGCATATTGAAATCATAGCCACTCTTTCTGAGCTGACTTGTATGTTTCCCTCTATTTTTATTGACTTTTTATTTTTGCAAAATACTAACTTTACTCATAGCTACTTGTGAACATGCGGCGAAATTGCTAGCTGATTCTTCCTCAAATGAAGACATTGTCTTTGATTTATCATGTGTACGTACTCGACTTAATACATTACTTCCTGTACTTGAATCAACTGAACGTGCTGTTCGAGTTGAGCATATGGATACAGGAGATAAACATCCAGGTGTTGAAAAGGCAATGCATTCTGTTGAAGAACAAGCACTAAATTTATGGAACGTTATAGGATATAAAAGTTCTGAAATTTCAGATTTTGAAGAAAAAGAAAAAAAGGAATGGATGATTGAGTTTGAAAAAATGGTTAATAATGTTAGATATTTTACATGTTTATTATTATGCGTTCATGCGATACTTGAATCAAATAATAATTTATCAAAAGCTTGTTTAAGAGCTTTAAAATGTATGTTAAGAACATATTATGAATGTGTTGATGCAGGAAATGAAGAAATGGGGAAAATTGTAAGAGATTATATTGAAAAATTTGTGGGATTTTTAGATATGAAAACATGTGAAGAAAGTGAAATTTATGACACGTTAAAGATTGAGTTTTGTATTTTGGATATGCATGCATCATTGATTGCTAATAATGTATCTATGGGTAAATATTATATTGATAAATCAGGAATTATTGAAAAATGTGAACTAATGAAATTAGAAAATTTGTTTAATTTGTGTCGTTCAATTTTTAACGATGCATTAAAATTATATCAAGATGGTAAATTTCATGATGCGCATTATTTTTTAGAAATATGTTATTTAGTTTTAGAAAAAGTGAAAATCATGAAAGGACCTGAAAAGAAAATTAAAATTTCAACTTTAACTATGCTTATTAAATGTTGTATGAAATTAAATAATCCAGAATCAATTGAAAAAGCAAATAAATTAATTAAATTATTACAAATTGATGAAGGTAATGAAATTGAAGCTTTTAAATTACAACTTGAGTTAATTGAATATCAACCGAAATTAACAAGATTAGAAATTGAAGAAAATATTATGAAACTTATAATTTCTCTTCCCTCAAATATAGATGTATTGAAACATGTAAGAATGGTTCTTAATTCATTCTCAACTAAAGAACCAACAGTTGCTAAAAATTGTATGTTTTACGTATTTACAAATAAGTTTAATTTTGCAAATACAGAATTTAATGAAATTGCTGAATCTTATTTGATATCACTTATTTGGATGGTTACATCTCAATTAAAACTTGAAATTTCTAAAGAAAAATTGAAAATTGCAAAATCTATCCTTGAAATAGCAGATAAAAAAATTATATCCGAATTATCAAATGATACAGTAAATTGTTTGATTATTATGTTATGGAGTGTAGGAAAAAAGAAAATGAAAGAAGAAAATTTTGATGAAGCATTAGAATGGTTTGAATTTTGCTTTATTAGAATTTTAAAATTTGCAAATAATGAAAATTTTGAAACTGTTGGAAAAATTCAACGTAGTATGTTACAATGTTGTTTAAAAATTGAAAATTATGAAAAATTTCAGCTTGTTTTAAATTGTATGAATGAAAGCAATAAAGTTAATTCAATTACTTTATATTATACATTTGTTTATTTAATTAAAACAAAAGGAAATGTTTTAGAAATTACAAAAATTTTAAATGAGTTGAGTAATCTTGAAGATTCAAAAACAATTAATTTATTGGCACTTTGCGTTGTTGAAAGTAAAGGCGTTAATGATTCCGAGATTAATGAACCTTTAAAATTAGCCATTAATAAATTGTTAAATAAATGTTACAATTTACGTACAGAAGATTGTGATTCACTTTTATTTGTAGCATTAAGATCATCTGTTTATATTTATGGTAAAGAATTAGAAAAGGATATTGAATTGATGGGAAATGTGGAAATGATTGTTAAATCTATCAACCAGTTTCTTAAAATAACCGAAGAAAAAAAAATTGTTGGTGATTTAAAAAATGATCTTGATTGGTTTGCAAGTAATTGCTATAATTATGGAGTGTTATTAATAGAACGAGGTAAAATGGATATGATGGGTATTCAATTATTTGAATGCGTTGAAAAGTTAATTCGGAGAGTAAAAGATGATGAACAGTACATAAAATGGAATTGCAAAGCCAATATTTTTAAAAGTTTTTGTCAACGAGAACTTATTAAAAATGGAGTCTATGATATTGCTAAATGGAATGAAATTTATGAAAACAATAAAGAAATAATGAATACAATAGCTAATGACAAAGAAGTATTATTTCAATGTAAGTTGCTAGTTAATGAGAGTTTAGTCCATTTGAAGAAATGGGAGGAGTTGGCAAAAACAATTCAAGAAATTAACATGTATGAAAAGGAAGATTTAGGAAATCAAGAAATTGAAGCTATTCTTGAACTAATGATGGATAAAGATATTGCTATGGATAATGAAGATAGTGAAAGAGTGAAAAGGATCTTTGATGTAATATTTATTGAAAGAGCGTTTAAAGATGACTACGATATTGGAGGGAAACAGATATTTAAATGGGTTTATTTGGTAATCAACAGATTGTTAGGAGATGATCGATATGACGAGAGTCTTTTGAGCTACGTAAAGATGTTTTTTGGAGTAGAAGTTAGAAGTGATGTTAAAGAGAGTCCACGTCTATGGGAGCACGTTACGGAGACAGAAACGGAATGGCTTGCTGGGGTATGTTGGAACAGAGGTGTAGCCCTTCTGCTGACGGAGGGGGCAGAAGATGAAAGTTCAGACACGACAATTGATACAACAATGGATACAACGGAAACTGGATCCCTATCAGCACCAACTTCATCTACTACTTCAACTACATTATCTTCTCTGTGGCGGCAGTTGGGGATGGCCGGTGGATCTGCAGGAATGCGTGCACGGCTGCAATCAATGCTGGCAACAATGAAAAGATAGGGTGTTTGCTAGATGTATATCAATACATGGATGTATCTTATGGCTATCTATATCGTTTATCCACAATCTTTCAGCTATTCTCTGTTGCTTTCTTTATACTCGCAAGCTATTTTATTCTGCTCAATTGTTCTGCGCGGAAAGCGATGACATGAATTTGACAATTGTCTGTGTTGGATTCAGTTGTAGGTGTGTTGTTGGCGGAGGAGATGTGTGTTGGGGGTTGTTTGCATCCATTGCTATGAGTTCCAGAGCATTGCGTAGACTCGGTAAAGCGTCTTTGGAAGACGAGCTTGCAAAGTATCAGAAAAGAGCAGACGATGCATCTGAATCTGACTCTGACGACAGTGATAATGGCAATACAGTTGTTGTTAATAAGCCAGCAAATGCGTTTTCCTTTTTAAACGATGACGATAATGAAAGTGAAAGTGAAAGTGCAAGTGAAAGTGGTTCTGAAAGTGAAAAAAATTTTGTTGAACCTGTTAAGTCCGTTCAGTTCGTCAAATCTAAAAATCCAAAGAAAGGAAAATCTACAAAGATCGTTAAAACCGTCGACGAGATCGATGATGAAGAACTCGACAAATTTTTAGCAAAAGTGAAACTTGAAGACAAATCGAAAAGACAAGCATCTGCAGATATCGATGAAATAAATGATTTTACCGATTCAGAGGATGATTTGGAAAGTATTGACCAAGATTTGGCAAATGAAGAAACATTACCACCATGGCCTGTATACACTTCTGGTGGGAAATTGCTAACACCTAAAAAATTACATAGATGCACTGATTTAATATCATTTGATTCAAGGGATTTAAATCCAGATAGAGAGTACGAAAATTTATTCGGCAAATTATCATCAGCAGCTATTGATGATGCTGATTCTACAGCATCAAGTTCAATCAGTCCAGAAATGTTAAATCAAATTAAAAAATTGGCAAAACGTGTACGTGGTTGGTCAGGAAGAGATCATAGATCTATTCCAGGAACAACACGGAAACTTAAACTTACGAAAATTAAAGATGATTGGTTACCAATATCTAAAAAGCCATTATCTTTAGATGAAATGTCAAAAGATGATATTTTAAATCTCTATACAACGAAATTCAAAAATGATTGGAAAGAGATTTTACTGGAAGATATTAATAAAGATTATAAATATGGTATTAAATTTTACAATATAAATCAAGGTCCAATGTTTTCAATTGCTGCATCAACTGAATTCTTTATGTCTGTCGTTGTTCAACCAGATCATGAATCACTTATTCATTTATTACAAAAATCTCCATATAGTATAGAAACGATCTTACAAGTGGCATTAATTTTACAAAGACAGGGTGATAATTCAAATACAAATGGTTTAATTGAACGTGCATTATTTATCTTTGATTGGAGTTTATCAAATACTTTTGAACTAGGGAATGGTAAATCCAGATTACCTTTTGAATTTTTCTTTAATAGACAAATATATTTGACTTTATTTAGATATATTACTGTTTTAACACAAAAATCGATCCTTTTTACAGCATTAACATATTGTAAACTATTACTTTCATTTGATCCAAGAGATGATCCTTATGGTGTTAGATATTTTATTGATTATTATGCATTTTTATCTGATGAGTTTCAATACTTGATTGATTTTGTGAATTCTCCATTATGTCAATGTTATGAAGAATGGTTGACTGCTCCATTATTATATACTGTTGCATTATGTTATTTTAAACTTGGTAAAATTGAAGATGCGAAATCTTCATTACATAAAGCATATTTAAAACATCCATATACTGGACATCAAATTTTGGAAAAATTAGGTGATCTATCACATCCTTGGTTGTTAACTGATGTTAATGATACTGTTAAATTAATAACTGCAATTTACATCTTGAGATTAAACACACTTGTTGAGGAACAAACATTGCAAAATTGGTTGGTTAACGAATTAATATCTATTGTTGAAAAAGTGGGTAAACCAAACCTAAGTACATATTATTGGAACAATCTTGATACCATTCCAGATAATATCATCAGACATGTTATTCTTTCAAATGAATCTACAGTAATGGCGAAAATTCCTGAATCTTTTTGGTCGGATAACGACGTTTACGAATTTGACGTTCTTCCACCGAAAATTGGCACAACCATATACAACTATGTGGACGATAACCAGATCTCTGCCGGCGTCATGCATAACACCATGCAGACGGAAGAAATCAGACAACTCCAGGATCTTCTCCAACAAAATGTCGTTGAACGTTAACGCAATGTATAAGTAAAAATATGTTCTATAGAAATCGTAAATAGTTTTCTTCCCTGTGCACGTGCCGTGCGGACGGAGTTGAATCGCCGAAAGAACAAGGAAACTCTGCTGACATGTTTCTTCATGTGTTCAGAGGCGTTCAACTAGTAGTGGGAGTATTCCGTCAGCCATGAAGTTTGCACAATCCTTAGAGGAACATTTGGTGCCAGAATGGCGGGCCCAGTACATGGATTACAAGACAGGTAAGAAGAAGTTGAAAAAATTAGGTAAGAAACCAAGTGTGTCAAAAAGTATCAAAAATACACCATTATTTTCTTCCAAAAATGCAACATCAAAAAGTAACACTTCAAAACACAACGATAATCTTCCTTCTATGCTGAACAATACTTCACATTCGAGACCAAATGGTGGAATAGCATCTTTGGATGCAGTTAGAGAAGAACAAAGGTTAGAAAATCATGAACAAGCATCAAATTTAAAAGGTGGTCATTTCAATGAAGATCAAATCACGATGGAAAGTGAAGACTCTTCTGCTTTTGCGTTACCTGAATCAGCACTGGATTATAAAGATACTACGTATGGAACTGCAAAATATAATCCTACAAATGGTATTTTAAAACCTACTGAAAATCAAGAACAAGAAAATGATAAGACGCCATTGTTGACATTTTCTAAACCTATTGCAATATCTGACAATATTACTACTAATTCAAAGAATGAATCACAATATTTGAAAAGAGGATCATCAGTTGTTGCACTTTTTGATTCGTTTAGAAGAAGTCCATCGATTGTGTATAATAAAGACCAAGAAACTGAACTGGAAGATTTGGCGAGCTATGCAAGACAGCAATTTATCACTTGGGTTGATAGTGAGTTAGATAAAGTGGAATGTTTTTATAAAGAACGTGAAGATGCATGTGTTGAAAGGTTTTTAGTTTTACAAGATCAAATCATCCAGTTGGAGAATCAAAAACTGACATCAAAGAAAAAATGGTTACGTACAAAGAGAATGTTAAGAGGACATTCTGTTAATAATGAGAATATTGAAGGTGATGGAGATATAGAAGATGATTATGATGATGATGATGATGATGAGGATGATGATGATAATGGATTTAATGAATATGTACATTCTGGAATTCTAACGGGATATAATGATGTAAATTATAGTGTTTTTGGTATTGCACAAAGAAATTTCAAATTATTATCCTTTTGGACAAGAAGAAAATTAAGAATTATTAATAAATTTGATATGCCTTCTTTACCTACATTTGAATGGTTAAAGGAAAATGGTAAAGTTGAAAAACAGTATTATGAAGATGGATATTATTCAGATGAAGATTGTAAAGATGATTCGCATAATCATCCACATGATGGTAGAAGTTCATCAACTGCACATATTCGTGATTTTCAAAGGAGAAAGAAAACCAAAATTAATGTTTCTAATGTTCCTTATTTTGTTGCACGTAGGATGATTAAAAAGGCAGTTTATGAGTTGTATCGATCTATGGAACTATTAAAATCTTATAAATTGATGAATCGAATTGCATTTAGAAAATTGATTAAGAAATATGATAAATCAACAGGTGATACGATGTTAAATACTTACATGAAAAAAATTGATGCTTCTTATTTTAGTAAGTCCGACGTTTTAGATAATTTAATGACTAATGTGGAAGAACTGTATACGAGATATTTTGAAAATGGTAACAGAAAGATTTCTATTGCAAAACTTAGAACAAATGCAGTTGAACAGACATATTATTTTTCCGATTATCTTAGTGGTTTATTCTTTGGATTATCACTTCCATTAATTATTTATTCATTTTATTTAGGTATGCATCATACTTTAAATGGTACATTGCCGAATGGGAAATATTTATTACAAATTTGGGGTGGATTTTTATTGATGATCATGATGAGTTGGCTATTTTCTATTAATTGTCTGATTTGGACAAAATTTAAAGTTAATTATAAATTTATATTTGAATTTAACCAACACGATGCATTAGATTTTAAACAATATATGGTATTACCAAGTTTATTTTTCTTTTTAGGTGGGTTAATTGCATGGTTCAGTTTTGAAGATTTTGCACCAAATGTATTTAGTGGATATGATTTCCCTTGGATTTTCTTGGGTATTGCAATGGTAATTTTATTTTGTCCATTCGATATGTTTTTCTTGAATGCAAGATTGTGGTTATTATCCACATTTACAAGATTGTTATTAAGTGGATTTTACCCTGTTGAATTTCGTGATTTTTTCCTGGGTGATATTTTTTGTTCATTAACATATTCAATTTCTAACGTTTCCATGTTTTTCTGTATATATTCCAAACATTGGATTAATTGTTCAGGTTGTGGATCTGCTAAATCTAGATTACTGGGGTTTTTACAATGTTTACCATCAATTTGGAGATTCTTACAATGTTTCCGTCGTTATGCAGATACAGGAGATTGGTTTCCACATTTAGCAAATATGTGCAAATATTCAGTGTCTACATTATATTACATGTCGTTATCACTGTATCGAATTGAGACGATAAATAAATATAAAGTATTATTGATATTTTGGGCGGTTATGAATTCAATTTATTCAAGTATTTGGGATATTGTTATGGATTGGTCGTTGTTTCAATTCGATTCTAAATATTTTTTATTACGTGATGAAATTACATTTAAGTCTCCAAAAGTGTATTATATTGCAATGATAGTTGATGTTATATTGAGATTTCAATGGGTGTTTTATGTTTTATTCCCAAAACAAATTCAACAAAGTGCAATCACATCTTTTTGTATTGCAGTTGCTGAAATCATTAGAAGATTTATTTGGATTTTTTTCCGTATGGAAAATGAACATGCAACCAATGTCCATTTGTTTCGTGCATCACGTGAGTCTCCGTTACCTTATCCTATGATGAAACGTAAATTGAGCAAACGTTTGGAAGAAAGAAACAAACGTACAACGACAAGTGGATTTTATGATGGTAGTAAAGATTTAAGTGAACAAGATATTAGAAAGAGACATAACGATGTCGAAGCCGGTGTGAATATTAACATAACTACGCCACAATTAACATTTACTTCATCTTCACACGGAACATCAGGACATGAGGAGAGTAACGGTGTTCCTTCAACGACTTTGCAAGACACCTTTAATGAACGCAACAATAATGGTGTTAGTGAAGATCATGAATCTACTGGTTACTCAAGCGGAGTACTGTCTTCTTTGTCCCGGTACGTAGAGCAGCTTTCCCGGACGATGCGTACTGCACACATCAAGGACTTCCAGCGGAGGAAGGTGACGAAGAAGCAGCTGGTGGCGGAGGAAGAGCAGGAACGGGAGCAGGAGCAGGAAGAGCTAGAGCAGGAAGAACAGGAAGAATAGAAGAATAGAAGAATAGCAGGAACAAAGACGGAAACAGAAACCGGCCGGGCTGTGCGGTGACATCACCGCAGGGGCATAACGTGTGGAACTAGTGGGGAAAACGGTTTTGTTCTTTCCGTCTTCAGGGTCCTGGGGGTGTGTTCGGAGTGGCTGGGGTGGTGGTGAAGCAGTGCTGAAGCAGTGCTGAAGCAGTGGACGGTACAGCCCCCGGCCCTGGCTCCCGGTGCCAGAACCCCGTTCAAGACTGTCCAATTGCCGCAATGACAGAAAATTTTCTTGTCGGTGTTGCACACTTTATTAGTGATAACGGCTTTCTTAACGACGTTTCTGGAATGGCACTCCTGGCAGCGTGTGCTGTTTTCAGAGTTTGCATAGAGCATTTGGGTAGATCTGTATACATAACTATACTTATATATAAATTGCATGAAGTTTGGTGATTTCATTGAAAACCACCTTGTTTCTGAATGGCGGTCACAATATCTCGACTACTTCAAAGGAAAGACGAAACTTAAAAAACTATCTACTTTTTTAGCAACGTCTACAGAATGTCAGTGTTTATCAAACAACGAGTATACACTTCGGAATTCTCTACTTTCGGTTAATGAAGACGAAAATCATAATAATGATCTCCACAGCGTGTTCTTCGCAAGAGAGAGATACAAGATGAACAATCAAATTAGCAATAATAACGATGATGGGAGTGAGAACGTAGAAGATGATGATGAGGAAGACGAAGATGAAGATTTCAAGGTTGTGTCTTTGATTGGAAAACTTGGTAATAAAATAGAAAACAAAGACAGTGGTTATGAAAATACTCCTTTGTTGTCTATACCACAACATTCAACAAATCATCATCGCTCAAACTCAACTAGTGTCTTGTACATGAAAAAAGGAAAAAAGCCTATAATTGAAGAAAGCAATAATATTACAATACTTGCAAAGCAACAATTCATTGATTGGGTTGATGTTGAATTATTAAAAGTTAATGCTTTCTATAGGTATAAAGAAATCGAATGTTCTAAAAGATTTATTATCTTATTAGATCAATTGAATCAATTAGAATATTATGAATCACAATGGATTAGATCTGCATCATCGGTTAGTGTTGAAAATCCAAACACATGCTCACATCATTTAAATTCTAATAAAAAGTATTTAATTCAACTAACACATATTTTTTCAATAGTTTCAATTTTAGAACATGTCAAATTTATCTTTGATTATTTTGAAATGCCTACATTCCCAAATTATTTTTGGAAAAAAAACTCAGAATCTAAATCTGGTATAGTTGAAGATTTATCTGCAACTTCTAATAATGATGTTCCAGCTCCATTTATTTCTAAAATCATGATTAAAAAGGCAATTTGTGAATTGTATCACAAATTAGAACTTTTGAATTCTTTTAGAGTGATTAATAGAACTGCATTTAGAAAATTAATTAAAAAGTACGATAAACAATGTCATGATTCTAAGTTATCTTCATATATGGAAAAAGTTGATTCAATGTATTTTAATAAATCTGATATTTTGACGATTTTAACACAAAAAATTGAAGAAATATTTACTGAAAAATTTGAAGATGGACATCGTAAAACTGCAATTACAAAATTAAGATCTTTCCAAACTTTAAAATCACATTATAAATCGAATTTTATTAGTGGATATCTTATTGGTATCTCTTGTCCTTTTCTAATATTTTTTATTTCTAAAATTTATCAAAGATCAAAATCTGCACAATTTTCTGATGAAAAATATATACTTCAATTATGGGCATCATGGTTTTTATTTATTTCAACTGGTTTATTATTTGCATGGAATTGTGTTGTTTGGGATAAATATAAAATTAATTATAAATTGGTTTTTGAATTAAACCCACAGGATGCATTGGATTATAAACAATTTTTGGTTATTCCTTCAACTTTCTTATGTATTGGTACATTAATTGCATATTTTAGTTATAATGATTTAATATCTCAGATTTTAGATTTTAAATATTTCACATATATTTATTTTTACATCAGTTTGATAATTTTATTTTGTCCCTTCAATATATTTTATTTAAAGGCACGTATTTGGTTTATTGTTTCAATTTTTAGACTTTTTTTAAGTGGATTTTATCCTGTTGAATTTAGAGATTTTTTTATGGGTGTAATTGCATGTTCTTTAACTTATTCAATTTCTAATATTTACATGCTATATTGTTTACAAAATATAGATTGGAATAATTGTATCAATTGTGGTCCAATGAAATCTTATACTTTAGGATTATGTGCATGTATACCACCACTTTGGAGATCAATGCAATGTTTACGTCGTTTTTTAGATACTGGTGAATGGTTCCCACATTTTGCAAATTTAACAAAATATTCAATTACAACTTTATATTTTTTTATGTTATCAATTTATCGTATTTTAACATTTCGTGATCACGTTTTACAATCAACAGAATCTAATTTATCTGTATCAGGTATTACTACAATTTTTATTTCTATTTCAATTGTTAATTCAATTTTTAGTTCATTTTGGGATGTTTGTATGGATTGGTCATTAATGCAATTATCATCAGATAATTATTTACTTCGTGATGTATTAATTTACAAACATAAAATTATTTATTATATTGCAATTATTTTTGATATTATTTTAAGATTTCAATGGTTAGTTTATGTTATAACACCATATTATATTTCTCATAGTCCATTAACTGCATTTGGTGTTGCTTTTGCTGAATTAATACGTCGATTTGTTTGGATGTTTTTCAGAATGGAAAATGAACATGCATCAAATATAAATTTATTTCGTGTTTCTCGTGTTTGTCAATTACCTTATAATTATACCATAAATTCACTGATCAATGATAAAAAGTTATTTAATTATGTAATAAAAACATTACATTTAAAAATTCAGAACTTATTTCAAATTGAAAATATTATTTCATTGACAGATATTACTCAATTAGAAGATTCATTATCATCTTCAAACATTTTAATGTCACAAAATAATATAACAAACAATGATTTAATAACCGATTTAGAACCAGTGTTACAAGGAAATATTGATGCATATAGTAACGATATTGCAAGTGTTTATAGTGGTGCAACACAATCTGGATGGCAACAACTTTCAAGGATTATTTCTCGTGCACATACAAAAGAATTTCAACAACGTAATACTAAAAATAACAATATGAGAAATAACTTTCAAAATACAAATCCGGAAGACGAATATGATTTAGATGAAGAACTTAATCTTATTGATGATACAAATGGTGAGAATGAAAATGCTAATAATAATTATGGATCTGTTTCATTATCATGATTACACAACCTTTTTCCCTTCTATGTAAATTTTATAATAAACATTTTCTATAGATACACGGTCATTAAACAGTTATTATATAACAATCGGCAATGTTAATGGACTTACAACTCGCTATGCCATTCTTCGCAAGAGTTTCATTTTAGTTGATGAAATTCTTAATGAACTTGCCATTTTAATTATCAACTTCTTATTTTTCACAGCCCCTTAAACTCTCGTGTCCATGGTATTTGTCACCGTCAGTAGTACCACTTTAACATCTCGCAAGCAAAAAGGATAGGTAAGGTCAGGCAGGGCCTGGACATATGTGATGTGGTCACGTGTTAAGGATCAGCTACCGCAATTCCAATACAATGAACAACGGTTTTAGACTTTCTTCATCGCCTTTTCTAAGTCTTGCAAATTCAGGCAACAGTGTCCAAAATTCGGTTAAACTTTTCAAAGTACCTATAGGCGTTATACCGTCTTCCAGTTGGATCTTCTGTTGCTGAAAAACCAAGACCATAACCGTATAACCAATCATTTTGCAATTCGCTTTATACCAGAATCGTTTCTAGCTTCTGGACCAAATTGTAACCAGAGGTGCATATTAGAGTCAGTATATACGCTAGCTGACTTGCTATTGTTGTTCGACCTTATACAACCTAACGTATTGGCTGTGTCGACTTGTGTACTCTTGTGCCTTGTGCCCAGCAAGTTCAGGACAAAGCAAGCGGGATACCTTTGAAGCTCCCCAGTAATTGCTTATCCGTTAATGAATTAATTTTCGTAATAATGATCATTATTTGTAATTACACTTTTATTAAACAATTACTATATAGTACATAATTTATACTTGTTGAACCTTTGCATATGTTGGTGGACGTAATTTACGATTAAGTGCCTTTGCTGCCCATATTGGTATTAAACTAACGGCCAAAATTAATGTACATTGCCAATAAAATGAAAAACTAGTAACATAAGTAAGATTGAAATATTCAGATAAAAATGGGACACTTCCAATATAAATTGCTAATGTTACTAATTCAGAATAAAGCATTGCTTTATTCCATGTATTAATTTCTAATGCAACCATTGCTAATTCATTTAAAATTAATGCTGTAAATGATAATGCAACTAATGATGTAAATTGTTTAGTTTCTAAACCTAATAAACCTTGAGAAATACCTTGAATAACACATCCTTGAAAAATAGAAACAAACAGCCAAACAAAGAAAGTTTTAAATGATAATGATTTACCTTCAGTTAATTCTTTGTAAAGTTCAGGATATAATGTAACTAAATTTTCACTAACATCATAATCTAAAACCAGTGAAAAAACAGGTGCCATTGTATAACATGTCGCATAACCAACCATTAACCAACCTTGATATAAAGCTAATGGTTCAAAACTTGAAAATACTGAATAAACAATTTGACAAATAGATATAAGTAAACCCCTATGAATAACAAATTGTGCAAGTTTTGAACTACGTTTATAAGAATTTCTACCATGCCATAATAAAAGTATTGTTAAATGACAAAATTGTGTAATTGAAAAATCTGATGCAATTGATGCTTGTTTACCTTCTTTACCAACAATACCAACTCCAACATCTGCTGATTGAATCATACTAACATCATTACCACCATCACCTATACAACAAACTCTTTTACCTGTTAATTTTTTAATTAAAATTGCAACATCAGCTTTTTGTTGTGGTGTACATCTACATGCAATAACAGTAGGTAATTTTTTTGAAATTTCAAAAAATTCATTAGGAAAATAATTTAAATAAATAGATAATGATTCACCATCAATTAATAAACAAGAATCTAAATTTGTTTTTAAAACTTCAATTTGTTGTAATGCTAATTCATAATTTTTTAATTTTTCAATAGTATGAACATATTGACCTCTAGAAATTAATTTTGTACTAATACCGATACATCTTGCAGTTTCAACTTTATCACCAGTTAACATCCAAATTTTAATACCTGCATTTCTTAAACTTTCAATTGATGATTTAACATCAATTTGTAATTTATCTTCAACCCCGGTTAAACCTAATAATTCAAGATCATTTTCTAAATATTGTGTAACAATTTTTTGCATTTGAAATTCTCTATTTGACATTGAACTACTTGCACTATCATAAGCAATTTTAAATTCATCCCATAAATTAAAATTTAATTTTTTTCTACCAATAACTAAAGTTCTTAAACCTTCACGTGCCATATTATTAGTTTCTTCTTCAAGCCAATCATTTTGTATAACAATTTTATTCATAACAGTATCTGCACCTTTTTCAAGAAACCACATTTCATCTTTAAATTTATCATGAATAACAATACCCATTCTTTTTGTATCTGAATTAAATGGAAATACTTGTAAAATATCATATTCATAAACTTTCCCAGTTGATGAATGAAATAAAGTAAGATTATTATGATCACGTTTAATCAATGATAAACCAACAGATTGAGTAAATTTAACAATTGCAATTTCATCAGGAGATGCAGCTTGATATTCTAAAATATTATCTTCCATTGTTGGTGTAACATTATGACAAATTGCTAATGTAACAATTAAATCTCTAACTTTAATACCTAAATCACGTCTTGATGTTGGCTTAATTGAAGTTTCATTAAAATTATTAATATATTCTTTAACTAAATCCATACTATCAGGAGTATAAGAAACATTACCTAAATGAATTTTTTTCATTTCCATATCATTTTGAGTTAAAGTACCAGTTTTATCAGTAAGTAAATATTCAATACGACCAAGATCTTCAGGTATAGTTGAAGTTCTAACAATTGTTTCAGGTATATTTTTATCATGTTGAATTTGATATGCATAAACAGATTTACCTAAATCTAAATTAACTCTTAAAGAAACAGGAATAATTGTTGAGAAAAGAATTAAAAATCTCATAATATCAATATACCAATCATTAGTAAAGCCTTGACATATAACTAAACCAACAGAAAGTAAAAATACAGAAATACATAAAACTTTTGAAATTTGATTAATTTCTAATTCTAATAAACCAACTTTAACAGAAGGTTTTGATGTATTCATTGATTGTTTTGTATCTTTTCCTGTATAAATAATACAACCTATACAAGTACCAGAAGCTAAAACTGTATTTGCCCAAAGTGTTTGATCTACTGTTAAACCTAAAGTATTATCACCATAAGTAATATTACCTAAAAATTTATGAATATCTTTTGTTGGAGATTGAGTTTGAATTTTAATCATTTCTAAATCAGATTCAGATAATAATTGAGTTAAAGAACATGCAATTCTTAATTTCCAATCAGTTTCACCATCTAATTGATCAGTTTTAATAAAAGATTCACCAGATTTTTCACTTGATTGAAGTAAAATCATATCAGCAGGTATTCTAATATCTTTATGTAATTTAACTAAATCACCACATTTTAAATCTTTAGCCATAATTGGTTTTGAAGAACCTAAAACTTCATATAATTCATTATTTTGTTCCCTATCTCTATGACGACGTAATAAATCATCAATTGCTTCTTTTGACATTGTAACAGAAAGTACGAAAACTAATGGTACCACATATGAAGATAAATAACCAATTCTTAAAGTGGGTATAGCTTGTGAAATTGCAACTAACAGAAAATATAAATTAAAAAAAAATTTGAATTGTTCATATAAAATTATAGGGAAAAATGAAAATGCATTATATTTAGCATTTGAAACAGCATTAGTTAAATAAAGTGAATTCATATGTGGAATAATTGTTCTTGATTGTGAATCTTGAGTTGGAGTTGATGGTTCTTCATAATCATCAGACAGATGAATTTTTTTTTTATTTTGTAAAATCAGACGTTTTGTTGTATTATAAACTGATGAAACACTTTTTGACCATATTGAATTTGATGAATTTGGAGGAGTATTTATATTTAAATCATTTGAAAAAGATGTTGATTTATTAAGCATCTTTGAATTTGAGTTATCCGAAATATTTAAAGATTGATGGAAACTTTTCAATGAATAATTTTCTAAATCTAAAGATTTATTACTAATATTATTTTTAGATGTATTATCAAAATTGAAAGGATTATTATTTAAATTAATATTTTCTAAAGCAAGATCTAAATTATTTTCAAAATCACGATCCAGATTATATTGGGTTAGACTTTGATCTCTTGATCTAGTCAAAGTATCCGAAACTTTAGGTATTGGTTGATTAAAATTGGTAATTTCACTATCTGATGTTTTAGAATTACCTGAATGTGATCCTTTAGATTTGGACATGGAAAAAATGCGATAGTAAGTCTAATATATGAGATCCAAACGTCGTTTTAATGTATGGAAAAGATATAAATTTCCTTTAACGGATACAATGATGATAAACAATAGAATCAATGTCCAGTTTATGTGTCAAGAAGAAACAATATCGAAAGACAAGGCAAAGGAACAACGGAATGGACACAAGGTGGAAACCAAACAAAGCGCGGTCTTTGTGTTTTTTTGGAATAGACATAGTAAGTTATGGTATTATATAGATTGTAAGAATTAGTAGTATATAGAACAGAGCTTGGAATGATAGTTATCTATGGGGGGGAGGGGGAGCATAATGGAAAAGAATAATTAAACTCTACAATTAGTTATTTCTAAAGTAAGGATGTCAGAAGCACCAAGAGATTTCAAATTATCCATTTTAATAGCAATATCTTTTCTTTCAACCATGCTTGAAACAGCAACCCAATTTTCATCTTCTATTGGAGATACAGTTGCAGCTCTTCTACCTGGGGTAATTTTTAATAATTCTGGTAATTTTTCTCTTGGTGCATTGTAATTACATAAAACGTATTTATTAGCAGCCAGTAAACCTTCAAATCTTGATTGAATTAAATCTAATAATTCAGGATGTGAAGGATGTTTTGAATAAATTAAATGAGCAGAAGTATCAACGATAGTTTCAATAGCATGTAAACCTGCGGCTTTCATAGTTTCACCTGATTCAACTAAATCAACGATTGCATCACCAACACCTAAAGCACAAGATGCTTCAACTGAACCACCAACATATTTAATCTTTGTTTTTAATTCACCATTTTCTTTCACACCTTCTAATTTTTCAAAATATTTTTTAGTTAAATTAACGAATGAAGAAACGATAGTTTTACCAATAAGTTGTTCAGGTTTTTGATAAGGACCTTTTTGTGGAACTTGAATTTGTAATTTACATTTACCGAATGATAAATCAGTGCCCATTTTAACATCAACCTCAGATTCTAAGACTTGATCATAACCTGTAATACCTACATCACATCTACCTTCACCGACGAAAGTTGGAATATCTGCAGCTGGTAAGAAAATTAAAGCAATAGGTAAATTAAGACACAAAGCAATATCAAGTCTACTTGATCTATTGAATTGTATGTCAGCACCTTTTAACATAGCGGTACATTTTTCGTAAAGTCTTCCCTTTTTAGGGACTGCAAAAAGCAGTCTGTCGTTCATGTGGTTGACTAAATCCATGGTTGTGTAGGTGGTGAACGTTGGACGGAGAATATATTGATTTACAGAAGAAGGACGTACGTCAGAGAAGATGAGTCAAGTGGAAAAAATCCGTTTGTCGAGTTTCAGACGGGTCGAAGAAAAAATGAGAAAATGAGAAAACGAGAAAACGAGAAAATGAAAAAATTACACCTCGTGGTGTGTGAAGAATTAGCCATTAATTAATTAATAACTACCAGCAGTAAGGATTAGAGTATAAAGACGATAATTATAGATAAACAGGTACGTGGACTAGTGCACTTATAATTCACCAGAACCAGTGATCTTGATTTCAGCTCTGGTAGCACCGGATGGGGAACCGAGAGTTTCAATCTTCTTGACAATGTCAAAACCTTCAGTGACTTCACCAAAGACAACGTGTTTACCATCTAACCATGGACATGGGACGGTGGTAATGAAGAATTGGGAACCATTGGTGTTTGGACCAGCATTGGCCATGGATAAAAGACCTGGTTTGGTGTGTCTGTGAACAAAGTTTTCATCTGCAAACTTTGCACCGTAGATAGACTTACCACCGGTACCGTTAAAGTTAGTGAAATCACCACCTTGTAACATGAAGTCAGGAATGACTCTGTGGAAGATAGAGTCCTTGTAACCGAAACCCTTTTCACCGGTACACAAAGCTCTGAAGTTTTCAGCGGTCTTTGGGACATCGGAGTAGAGCTTGAAGGTAATTCTACCTAAAGATTGGCCGTTGGCGGAGACGTCGAAGTATGTAGTGGACATTGTGTGTGGATTGAGAGTGTGGAGAAGGAGAGAAGGGAAAAGAGGGCAGAAAGAAGCCAGAAACGTGCAAAACCTGCCACAAGAACAACTCGCCACCGGAAAGAAAAGGGCAACGAAAAAGGCAAAAAAACGACGAGGGCGAAAAAAAAAAAGCGAGGGCAAAAACACGGCTGTGCACAACACCGCGGCTGTCGTGGTTCTGCGTCGATCGACCGGCTATATCTATCTGTTCTATTTACATTCTACACAGAAAGCAGCTGTGCAAGTCCCACACTGCGTTCTACAAAGACATCCATTGTCGTGTCCGTCTCCTTCAGCATCGACACCTCCACCCGTTCGTGCTCTCCGTCGTCTCGTAGCTCTAAAGACACAGGCAGACCTTGGTATTCTAACTCAATACTTTTGACAAATTCAACAGAAACAGCACAATATTTCATGCTCGAGTTTCCAATTTGGAACATGTATGGTTTATATTTAAACTGGCGAATCATATCACGTAATCCTTCCGTTCTTCTAATATCAAGTTTACGTTTGCCAATTTGTGAAATGAACATATTAATTTGTCTTTTATTCTTTGTAATATCATTATCTTTACCTTCTTCTTCTAATCCTTTAAATTCACTTTCTAATCGTCCATTTAAAATCCACTGATCTTTATTATACACTAACATTGAATTTATACTATTTTGAAATTTTAAATCAATTTGTAAATCAGGTAAACTAACTTCAACATTTTTTTCAATTTCACTTATAAATGATGAAAAGCCATTAACTTCTAATTTATTATCTCTCAAATCAATTAAAATATCAATACTTGGAAATTTACTAAAGTTTTCAAACTGATTATTCCAAAATCCATTAGGAATTAACTTAATATGAATTTGTTTATTAAATCTATTCATAATACCCCCCGTTGCACCAAATAATCTTGAATCTTTATCCATTAATTCTAATTTACCAACATTCCTAATAATTTCTGGTAAATTCTCATTAAAAAAATTATTATTCTCATCATCTTTAGAAACTAACAATTTACCAAATTTAACACTAATTAAATCATCAAGCATTAATTTACTGGAATCATCTGGAATTTTAATATCTTTTAATTCTTTATCAATCTCTTCAACATTAATATCTTTCATAATGTCTTTAATGTCATTATTATTTTCATTGATATTGGTAGAAATATTGAAAAATTTATTATCATATTTATTAAATTTATTAAAATCATTTGTAAAATCAGTTTCTGTTTGAACATAATTATATTCAAATTTTTCTTTAGCTTCTTCAACTTCAATTTTCAAATTTTGAACTTCTTCACTTAACGATTTAACTAATAAACTTTCATCACTTAATAAACTTTCTCTTAATCTTAAATTAGTTTTAACATATCTAAAATAATTTTCTGGTTTAATATACCATGGTAAACTATCATCATTAATATCCATTTTAATCAATAATTCACCATCTCTCTTTTTAGCTTCTTCTAATAAATTATTTAAAACAATTGTGTTACATCCAACCCTATAATTAGCTGCTTTTAAAATTTCAATTTTAGCATTATTAATTGATATATTTTTAATAGCTGATAAAATATAATTATCTTTATCTGATTCATATGTAACTTTATCAAAAAAAACACCACATTCATGTTGTAATGTTTGTAAATCTAATTTCTTATTAATTGATTGATAAAATTTCTTAATTCCATCTAATTCAATAGTATCTGATGATATATTATTTAATAAATCATTCCATGATGCTTGAACAAAATTAACAATATTTTTAGAACCTCTAACAACTAATTCTTTACGTGATTTACCTAATGAAAGTTGAGCTCCAATTAATGACCAATGTTGTGGTAAAAATCCTTTATTACTTAAAAGTAAAAATAAATCTCTTTTATTAGATAAATCAATTGTTATTGTACTAACTAAATCTCCTGTTGGATCTGAAGTAATTTTTAATTTCCAATGTTCAGAAATAAGTTTATTAATCATCTTTTTTTTAGTATCTGATTTTTTAAGTATAATTGTTGGACATGCAGTTTCAATATAGTTTCTAATTTGTTTAACTTTAAATGATTTATCTAAAGTTTGTGATAATTCACTTAATTGTTTAATCGTAATAACATTACTTGATGGTCGTAATTCTTCAATTATATTAATAAAATCATCAGTTGAAACATCATATTTGAATTGCATTAAACTTTTATAATCACGTTCAATTTGATAATTAAAATTTTCATTATAATTATAATTACTATTGTGTATTGTAAATGCCTTCTTTCTTGGTGTTAATTTTTGTATAGGTGATGATTTCTTTTTTAATGGTGCTAAAATTAATTCGCTTTTAGATGGATCAACAGCTTCTGAATTTTTAATTACATTATCAGTCATATTTGTCTTTGGTTCTGGATCAGACCATGGTAAATCTTCTTCTATATCATTTGTAAAATTCTCTTTCCCTTGATCCTCCCATGGAAAATTTGAAAATTCAGTTGCAACATTAGAACGGACTTTAAAATTGCTTGTTTCTTGCGTTGTTGTTTCTTCATTAGATGTAGTATCCATTGTATTTAAAACATTCGGAATTGAACCATTAGTTGAACCAGAATTCCATCTTCTAAGAATAACGTTTTTCCATACAAGTCTTTCACCTGCAATCCATCTATAACGTCCCAACATCGGTATATCTTCCTGTTAATCTCAAAAAGCTCTTCTAGAAAAACACAACTTGTGAAAAATTTCATTTAAGCTAAACTAACCTGTCTATTCAATTCTACATTTTCCACTTTTCCTTCTCGTTTCGGGAAAAAAATTTTCCCGCATGTACTTTTCAGCATGAATCTTAAATGTTTCATTTCATTTTCATGGAAGGAATCTCTGTACTTAAAACCGGAGATGGATACACTCAGTGGGACATGGCTACTACCTCTGAGCAGCTGCCGAATGGGAAACGAAAACTGGATGAGTTGTTACAATCCGATTCGGAAAACATATCAAACATTGACGCAAACTCCGAGTCTAGGCGAAATTTAATTTCCCATGAGGGTGAAAAAATAGATATTCCTATAGATATCAACAACAAAAGAACAAACAAAGTGAAAAATTCATCAAATCATAATAAAAAACCTAAAATTCAAATTGTGGATTCTTCAAAATTATTTTATTCTCCAATATATTTTTCTAAAGATGATGATAATACATTGATTAAAAATATCGCTAATGATCCAGTGCGTGGATATTTTTATTATGAATATTTAGGTGATCAATTAGGAACTACATTAAGACATTTTACCAGAAAATCAGGAATTCATTTACTTCCAACAAAAATAAAGCATCTTCAATTCACAAATTGGACTGAGTTTATTAAAAATTATAGATTTATAACAGTTGATCGTGAATTATGGAGGAAAATTGGTGGAAATTTAAATATTGTTGAAATTGCCAAAAATGCAGTCAAATTTAGAAAAGTATTGATTAATTTATTAAACGCAATATATTTAGGATATACAAAGGGAGAAGATTTTATTGATAAAGAAATGTCTAAAAATTTAGTAATATATGTGAGTAAATGTACAAAATATTATACAAAGAATTTAAATATACAATATTATAAATTATTATGTTCAGAATTTAAAGATTTTTTTAATCTTAATACAGGATTTGGGAATGATCTAAATCATCAAATAAAACGTGAACCTTTATATATACAAAATGATAATTTAAATGTTACAGATACGAAAAACTCTTTGAAATGGACACCTGAAGAAAAAGATATTTTTTATGAATCATTAGCAAGATATGGAATTAAAAGGGTTGATGAAATTTCGGCATTATTACCAAATAAGTCATTAGCGGATATAATGAATTTGTATAATGCATTATCAAATGAATTAAAACGATATAAATCTGATAAAAATTTAAGGAAAAAGTTGTTAAATTTTGATGATATGCCAATAGCGTATGAAATGAGTGATCTATATGTTGAAACTGAAAAAGGTTTTGCAAATTCAATTGAAAAATTGGATGAATCGCAGTTTGGTAATCAACTTGGAGAATATCGTGGTAAATTATTTAAAGAAATGGTAAATAAATCTGAAAATTTATTTGATGAAGAAAAGATTGAGAGGTTGTTAAAAATTATTAATAGTTTTAATGATAATGAAACAAATGGTACGACATCAATTGTTCAAGTTGCATTGTTTGAATTATATAATTTGGTTAGGGATTATCTTACAGAATTAATTTATCGATTATTTTTAAAGAAGTTGAATGAAATGAGTTTACCCCAACATTTTGAATGGATGAATTTTTTGAAAACTTTTAAAAAGGTAAAAGATCCAAAATCAATGGTTCATATTTTGAACTTGAAAAATATTAATAAAACAATTAATGAAAAAATTGACTATTTTGACATTGCTACTGATAATGATGATGATGATGGGGATGATGACAATAATTTTTATGAATATCCAAAAAAAAGAGAAATTGGACTGGCAAAAACAGATCCAAAAGATGTACAAATTATAGATAAGTTTGATATTTTCAGATTTGGTATTACTAAAAAAGAGGTTTATGAAGTATCTCATGAAATGTTAACTGAATATCATTGCACAGATAAATTATTTATGCAGTTAACTGGAAAAATGGATTTTAAACAGGTTAATCAAGAAAAGAATGAAGTTGAAATAAATAAAGAAAAAGTAGTTTCTAATGGTGCAATCAATAAAATAAACGTATCAGATGTTGGAAATATTAATTATCATTCAGTTTCAAATTTAGATTCAGACTCAAGTATAGGTTCAAATTCCGACACAGATATTTCCACTGATTCTGAAAATGAAAACGATACTAATGAAGACGATGATAATGAATCTTTGGAATATAATGCTATTTTATCAAACACAGAAAATATAGATGATTTACAGTCAGATGATGAAATTTATCATTTTATGCAAAATAATTTAAATATTGATAGTGAAAACGAATTTGGTGAAAACGATAATGATCTTAAATGGTATGATGATGAGTTTTTTATTCCTGATTGTAAAACCAATAATACACATAATTTAGAAAATGTTAGAGTTTTTAGTGGTCTTGATTTGACTACCAAAGGACATGAATATCTTCAAAAATTATGTGATGATGAAGAAGAAAGACTTAATGCAAGAGATTTTAAGGATAGCACAATTCATGAACATTTACTTCTCACACAATTTACATCAGCGCCTAATGAAGATGATTTAAACGATAAGATATTTGCAGACGTTTTTTCACAAATAAACTATGGAAGTCAAAGACTTACGGACCAATCTTTAAAAAATGGAAGTAATGGATTACCATTGATGTTTAGTTCTTCGCAAGTTAAAAAAAATGTTTATTCATTATTAAGTCATATTCGGGAAAAAACTAAAGTTGATAAAAACCGCAAACTCGAGCTAGATGATATTGAGAGGTTTAAATCGACGTATAATGATTATTGAATGATTTCTTTTTAAAAAAAAATTACTTGTAACTTTTACATATTACATTATGCCTTTATAGGATTTAGAATACAATACAAAAGTCGATCTAATTAAATTGTAGTTTCTTCCATCTTCTTCTTTAATTCAGACATGTCAATTTCTTTACCATCGGTAGTATCTTCTAATTCTTCACCAGAAGCCAAACCTTGTTCAAAAATTTGTTTACCAGTTAACCTTCCCTTGTGTACATTAGCATAACGTTCATCAAGTCTTTTATCAATACCCATTTCAACTCTAAACTTTTTTCTCCATGCTTCAAAACTATTAGGTGTCACTTTTGTACCTGTAAACTTCTTTTGTTCTTCACGTTCATGAGCTTCACGTGCATCTAGAATTTCCTTTTCCTTTGCGTTAAACTTTTCAGCAAAATGAGTTTCTGCGTGGTCTTTCAGGGATGAAGTTAATGAAAACACACTTGGCATACCCACATTATCTTCAGCTTCCTCTCTCAACTTTCGAAGAAGTTCTGCATAATCATCTCTATCTAGACTAATTTTTTCAATAAGATTCAAAAGTTTTTTGGATAGGGTTTGACCATCATCATCATCGTAATTTTCTTCGTCATCATCTTCTTCGTCTTCTTCGTCATCACTATAATCTTCATCATCTTCCACATCAATAGTTCCTTCAATTATATTTAAAATAGGAACAGTCTCTGGGTATTGTTCAGGGTATGTCACATCTAATAACACTGCATGTTTACGTTTAGAATCAGTGTCTAACAATATGTTAATTTGAAATCTTGTAGGAGTTAAGATTGTCAGTTCATCTGGGTAAATCGATTCTAAAATTTCAAGCTCTTGTTGTTGTTCTTCTAATGGGTCCATTATAATATCTCCAAAACGTTTTTAACGGATTCAACCAACCTTTTTCGTTCAGAGTTTTGCCGTCTTTATAAGATCTCTTTCTGTTGATTTTTGTCATCATGAATTTGTTCAATCAAATCTGCGAACTTGAAAAAAAAAAAATTTTATTCAAATTACAATAATTCACTTTTTCTTTCACCAATGTATTCAAAAGGGCATCTAGTACATAGACGCCAATAAAAGTTACAAATTAATTTCTAATATGTCTGAAGATCCACTATTACATTTGATTCATCGTGCATCTGTTCTTCTTCCAACAGATCCAGATCAAGCACTTCAGGATTTATTAGGTTACCAAACAACATACGCAGAAAATCCATTATATCTTCAAACGTTAGGTGAAGCATACCTTGAAACTAGTAATGTTGAAAATGCTTATGCTGTTTTATCTAAGGCATGTGAATTAGATCCAATTGCACAAGAAGGAACTGAAAAGTTTTTTCATTTAGGTCAAATTATAGGTGGTGAAAATGGTGTTCAATTACTTGAAGTTGGTATTGCTAGATTAATTCAACAAGCACAAATATTACAATCATTAAGTACTGGAGAAATACAAATTGATGAAAATTTAGACAAAGGTGTTAGAATATTATTACAAGCATATGGAAGTGAGGAAAAAATAAGTGAATATATAGTTAGTAAACTAACACAAGGTATTGCAGCAATTGTTGAAATTTGGATGACTGATCTTTGTATGTTACCACAGGCAGAAGAAGAATGTGAAAAATGGACAAAAACACTATCAGATATGTGTTATGAAAACCCAGAAACTCATTCAATTATTGCAAGTGTTCGTATTTCTCAAGAAAAATTACAAGAGGCAGTTGAAGAAATTAAAATTTCATGGGAATTATTCCAAAAGAAAAAACAAACATTAGAAGACATTGCTAATACTAATGAAAACATAGATCCTGATGAAATAGAAATGATTTATATTGAAATGTATCAACCATTAGTTACACTATCTAAGTATGCTATTGAATGTGGATTGTTTGAATTAGCTGCAGATATCTCAAGTTCTGCAAGAGATATAAATGAAGATGGTGTTGAAGCAATGTATGTTGAAGGTTTTGCCAATTACCTTGAAGCTTTAAGAATACAGAATAATATTGCAGGAGAAAATTCCATTAATATTGGTAGAGAATTTGAAAATTATTCATTAAATAAAGATGTTTCAAATGATGATGCTAGTTTTGAATTTATCAACAGTGCACGTTTGTCTTTAAGTGCTGCAGTTAAGTCATTACATGATAGAGAATTAGCTGCACAAATTGATGAAGAATTACAAAACACAATTAGAGCTTTACTTGAAAAGGTTGGTGGATTGTTACTCAAGGAAAAAGATGTTTCAGGTATTGATGAGACTAATTGGGAAAAAGAAATTCCTGAAAATGATGATTAATTTATCAGGTAGTAGCTTTTATTTATAAATACCTAGCCCTCCTTCTTTTTTATATAACATTGTAGATTAAAAAAAAAGTACTAGAACGTAACAATTTTCGTTGAATACTTGAATGCATAGAAATATATGGTGTAATTAGTATACATAGATTAACTATATTGAAAGTTTATTAATAGTATCAGTCGGCACATCGGCATCATCATCACCTAATATTTCAGGCATGAATCTATGTGCATCCTTTGCATCCTCTGCAAATTCATTATATTCAGCAGCGTCATAATCTTCCTCTGATGGGCCTACTTCTAACATACGTATATATTCACTTGGAACCAAACCTGTTTGTCCAGTTGAAGGATCATGTGCCACTAACCAACCATCACCACATTCGTAGTTTATTATTAGAAGTTGATCAGGAACCAGTGATAATTCATTAGAATTTTCGGGCACAAATGGATACAGTGCAACAGCATGTAATATTTCATTATTTCCATCTTCATTAGTGTGATACGTATCGTTTGTTACTATATTGCTTTCTGTATGATGTAACTGATCCTGTGGTTCTGAATCTCGTCCTATATCTATATTCTTATTGGTATCTATGTATATCCCATCTGTTTTAAAACTTTCTTTTTTTGATTGGTATTCATTATCTTCAACTTCCTCTTCACCTGCATAATCAACATCGTCTTCTTCAAAATCTTCTTCATCATCATCTGTGAAATCATCATTATATATTCCAAAATGTCTTGGGTCAGATATATCATATGCAAAATCTTTCACGTTCAAAACAAAAGAACCATCAAACGATTTTTCTGTTAAATTATCTATTTGATGGTCATTTTTTTCTTTTTTTATGCCTAATTCAACTTTCGTGGAAGAATTGTTGGTGTCATTTGCATCGTGTGTGTCTAAATCTGCCTCTGGGGCAGAATGTGTCAACGTATTTTTTTCCTCCTGGCTAAACATCTCAATTGTGTGATCTATAGGTTCCATATGACCTGGGTGTACTGATCCACTATGTATTCCACCTTCAGTGGCGATGAAAATATGTTATTACTTTTCCAACATTTGTTCTACGACACATCACTAAACTGAACGTGAACATGATGAAGCGAATTAAGAAAATATTTCGCTCATGTCTTACAGAAGGTGTGAACAGTTACAATATATTCATAGATTGTTATTGGTTAGTTAGTAGGTTTAAAGGCGAACTTAATTTTGATGAAGATGATTATATCTTAAAATAATGATGCAAAGGAGCGGTCATACATCTAATTTTCACAAATGAAATTTATCATATTATGCAGGTAATTAATCGAAATAGGAAATATTCATTTTACATGTTCAATGACAGCATAAAAGAAATATGGCTATAAAAATAAGTTGACTTAATCTGATTTAAAGTAAGAAATGCATTGATAATATGGTTTGAATACTATTTTCCATACTAGAAGAAAAAAAGTAAGAAAAAGTTAATCTGAATCAATATATGAAGGCTAATGCTTTCTGTTCATTCAAATTGAGATTTTGTCTCTTTACTTTTATAGTCATCATATCAACTATATACATCTACAAGTAACTAGTAAACTTTTTTGTATCAAAACTCTTAATATACATCTAGTTAGTGGCGTAAAATTATAAAGAGCAACGATATGAAATTGTGAAAGCTATAGTACTGTACCCAATAGCAGTTATAGAATCCTTCATTATATGTGAATTGGGGAAATTCCGGGGGGCCTACCCCCAATTTATATTTTGCAGGACGTTGCCGAATTGACGACAGAGGAATGTAAAACATACTTCCGTGGATACGAAGTTGATTTTCGTAAAAACAGTAATACTGTTTTCCTCAGAAAACTTGTTGCTTCTACGGTAGGTTTCAGTGAAAGTTCTATAGACAAATTTGACTAATTTTTGGTTTTAGAGAGGATGGAAATGTAAAGTCCTTCACACAGACCAATCAAATTTCTCTACAGAACTTACACTGAAACCTACCGTAGAAGCAAGCAGTTTTCTAAGGAAAACAGTACTACTGTTTCCACGAAAACCAACATCGTATCCATCTAAATAAGTCTTGCATTCTTGTAAGGATAAATTCGCAATGTTCTGCAAAGTGTGGATTTCAGGGAGATTTGGTGTATTTCCCCAACAATAAAGGGAACAACCCTTACCTCTGATTGTGCATTATAAAAGAACCTATTATCGGTGACATTGGCCCTGAAGTCCATTTTTTTCGACAATCTTTCTATTCTCTCTAAAATCAAAAGAGTGTTGATGTTTTCATTCTCCCTCCTAACTTCATTAAGACCTTATCGCATTACAAACACGTTCTTAGTTGATTGCACTTTCTCTTTGCTAGCTACTCCAACCACATCATATACACCTCCGCCCAATAAGTCTGTGGCGGCCCAGCAAGTCCCCCCTTTCGGACAGAAACGACCGTGGAGAGTGAGCACTTTCTCTAGCTACACTGCGCAAGATAATCTCGTAACTCAATCTCGTTCTGGCAAAAAGAGCTCAGCAGGTACGGACATTATTGGGAGAATTTGCTTTTGATTTACGGGCGTAATTGTTGGTGTGTCCCGACTTCTCTGCTTACTGGAGTACAATGACATCTGCACACAGACCTACTTTTGACCATGCAAAGGGAAGAGAAAAGAAAGTGTCTTCTTCCATTACACATAAAAGAGCACTCACGGCATACTCTAAATTAAAGTTTCGCAATAAGAAAGTAAAGAAGAATGAAGAGTTTGAGGAGCCTGAAGAGGATGAAGCAAAAAAGCAAGAAGACGATAGTGGTGGAGATGGAAGAAAAATTGAAGGATTAGAAGAGAAAACTGTATTGGAATTGCGAGAGCTGATTGAACCAAAAGAAATAAAGGAAGAAATTAAAGAAATTATTGTTGATCAGGAAAATGAAGAAGAAAGTGAAACTGCATCAGAAAGTGAAGAAGAGAGCGATGATGAAGAAGCATTACTTTGTGAAATGGAACTTATTAGAAAGGAACGGGAAGAAGCGAAAAGAAAGACAGAAGCAGAAGAAATTGAACAACGTGCTAAAAATTCTAATCCATTACTACAAGTAGAAAGTGGGAATGATGATAATAAACCAAAGAAAAAATCTTGGAGAAGTGTAAAAACTATGTCAAAAAAATCCAATTTAACTGAAACAGAAAGGTTTTCTAATGACACACTTAAAAGTGATTTTCATAAAGAATTTTTGAGCAAATATATTAAAAATTAAGAACAAATATAATGTAAAAATAGTTTAAGTGTATTATAATCATAAATGTGGAGAAGTGAAATAGGAAGGAAAAAAAAAATATAGATCTATATAAAATAATTAATCATTGACTAGCAAAATCTAAAAAACTCTTTTGAAAAAAGTTGATAAAATACCTTTAACCAAAGGCCATCCAGAATCAGAACGAACTGCATCACCATTTTCTTCTAATCTTCTTAAAAGATATGCTTTTGTTTCTAATGGAGGACCCCATGGAACGTATTTTATAATATTCTTAGTATTATGATTTTTGATTAAATCGTATGTAATGTTATCAGCCATACCTAATAATTGACCAAGAACAACATTTGAACGAACACGTTGAGCGTTTAATCCTACACCGAGATCTTTTAATAAGTTAGTTGCTTTTAATTGAGTATTACCATTGTGACTTGCAACGACTAAATGACCAACAGTTGGATTTTCACTGTTCATATTTGTAATAGATTTAAGAATACCTTCATCATAATTCTTATCGGTATCTTCCTTAGTATCATGAATAACACTACGATCTGGTTCAGAATGAATGTAAGCACCACGAACAAGTTTCCAACCTAAAATGTAATTACCTTCAACTGCAAGTTCTTCATCTAATTTTAAAACTGATGAAGATTTTTTCAAATACATTTGAACAGTACCTACAACACAAGCATCACCAAGAGTTGGCTTAGTATTGGATAGAGCAGAACGATTGAATTTAGCCATTAAATCACGTTGTAATTTGTAAACACCATCTTGTAAATCACTACGTTCAGCATCAACAATAATAACAACAAATGGGGATTCACGAGATGGATATTTTTCTTTTAATCTTCTATTTTCTTTAACTGCGATTTCACAAACACTTTCACAATTTTTAACTAATTCGTTAAATTGATCCGCATATTTTGGATTATTATAGTTTTTTAAAACTTCAGCAGCATTTTCAATTAAACCAGTTGGTTTTAATGCAACATAACCTGGTGGAACTTCATTAATTGCTTTTATGATTTGATTTGGTTCAGAAACTTTAGAAACAACATCTTCAATCATAGCAACTGTATGAGGAACTAATGCATCTGTGACACTAAGTTCAGTTTCTTCAATAATCTTTGGAATACTAACAGACATTTCCTTACCATCACATGCTTCAACAGTATAAGAAATCATCATATTACGAATACCACGTTCAGCTAAACGTTCACCGGTTTTTAAAAGTTGAGGTATATTATCACCACCACAATAATTTTGATAAACTAACCTTTTAATGATCCAAAGTGGGGTATATGGGAATAATTTGATGACTAACTGAAGAGTCGGACGATTAATAGTAGCCATACCAATAACTAAATAACCGAAAAGTTCTTTGGCGGTTAAAGTATCTAAATAATTTGTTTCAGTAGATTTAGATAAAGTCTTGGAAGTTGATACTGGAGCAGCACAGGATGTGCTAGATTTCTTTCCATTGGTGCTGGAAATGTTTCTAATAGGGGATAAAGACTTTGCTGAAGCAATAGATTGTGGTCTTTCAGCTGATGGCAGCAGGGCAGTTCTTCTTGAACGGCCCGCTCTGAATGCGACGGATCTGTACATGAGTTTTGATAGCAGAGGGAGTTGGAGGGAAAGGAGAGGAGAGAGAGAAAGAAAAAATAGATAACAGTCTGCAACAGCAAACAGAAAACAGCAAACAGCAGTTCCTTTTTATAATCAATCAATCAATCAATCTACGAATCAATCATCATCCGCTAAATGCAGCTCTTAGCGAGCGGGGCTCAGCTGAAAGAAATGACCTCGCTTGAAGTTGCCTCTTTTTTCAACTGCCGTGTTCTCGCTTAAACTTGCACGTTCTTGGCGTGCCCACGTGACCGAGAACAGGATCTGCAGTAAGGAGACTTTACTTGTTGAAGCTTCGATGAACATGAAAGCAAACAAAGTTGTTGAGTCTGCTAAGTTGAAACCAGGTTTTAAAGGGGTATCATCAGAATGGTCATTGGTCGAAATAATTGGATCTGCCAACAACTGATCCAATTATGCTTAACCCAGAACCCTTCTGTTCTCTTGAATTGAGAGATGAAATTCCGGAAAGTAATACCGATCCTTATCTTTCCGTGGTTGATTCTGAAAGATTAAGTGGCTATGTGCCTACCCTTAGGAACTAGCTTAAGAGTTATCTTAATGGCACGGCTAGTTTGAAAATGACATGTCAGCTTGTTACATCATGTAACATACAGTAAAAGTATTTATCATCCATGGCCTTTAAAGCACCTAAAGGTTGCTTTACCTAAACAACTTGACAAAGTTACCGGATTAGACGATGTTGAGACGAAAATGGGAGGAGTTGAAGTCAAATGGCCTTGAAATACCTTCAGAAACGCGTTATTAAATGCGAATAGATATTTAAATCTAAGCCATTAAGATGCAGCCGATGTAGCAATTCCTAGAATTGATAACGAACTATATCACAATATTATTTTTGATGATAATGAAGATTTTGACAAGGTAAAAATCTATTGCAGAGAATACCTTCTCAATTTGCGTAGCAAAGTTTACACTAGAAATGGTTATCTTTGGTAGACACCTCCATTAGTCGAAGGATTAAGTAGAAAGGATATTGTTGGTATCCACGTTGCAGAATCGATTCAATTTGCAAACGCTTATGAAGCTTACTTCTTAAATCATTCCCAATTCAGGGCAAGGCTCAAAAGTGATAACTTAAGAGGAGACTTTTTAACTATTTTCCAAACGATCGGAGTGGCTATTGTTCAATTTCTGAAATAACTATGTTATCAAAGATCAAAAACATCACAAGAAGTTATGATTACAAATATAATGCAGTTTTGGAAAATATGTTTTATATGCAGAAAGAAGTTGGTACCTCTAGCGGGTGTTTAGGACAAGTTTATGTTTGTACTAATGAAGATACTGAAGCTGGAAGAAATTCGTTCAAAACACCATCTTTGACATCTGATTCAGATAAAGCAAATGGCCATGTTTTTGCTCCAGCATTACAGTACACCATGAACAAAATTTAAGCCCTAACACTTTTTTTTTAAATATAATTTCAAATAATAGTTACATTGAAGAACCCTTCTCTTTCATCGTATTTTTTCCCTAATATAATTAAACCGAAAATTAATAATAGACTGTAAACTGTTATTGAAATACACCAATGAAAATCCATCGAATAATGAAATGAGGGTATTATGAAGTTCAAGCCCCCGCAATAATTGCTGATAAGCAAGCATATCGATCAAAAAATATCAGTTAGCATCTTTAACAATATTCAAAAAATTTTTTACGGAAAATCCCTGCTATATACTTATTCCCACTTTTAACAAAGACTCAAGTATATGTCTAAACGAAATTATATTAAAAATATTAAGAGTCAACTAAAACACCTTAGTATAAGGTTTACTAAAAACTATAAATAGGGTTCAAAAAAAAGTAGATTTTTGAGAGAAAATATGTATGGAATGCAAGCCAAAAGGTATTTGTCACAATAAGATCCCCAAATGCTTGCAAAATAGAATGATTGCTGGCACAGTAAACAGCTGTAGGGAGCTGATGCTTTGGTCTCCTTCATATGCATTGGAGTTATGTCTAGGGATGAGAGTCTGGAAATTAATTATTTAATGAGTGAGCACAGAAAAACAATTCTTATCATTATCGGTGGCGTTCTGCACACCAGCATGTTATTTAAACTATTGGCGTTCTTTTATGATATTTTCAATTAACTGTATATACGAAATTATCTAATCGTTTACCAGAAACATATAACCACGACAATAAAGTCCTTGTAACGAAGAAAAGACAATTAATTGAAGTTTTAAATTCAAATACAATGGATATAACAAAACATGAACTTATTGATAGTGTATTTACTATTGATGAAGATCAGAATATAGTAGATGCCAATGATTTTCTTCCTAAAGCTGGTAGGAAAAAAGAAATCATTTCAGTTGCTCTTTTTTTTTGCTTTAATGGTCCGGTGAGTTTGAGCAGAATTATTAATTATCCTGATGTTGGTGAAATTAGTGTTAGATCTTTGTTTGAGAGTTTGACTAGATCTGGCTGGATTGCTTTTCTTAACGGTGTCAAAAAAGTAATTATAGAAGAAAATATAGTTGTTCCTTGTAAAATGATAGATTTATGTGGTGATTATTATCCTAATGATTTTTTACCAAGTAGACCATTAAAACGAAGAAAAATATAATGCATTGATACATTTATATAAAAATGAAAAAAACTTCAAAAATATAAAGCTAACTTTGTAATACATTTATTAACAACAACTGTAATTGCATTTAATAGTTTCTTTCTTTGAAGCAATATCACCAAAAAAACAGATGCAATGGCAACTTAAGAACGAATTTCCGAAATTAAATATTTGTGAACAGGTATAAATTGTATAATTTAAAATATCATTGAATCTGAATTTTCACTTTTCAAATATCATTTGCATCTTAATCAACTGATAATTGAAGTAAATAACCTGTTTTGCGTATAAAATAAAACACATAATACCTCCATGAAGATTGAAGCTAAAGCAACATTATATATTTTTGAGTTACCTGTTTTTTTTTGATAAATGAAAATTGCTTAACCGCAAAATTTAGAAAGATAAGGCTAGCATGCAATATAAAGATAAGTAAAAACACAAAATCTAATGAGTTGACATAATATTATTTGATTAAAGTAGACTGATCTAAAAAAAGTTGCAAGAGCTGTCAGTATTTTCTGCAAAGAGGATTTTCAGTATAGCTAATATTTTAGAATGCAGTATAGAAGTACATGCACATTTCATTTTTAATAAACTTGTAAGAAAAAATAATTAATCCCCGGATAAAAAACCAAAGACGTGAAAGCCCAATCGTCCTCATTTGTAAGTTGACATTAAATGATTCCACTGTAAAAAAGTTAAACAAATAATTCAGTTTATAAATACTGATATTAGCGTTCACTTTCTCAATTGAGCAATTCCTTGAACAAAAAGGTAATTAACTGCCATATCCGTCATTGTATCTACGACCACGGTATCCCCCATCGTACTCTTCATAACCTTCATAATTGTCTGGATAAAATCCACCAGATTCATATGTATTAGTATAAGAAGTATTGTGACGTGGTTTCATTCTGTATGAGTACTTATCGTCTATTAACTCCCTAGCATGTTTCATAGTTGCAGGTGTTTGTTCGTATGCATCAATTTGATCCAATGTGAGACCTGCATACTTGATATTCCCTCTTTCTTTTTCCTCGGCAAAGCCAATCTTTGCCTCTTTATCTTCTTTAATTATATCTAGCAGTAAATCTCTCTCTTCCAGATTCAAATCATTGTCTGCTTTGGCATTTGATAATGAACGGGACAAATTTGACATGTGTTCCATTGTCATGATGAAAAATCGACGATCTACATTGATCTTTTCCAATTTTACCCTCACTGTCTCTTCCTTTGTGGACATGCTTGACCTCTTTTACGCCCCCTTATACTTCTTTATCCTACGTTCAGTTCGTCCAATTTGCAACAGCTGAAGCCTATTCAAAGAGAAAAGAAAAAAAACGTGCTGCCTGTCTTGCATTCCGGGCTGTGCAGCAACTTCTCGTTTCGGAAATTAACAAAAAAATTCAGTTTCCTTCAACTGTGTATTTTTCAGATTGCAAAATGATATTGTATATTAAATTAAATTGTGGCGTCTGTCTGTTGTAATAACAACTACATACAGGATTACTCCTAAAACCAAATGAAATTTGTTGCCCTTGTTTCAGGTGGTAAAGATTCTTGTTTTAATATCCTCCATTGTTTAGCACAAGGACACGAACTGGTATGTCTTGCAAATCTATATCCTCCACAAGAAGATAACGATGAAATCGATTCTTATATGTATCAAACTGTTGGACATGATGTTTTAACATTTTATGAAAAATGTACGGGGAAACCTATGTATAGAGAAGCAATTTTAGGTCATGCATCTAATCAAAAACTTGAATATAAAAAAACTGAAAATGATGAAACTGAAGATTTATTTAGACTTTTAAATAAAGTTTTAAAGAATCATCCTGAAGTTCAAGGTGTTAGTGTGGGTGCTATTTTATCAAGTTATCAAAGAACTAGAGTTGAAGATGTTTGTTCAAGATTAGGATTAACTTCATTGGCTTATTTATGGCAAAGAAACCAAGCAGATTTAATGAATGAAATGTGTTCAAGTGGTATGGATGCAAGAATTATTAAAGTTGCGGCTATTGGATTAGATGATTCTAATTTAGGTATGAGTTTACAAGAAATTCATCCGACATTGATTCAATTGAATCAAAGATTTGGTGTACATATTTGTGGTGAAGGTGGAGAATTCGAAACAAGTGTTTTTGATGCTCCATTCTTTAAATTTGGTAGAATTAAAATTGTTGAAAAAACTATAATTAAACATACAAATGATGATGTTTGGTATTTAAAAATGAAAGTCGATTTTGAGCCAAAAGAACAAATAAGAGATGTTATAAATTGGTCAGATTATATTGTTGAACCTCCACTACTTACTGAAAAATTTCAAGATATTTATAATTTTGTCAATGTTGAAAAAAAATCCGGAACTAATGAATTGCTTTTTGAAGAAACTAAGTTTAACTGGGAGACTACAGTATATGAAAACGAAGATAAATATTATATTTCAAATCTTACTTCTAAATTGGAAACTATTGAAGAACAAGTTGTCGATATATTTGAACAATTAAGAATTCTTTTAAAAGAGAAAAAACTAGAATTTGAAAATATTCAATCTTCGAAATTATTAGTTAAAAATATGAAAAATTTTGCAAAAATCAATTCAATTTATGTTAAATATTTTACAAAACCATTACCTCCATCAAGAATTTGTGTTGAGACAAATTTGCCATTATTAACACATGCAGAATTATCGGTTGTAATTTTAAAGAATCTTGATTCCAAATTAGGATTACATATTCAAGGTATATCGTATTGGGCACCATGTAATATAGGACCATATTCACAAGCGATTTCTAATAGGGATGATCATATAGTTAGAATTAGTGGACAGATTCCGCTAATTCCTAAAAGCATGACATTACCTATTGAGAAAGATGATAAACTAAATTCAGTTTTAGCATTGCAACATTATGATAGTATTAAAGAAGTAACAAATTATAAGAATAATTTATTAACTATTTGTTTTGTTAAAGATGCAGGATTAGTTCCTTTAGTTCGTCAAACATTTAAGGAATACCTTAGCGTTTGTGAAGATGAAGGTAATAAAGGTACTGATAATTTGTTAGTCGTGCAAGTAACAGAACTTCCAAAAGGTGCTAATGTTGAATGGGGAGGATTATCTTACAAAGAAAATGATGGATATTTGAACTACGATTCGGAAACAGACTCTGAAGATGAAGCTGAAGATGAAAACGATAGTAACAAGAAGGTTAGAGTGCAATACGTGAAGACGCTTTCAGAATATCAGTTTGCGCCATCAGCGTTCTACGAAATCTATGGCAATCCATCCAAACTAGATGGCAGAGCGTTGTCTCGTTTGTGTGATGGCTATGAAGTGTTCCCTGTTGTACAGGCATTTGGAGAAGATGGCGAAGGAGACGTTATTGCTATAGTAGAAAACAGGGTTTAAGTAGAAAACCCGCCCTGCGCGCACGTGATGGTGATGCCTTTCCGCGCACCCCGCGCACCTCACAGTAACATCTTTACATTCCGCACGTGACCTCGCCTCTCCACGCAAACGCAAACGCAAACGCAAACGCAAACGCAAACGACGCGTCTGCTCTCTTCTCCCCACACAATCGCTCTCTGCTGTGACTAACCACGTTCTGCGATACACGCGGCAACAGCATGAATTGCGATGCTTGATAGCAAGCTCTGTCCGTATTGTTATCTTCTGTCTTTGTTTGCGTTTGTCTGGCCCTTGTGGTTGGGTTTTCCACCCTGATAATCGTAGCTTTCATTCCTTTTTTCTTTTATTTCCTTTCGCCGTTCCCTCCTATAACCACCCTTATATCTTTTGCAAACAAACACAATCTCACAATGTCTGCTGTCCAAGAACAAAAGGTTGCAAAGCAAACCAGAAAGACTGCAAGACCTCAAAAATTAAGATCTTCTCTTATCCCAGGTACCGTTTTAATCTTATTAGCTGGTAGATTTAGAGGTAAGAGAGTCGTCTATTTAAAGAATTTAGAAGATAACACTTTATTAGTTTCTGGTCCTTTCAAAGTAAATGGTGTTCCATTAAGAAGAGTTAATGCAAGATATGTTATTGCAACTTCTACCAATGTTGATATCTCTTCATTAGATTTATCTAGATTCGACGTTTCTTACTTTGCAAGAGAAAAAGTTTCATCCAAGAAGTCCGAAAAAGATTTCTTTGGTGAAGGTGCTCCAAAGAAAGAAATTAGAGCTGAAAGAATCGAAGATCAAAAAATCGTTGATAAGGCTTTAATCTCTGAAATCAAGAAAACTCCATTATTAAAACAATACTTAGCTACATCTTTCTCTTTAAAAACCGGTGACAAGCCACACGAAATGAAATTTTAATTTTGATAATTAAAAAAAATATATATTTACAACACATACATTTAATTTATCAATTATCAAATTAAGCAATCATTAAAATAAGCTATTTATTAACTACCAATCAAAAAAATAAAATTCAATTCCGACTTGTTAAAAGAAAAAAAATTCAATATATTATAATTTAATAATATGATATCGAATATAAAATTCTCTCGAATAAAATAAATCATATACGATTATTCGTTATATTGTACATTATTTTATTTATGGGAATGAATTAATTTCAATATATTTGACAATTTTATTATTTTTTGAAATATTTATTTGTTTTTTTTTTTTATTTTTTTTTCTCTCTTCTCTTTAATTTTGGATTCACTCCAAGAATTCACGCAAGATGTTCTATTTAAATAAATCATCTTTTTTGTAATATACTATATCTATCTACATATACATATACTTTAATAAAATATAAATCGAAGCACAAAATATTTATCTGATGACCATACCCCCGGTTCATCATTAAATACACAGACCCTGAGAATAAAGTTTCTAATGCGAGCATGAATTCATTTATCACTTTTTTGTTTTATCTTTGTAAATTAATTTATCATATTATTCATCTTTTAACTTGCTTTTTTTTAGATTAAATAAATCTGCATGTCCAATAAAAAACACAATTTACCAGAACCTTCATCTTCTCCAGTGAATGTTACTAAGGGTTTAATACCCGATACACTTCCACATGATAGAATGTACACTATACAACTTGGAGATAAATCATTTTTATTAAGTGGAGCATCATTATCATATGATTCACCATCATACTTTACAGATTATTTTATTGAAAATCCTACAAGTACAACTTTATCAATTGATAGGTCACCTCAAGTTTTTAAAAAAATTTATATGCATTTACAAGGATATTGTATTCAAATTGATAATGAATATGAATTTTTATATTTACTTTTAGATTCAAGTTATTTAAGATTAAAAAAATTGAAGGAAAGGTTAATATTAGAACCTATGATTATATGTATTGGTGGTAAAAGATTTAGAATTCATAAAGAAGTTTTATCACAAAAAGGTAATTATCCAAATTTTTTCAGCTGTATCTATAACAGTATAATGTCAGATCCATTTAAATCAAATATACATTTTATTAGACCTCCAGCTATAACTCCATATGAATCAAGTAGATCTGCTGAAATTTTTCAACAATTATTATATGGATTACAAGGTAATGTAATTGATATTAAAAATGAAGATCATAGATCTAATTTGTTAAATGATTGTAAATATTATCAATTTTTTGAATTAGAACAAAGATTAATTAAACATAAAATTTTAAAAAATTCATTTACAGGTAGAGAAGAAATTATCCTTGAATTAAATGATATTAAAAAAAATGGATTATTAAATGATACATTAAATTCAATGATTGAATCGAATGCTTCATTTGCAGTTATAAAATATTCACGACCCTTTGTTGATGAACATATTTATAGAGATTTAGTTTGTCAAATCGATTCATCTGAAGTTAATTTAATGGTTAACGCATCATTATCTTTTGTTAATTTATTAATTTTAAATAAGACTGCAATTAAATTTAAAAATTTATTATCTACAATAACTGATGATTATATTTATGAAAATGAAAATGGTGTTGATAAATTAACTATATTAATTGAAATGCAAGATAGTGTTGGAAAGTTAAATGGATTAAATATGGAAAAAGGTTGGTTAGATACTTTAATGAATGTAAATAATGAAAATTTACATTTACAAAATTATGAAATTAATAATAATGTTTTAAATAGTAATAGTAATAATAATAATAGTCATAATAATAATAATAATAATAGCAATCCACATAAAATAATTGTTATAAAATTATTAAAATCTCAATGGACCATTAATGTACAAGGTAGAAGTAAAATTTGGATGAATTGTTTAAAATTTGATGGTGTTTTAGACAAATCACATTTTAATGAAAAACGTGAATTTCTATAATAAAAAAAAAAAAAATTATTTATACATGTGTATGTATGTGTATATAAATTGTATAGAGATTATTAATGTTCACGTCTTTTTCTCATATAATTAGTATTAAATAATGGAATGAGTTCATCAATATCACCTATAACTGCATCATTTGCATCATTAATTGATTTAATTAATTTATTAGAATTAGAAGAAATTGTTAATGATTTATTATCATTAATATCAAAAAATTCTAAACATTGATTCATATCATCAAAACTACAAATTAATTGATCATTTGAAGAAGCTAATGTAATTATATCTGATTTAACTTCATATTCTTTATTAAATGATAATTCACCATCTTTTGATAAATCAAAAATAAATAATGATGGAATTTTTTCAAAAATAACTGCAATTTGTTCACTTTTATTTAATGGAATAATTTTAGAAATACAATATTCAACTAAATCATTTGTTTCATTTTGAAATTTTTCAGGTACTAAATGTTTATCATTTAATTTATCTTTAATTAAAAAATTAACATCAAATTTAGTTTTTAATTCTTTACCTTCTTCATTATTTTGCCATAACCATGTACAAATAAATGAATCACCACCTGCACTAACTAATACTTTACCATTACACCATTCAGGTAATATAAATGAAGAAATAAATTCTTTATGACCAAATAAAATTTTTTTAATAACATAAGATTTTGGATAATAAGAAATACGTATATGTTCATCTCTATCAGCAGTCATAATTACTTGTTTACCATTTTCATCAATTGCATTTTGTACACAAGTTAACATTGAAACATGACCTAAAATTGGTTGTAATTTATTATCATCAACAACAATTGAATCATTTAATGAAATTGAATAAACATCACCAAATTTATCTGCAATTATAACATCAGAATCATTAATAGATGTACATACTGCAGATGGACGTTTTGACATTGGTTGACGTTTAATCATTTCAAAAACTTTATCATTAGATTTTTCATTATAATTAATTTTAAATATAACAACTGCTTTATCATTATCTGTTGTAACAATTAAATATTCATTATTACGAGATAAACACATATCTCTAATATATGTATAAGTTGGAGGTGCACCTGGACCAGGTAATGGTAATTTTGGCTTTTTATTCATTATTTGTTTTGTAGAAGTTGGTATTTGTTCTTCAGGTATAATTAAATCTCTTTTATTATTTTTATTAACAATTTCATTAGATTCAGATTCCAGTTCTTTCTCTTTTAATTCTTTTTCTTTTTGTTGTTGTTCATATTGTTCAAGAAGTTCTTTATGATGTTTTCTAATAGTATAATAAGGGTCAACTTCATCAGTCCATGATCCTAATAATTTTGCATCTCCTTCATCTTTTGATAATTCAAAAAGGAAAACAGAGTTGATAGCAGCTGCAAAAAAATAATTTCCTGTTTTGTCTAATAAAACGTGTTGAAATGGATGTTTCATTGTTATTTAATAAAATATCAAAATTTTAAGTTTACATTCCGAAAAAAAAATTTAAAAAAAAAAAAAAAAGATTAGGATTAAGAATCATATTTTGATGTTCTGAAAAATTTTGACTGGAAATTTTGAACAAAATCTATGGTATTGAGGAATTTCAAAAAAAAAAAATTGAGAAAATGAGAAAATTTAATTTTTTTTTCACTTTCCTTGAACGACATTTATTTCATCATAAGTTTTCAGATAACATTGTCCAAATCAATTTGATACCAATGGATCACAATCAAAATGAGTGAACAAGAAAAAGAATTAACACATCCGTTAATTATTGATGGATGGTTTCGTGAAATAAGTGATAAATATTTCCCAGGTCAAGCATTTATGTTAAGAGTTGAAGAAATTTTATATACATGTAAATCTGAATTTCAAGATATTTTAGTTTTTAAATCAACTAATTTTGGTAATGTTCTTGTTTTAGATGGTGTGATACAAGTCACTGAACGTGATGAATTTGCATATCAAGAAATGATTACACATGTTCCATTATTTGCACACCCTAATCCTAAAAAAGTATTAGTTATAGGTGGTGGAGATGGAGGTGTTTTAAGAGAAATTATTAAACATGATTGTGTTGAAAGTGCAACATTAGTTGAAATTGATGATATGGTTATTCAATTATCTAAAAAATATTTACCAAATATGGCTAAATCTTATGAAAATGAAAAAGTTTCAGTTATTTTACAAGATGGATTTAAATTTTTAAAAGATTGTGAAAATAAAATAGATGATGAAAAATATGATATTATTATAACAGACTCATCAGATCCTGATGGACCCGCAGAAGCTTTTTTTCAAGTAGATTATTTTAAATTATTATACAATGCATTAAATAAAGATGGTATTGTAATTTCAATGGCATCTGAAAATATTTGGCTAAATATTAATAATTTAAAAAATTTAAAGATTGCATGTAATTCAGTATTTCCTATTGTTAAAACATGTTATTGTACAATTCCAACTTATACATCTGGACAAATTTCTCTTATGTGTTGTGGTAAGAACAAAGATATTGATATTTCTAAACCAAATAGAAAATTAAATTCAGAAAAGGAAACTGAATTATTTAAATATTATAATAGTGAAATTCATAATGCAAGTTTTATTTTACCTACATGGGCAGATAGAATACTTAATTAATTTATAATATAAATAAAATTTAGAATCCGAATATATCATCAATTGCATTCTTTGCATTCTTTTTCTTTTTCTTCTTTTTCTCTTTATCTTTATCTTTATTTTTACCTTTATCTTTATTTTTTGAATTAGTTGTAGTTTTAAATATATCATCCATTAAATTTGTTGGTTTTGATTGTATTTTTTCAATTTGAACTTCTACATCAGAAACATCAACTATTTCTCCCATATCAAATTCTTGAAATTCTTCTTTAACTTCTTTTTCTTTCATTTCAATTTTTGAGTTTTCTAAAATTTTTTGAAATTTAGTATTTATTAAAATTCCATCAAATTTAGATAATAAATTCCAAATTCTTGCAATAATACCAATTAATGTAAATCCAATATTAACAAATTGTCCAAGTTCAATAACACCCATAAAAATCCAGTATGAACTTGGTATACGTTGCTTATATAAATATTTTGATTCTTTAAGTAATAAAGAAATTTTTTTATTAATTAAAATTAATGCATTTTGATCATTTAATTGATTATGTAATTTTAATATTTTTGTTTTCCTTTTTTCTTTCTTTCCTTTAGATATTTTTTTTCGTATTAATTTTGGAAATTCATTAGTTTTCACATAAGTTTTTTTAAATTTTTTCCATTCGATTGTAGTTAGTCTTCTTAGTGTTTGAATTTCTGAAATATCTTCCATAATCAAAAGAATTTTTCGAATATGTCTATGTAAAATGTCAAAATATGACCACCATCGTGCAACTCTATGTTGATTGATATTACGATGATAGAGAAGGTGAATTATTCGATATTCGTTAAGTAATTGGGTATATAGTTGTTCATCATAGGGTAATGATATTGAAACGGGTGTAATCCTAGTAAAGTTTTTGAATACATTAGCAGACATAATGGTTATTAGTTGATAAAATACTAATCAAGATAAGTTAAGGTATAGTTTCTACTGTACTTAATTAGCTACAGGAAAAAAAAATGTTTGGTAAGAATAGTGTTTCGGAAAAGGTATGCGAAAATATGCGAATAGCCGAGTAAAACAAAGATAAGAAATATCCGAGATTTATAATGTTGCGACAGAAACAATGTTGTAATGTTTGTAAATTGAGTACATTATTGAAAATTGTAAGGGGGATATGTAATTAAATTACATTTTAAGGGATATTATAGTAACGTAAAAACAGGATTTGTTAGATGGAATCTCTTAAAGGACGTAGAGGATAATATGTGTTAATAATTTTGATAAAATCGATTTTGATATAAAAATGACTATTTTTTAAATCAGGGCTGATTTAAAAAACAATTAAAATATTTTGCGTAATTCATAAAAATTAGAAATTTTGAGAAATGGAAAGTGCGGGAGGTTAGAATTTTGTTTATTCGACTCCGATTGGTCGATATGAATAGATGATAAAATCTATTTGTTCTTGTTTGAACATTTACGTTTACTACTGTATATTAAAATAGTAATACATTTAAATCCTTTAACATTAAAATTTACAACTATGAGAGACAAAAAAAATTTGCTGTAACAGTATAATTAGTAAAGTAAAAAGTGATAGCGCGTTTAACTCATTTGGAAATAGTTAAATCCGGATTCAAAACCCGCCATTTTAGATTGCGGTCGAAAGATGGCATGATAGGTTTTTACTTGTTTGCAGTCGGGAAGCGGTGCCAAGATACAACTTCAGGGTTGAAAAGAGGAGGGACAGTGTTAATCTTTTTGTGACGCTGGATGTGTATTTTAAGAAGCAGCGGGGGGAGGGTTGGAGGATGTGGGATAGTGGGATAGTGGCAACAATAGAGAGTCTGGAACATTGGGGACGGTCTGAAAGCAGAGTCCGTCCGGCAGAAACAGCGGAATGTGGAAGGGCTGGAAGCTGGGAAGGTTTGTTATTGTTTGCGGTGTTGACATTTCGGTGCGGATCGCGCGACAGCTGATGCGGACGACGGCGGTTGCCGGGCGCCGGCGGTGTTGCCGCTGCTTGTGGGAGCATGTTTTGTTTTGTTTTGTTTTGCTTGTTTTGTGGGTTGGGTTGTGGCCGGTGTGCTGCGTGTCTGGTATAAATACACGCCGCCGCCCGGTTTCTTTTCTGCTGGCCGTCTTCTTCTTCTGCTCTTCTTCTTTGTTTCCTCCGTCTCTCTTTCTTCATCCTTTCGATCTATAACTAACTAACTTATACACTCGCTAACAATGCAATTCTCTATCGTCGCTGCTCTTACTCTTGCTTCCGTTGCTGTCGCAGACCAAGTCATCACCCAAATTGGTGATGGTCAAATTCAAGCACCAACTACTGACAACCAACCACCAACCCACACTGATGTCCCAACAACTGAAACCAGCACTGCTACCGTCCCACCAAGCAATGATACTTCTGTTCCACCAGAATTCCCAAATGCTGCTCCAAAGGCTGTTATTGGTGGTGGTTTAGCTGCTCTTGCAGGTTTAGCTGTTTTATTATAAACAGGTAGTACTAATATATTATATTATATTGTCGATACCATTTCATACATCAAATTTTTATATATTTAACAAGTTTATAAACTTAATATGTAAAATGATAGTTTAATACACACACATACATTACTTGGGTTAACAACATACCAGTGCGCTATAACGTAATATAATACAAAATAGGTAAAATGTAAACACTCAAACGAGCGCATCGCCCAGCCAATCGGATGCGCCGGAAAAGACGCCACACACGTTTTCTGATTGGATGCAGCGGCTGTGGCCGGGAACCCGAATGAGGAAATACTATAAATAACTTCCTGACCACGCAACCCACCACGTGACCCGCCCACGTGACCACTGACCACGTGACCCGCCACGTGACCCACCACCGGGCTATTTATTCGGCGATGGTTAACAGCAAACCGGCGATCACCGGTTTAACCCCGGCACACCGGTTTCCCCCCTTTTTTTCACACTCTGCACATTTTTTTCTCGCTATCGCGCCCTGCGCCTTCTTTGCACACGTTACCTGCATTGTATAAAAGAAGGTTCGCCTCCTGTCTGAATGTCAATTTCTTATCATTCTGTAACTCTATTATATCTTCCTTCTATTATTTCACCATCACAAACACACATACAAACTCAAACAATGAGATTTACTACATTAACTGCTGCTACCGCCACTGCCATTGCCGTCACACAAGCGGCACCTGTCGCTCAATTCAATCAAGATTCTAATGATGTTTCTGTTGGTTTCTTAGGTGCACTTGCTAACAGTCTTTCTTCATTACTTGCTACTGCTCCTGAAGATCCAGAAACTCCAGGTGATCATTGGAAGAAGGTTGGTAAAGGTTACAAGAAACACTGGAAGAAGGTCGGTAAAGGTTACAAGAAGAAATACACTCCACCAGCCGATTCTGATGATTCTGATGACTCTGATGATGAAGTTTTTGATGTTAAATTTGAAGAAGATGCACCAGAAACTCCTGGTGAACATTGGAAACATTATGGTAAAGAACAAAAGAAACACTGGAAGAAAGTTGGTAAAGGTTATAAGAAAAAATACACTCCACCAACCGACGATGATAACTCTGAAATTGAATTAATGTTTGTTGAAGATGATGAACCAGTTGAAACTCCAGGTGATCATTGGAAGAAGGTCGGTAAAGGTTACAAAAAACACTGGAAGAAAGTTGGTAAAGGTTATAAGAAAAAATACACTCCACCAACCGACGATGATAACTCTGAAATTGAATTAATGTTTGTTGAAGATGATGAACCAGTTGAAACTCCAGGTGATCATTGGAAGAAGGTCGGTAAAGGTTACAAAAAACACTGGAAGAAAGTTGGTAAAGGTTATAAGAAGAAATACACTCCACCAACCGACGATGATAACTCTGAAATTGAATTAATGTTTGTTGAAGATGATGAACCAGTTGAAACTCCAGGTGATCATTGGAAGAAGGTCGGTAAGGACCAAAAGAAACACTGGAAGAAGGTCGGTAAAGGTTACAAGAAGAAATACACTCCACCATCCGATGATGATAACTCCGAAGTTGAATTAATGAGTGTTAAAGATGATGAACCAGTTGAAACTCCAGGTGATCATTGGAAGAAGGTCGGTGAGGACCAAAAGAAACACTGGAAGAAGGTAGGTAAAGGTTACAAGAAGAAATACACTCCACCAGCTGACGATGAATCTGATAACGAATATGATGCAGAGGCATTACTTTAAACGTGTGAAAACGACATAACGAATAAATATTTTTTGCTTTTTCTAACAAGGACTTTATAGCTTTATTGCTTTCTATAAATTATCTACATTTTTACGTACATTGAATAACTTGGGCATTTATCAACAAAACCAACCTGTAGAATCGCAAGTCAAGCCACCGAGGAGTGGAACTTCCCAATGCGGAAGGCGGACGCGCGATAAGCGAGCGAAAAAGTGTATAAATACTGCAACTGCACCCGTTTCTCTGGCCAGTGTCTATGGTTTGTTATTCTGTCCGTTGCTGGTCTTGAACCCATCCTCTCCACACATCCCGCCATGCAGCTTACCAGAAAACAGCGTCAGGCGTCCATTGCTGCCGTCTCCGGCCTCGTGCTCGCTGGTGCCGTCTCCCTCCTCTTCAAGACTTATCCACATCTCAACCCGTTCGCCTCTAGTTCCAAGAAAGAAGAACAAGAAGAAACGGCTGATGCTAAAGACACAGAGAAAACCGAGGACCTTTCTCCGGAAACCACAACCACACCTACTACTAACTGAGTGTGGTTCTCTTTTCCCTCTTCCCTTCTTTATATTTGTCGTTCTATAAACTAAAATACACATAATAAATAATAATCTTTTCCGTTTTCGAATTAACCGCGAAACTCTTGATTTTTTTTTTAATTGCATTTTCACATTTAACATGTTTTTCACTTACCACTCATTCTTTATCTGAACGAGTGTATGATAAACACCGCCCTTATTACACGCTATGGACACTCCCGCTTCAGAATCATACCGTTTGGCTCTTTCCGAATCTACTAAACTTACAACAACTATCTTATCCCGTCTTCGTTGCGAGGAAGATCTTTCATTTTCTGAACTCAATGATTTACAACGTCAATTTACATTTGATACACTAACATTAACGAAAGCGAAAAACGCCTTTAAACAAGAATGTAATTCTTCAAACACACAATATTTACTCAAAGTTCAACATAATGATTCTAATGTTGGGAATTCTTTCCTGGCAAAATGGGAAATTCAAAAATTTAAAAATGAAGGACAATGGAATAAATTAAGGGAAATGATTGAAAGAATTCCTGAATTGAAAATAAATGATGTGGAAGCTGTTGTTAGTGGAGAAGATACAGACAATGAAACAGTTGCATCCTTTTCCCCCTATAATGTTTCAAAAGAAGAAATTAAAAATCTGTTATGGACAGAAGATAAATTAATTCCATCATCTACTCTTATCACTCCTTCTTCTGTAAATGATCAAATTCAAAATGTCCTTTCACAATCTGATATTAAGAAGTTTCGACTAGTGCAATTACATGATAAATATTATCAGAGGAAAATCGCTGTTTTGAAAGAAACACAAAGGAAATGGGATGGTGAGTTAAATAAAATTAAAACATTTGTAAATCATGATGTAAGGAAATTTAAAAATGAATTGGAAGAAAAGTTACAAAGTGGAAATGAAGATGAAGAAGAAAAAGAAAAACATCATGAAGTTTATGATGAGGAAGAAGAACAGGATTTAGAAGATGATGTACAACAAGATTTAGAAGATATAGAAGATGTTATGGAGGAAGATTTGGAGGAAGAAGAAGATGAACATGAGGATATTGAGATGGAAGATCAACATGATGAAGAGCAAATAGAAAAAGAAAAGCATGATATTCCAGAATCAGCTATATTGTCCCCTTCCCGTGAATTTATTCCTGTTGATCAAGTTGATGAAATGGGTGAAATTGAAGAATAAAAAAAAAAAATCATTAAATACAACATTAAAACTTGTCATATCACGACATGTTTTACATGTCATAGTCTTTTCTTATTTTCTCATTTTCTTATTTTTTCTTCACTTTCGCTTCTTTTTCCAAGAGTATGTTTAAGATTAAGCAGCCACTTTGCAACATGTATTGTGTAAGTTTTGAAGTAAAGTATAATAGTATAAAATAATTTATTATTCAACCAACCATTTCTTTATCTATGGAAGCAGATCACCTTTTACTTTCTTTGCCTACCTCATGTGGTGATAAGACCGCAATTACACAATGGCTTGAATCAAATGTCAACTCAGGATCAGTAGAAGTTAATTCTATCGACCTCCCTACTTTTAAAGTAGCTACACTTGATTCTCTTGTTTTACAAAGTGAAGAACTTGCTAAATTGGATACACAACTTCATGCATCAATTGGTAAAGTTGTTGAAATTATTGCTAGTTTACTTAAACAAGGAACAGAAAGTACGGTGACTTTACCAAAACTTAAAGTTGATGGTATTGATTCTATTGAATATTTTCAGCATTTTAAATGGAAACAATCAAGATTTCGTCTTGATAAATCAACTGATGAACTTATTAAATTAATTTCTAATGAAGGTTTACAATTAGATTCTGATTTACGTTCTCAATTTCAAAATTATAATACTGCAAAATCAAATTTACTTGCATGTCAACGTAAACAAAATGGTGATTTAACAGTTAAATCTTTATATGATATTGTTTCAAAAGAAAATTTTGTACTTGGTTCAGATCATTTAAAAACTGTTCTTCTCGTAGTTCCACTTTCTACTGAATCTCAATTTTTAAATTCTTATGAATCAATTTCTCCATTTGTTGTCCCACGTTCTGCACAAAAAATTCAAACAGATGCAGAATATGCACTTTATGCAATTACACTTTTTAAAAAATATGAATCTCAATTTTTAACAGCGGCACGTGAAAATAAATGGATTCCAAGAGATTTCTCATATTCTGATTCAATTATTGAAACAATGAAAAATGAATTTTTACAAGCACAACGTGAAGAATCTACATTAAAAAATGATTTACTTAGACTTTCTCGTGAAGCATTTTCTGAAATTTCAATTTGTTGGAATCATATTAAATTTTTACGTACATTTATTGAAAGTGTCCTTAGATATGGCCTTCCTCCAAAATTTTATTGTTATGTACTTAAAATTAATAATTTTAGAAATACACCAATTGCAAAAAAAGCTTGTGTTGAAAGATTCGGTTATTTAGGAGGTAACGCATTTTCAAAAGATATTAAGGGGAAAGTTGTTAAAGATACAAGTTTACATGAATATGCAAATTTGGTTGATACAGAATACGAACCATTTGTTATTTATGATGTTCATATTTTCTAAATTATTTTTTTTTTTTTTAAAAAAAAAAAAAAAAAAACATCTATAAACGTATAAATATAGTATATTATATACATATAGTAAACGCTAAGTAATACTGATTCTTCGATCCATAGGTCTCCCAGATTTTTTACGTTCTTCCATAATAGTCTTTGCCCTTTCATCACCATATAGTCTTATCAGTTTTGAATAAAATATTCCACATGCATTACATAATGTACGTTCACCACTTGGACCACGACGCCATTCAGGAGTATCTGTTGATAAACAATGATTACATTTTAGAATTGAAATATCTATTAAATTTGAATTTAATTCAAAAGTTTTCCCTGTTGGATCCACATCCGTTGGGTATTTTGTTAGTATACTATCTTCATTAAGAATCGGGAGTAAAGGTTGATATCCATATTCATACCCATAAGGCTGTGAATTGACGGGTAAATTAATTGGTAAGTTAACTGGTTGAGGAACATTCATTGGCAAACATGGAAGCATGTTTAAATCAGTAACTGAGAGTTTAGGAGATATATTAGAAAGAGAATTAGATTTGGATTTTGGAGAATGTAAAGATTTAGGAGATAGGGGTATGGATTTTTTCCTTGGAATAAAATTAGGATTGGAAATAGGTGTCGATTCTAAATTTGGCTTCTTGTATGAATTTGAAGATGGTGGTGGTGAAAGTCTGTGTTTTCTTTGATTTAAGTCCGTAAATAAATCATTATTATTTGTTGGTTTAATATTTAATGAATTCATCCATGTTGTATAATAATTTTGAATTTTTTGTAATTGATCAAAACCTTGAAGAAATAAATTTTTTGGGATATCTGCTCTATTAGAATTGTTAATCATGTATTCTAAATCTAATGAAATTTTTGTAAGTTCTTTCAATGATTGATTTAAAGAAGATACAGGAGATGCATAACTAATTGATCTCATAGGCATGGATACCTGCATAGGCATAGGCATAGGCATAGACATAGGCATAGGCATAGAAAGTGGCAATCGATTATTATATTCATTATTACTGTTGATACCAACATTGTTTGGATTCTGTGAATTTGAAGAAGATTTTGAAACATATATTGGATTAGAATTTTGTACAGGCATTGGTGGATTGTATGAAGACTGTGTATAGTTTGGAAATTGTTCAGCTGTCAAATTCGGAGGGTAAAGCATTATATTTTCATCAAGCAAAGAAGTAGAATAGTCATTGACATTAGCATTAGTGTTTATAATAGAGTTATCATTACCAGTAACATTAGTAGAAGTGGAGGCGTTATTTGACGGCTTGTATAGTGGAGGAATATAATTGGGTACAGTAGACGCCTGATTATAGTAATTATGTTGCTGTTGTTGCTGTTGTTGCAAATATTGCTGGTATCGTTGGGGTGTACCCGATGATCCGGACATAGACGATGCAGTTGGAAGAACAGGCGTATGGAAAGCGTCATCTTTAGTTGCTAAATGGTCGGGCATGCTTTTAGCATAGGATGGGTCTAGAAATGGTAGGAAGAAACAAGTCAAGAAGCCAGCAGTTGTGAGATTGCCACCTTCTAAACAAAATGGACTGGTCTTGTGTTGACGAACAGAAACTACAAGAACTAGAGAAAGAGCAAAGCAAGAGCAACAAACAGTGAAATAGCTCTGTGCGTGCAGATTACGTTATGGTTACGTGACGATTACAAGATACACATTACAAACAAACAATCATCTTCTCAACCGTGAATCCAACACCGCTATTTCGTCCCGCAACGACGCTTCCTCCACCGTTTTCACCAATTCCTTCGTACTCCGGGCAACGTCGAAAGCAATACCGGCACTCCGTTGTTTGAAGTTCTTGCCAGCATAGTCCCCATCATTGCTGCGGTCGTCACCGTACAGGCCCTCCATACGCAACACGCAATCCTCTAAAACGCCCACAACATACTTAGCATGGCCCATAGATTCCACATACCGGCTTTGGTTCATCAATGTACTCGTACCTTCAGCCATTTGCTTAACCACGGCATTGATCTCATCGGCCCCTTCTCTAAGAAGACCTTTAGTGGCCTTTGGATCACGTATGCTTTGCAACGTCTGCTGAATCGCCTTGATCACTTCAACTGTTTGGTGTTCAAGATAGAGTAGTAACTCGCGTAAGGTGTTGTCTGGGTTCAAAGTGTTGAATTTGTCCACATCAAACTCTTCCTCTTCATCTTCTTCCTCTTCACCATTATATTGCCATCCTTCACGACCTTCTCCTGGAGCTCTACTCAGTCGGCGATTTTCTCTTACACTCACTCTTTTCACCAGACCTTCGTCGATTTCTAACGCACTACCTGCAGATGGGAGTGCTGGTTCAACTTCCTTGGCCTTCTCCTTCACTTTGTAGTTATTAAAATCATCCTCATCCTCATCCTCATCTTCATATTCATCACTTTTTTCTTCTTCCTTTTTGAGGGTTAATTTGGGTAACGATTCGAGTGATTTGTAACTAGCAATTTTTTCAATACTAGGTAACGATTTATCGGCTGGTCCAATTACTTCCTGTCTAGTTTCTTCAATAAATGGATTATCTTCATGTTTTGAAACAGTTTTTATCCCGGTCTCCGATTCAGCTAATGAAATTTCCTTTTCCGCATCCGCTTTAGATTTCGTTTCATATGCCGGTTCCGGTTCCGGTTCCGGGTCCTGTTCCTGGTTCACCTTCTCTTCAACAAACGGTTTGCTAACACTATCTTTTTTCAAAACAGTTGCACCGACACCCATAACTACAGCCGCTGCAGCTACTGTAGCATCTCCTACAGCAGGAGTTAAATCAACATTGGGTTTCTTTCCTCCAAACTTATTAAAAGCTTTGGCCACATTATTTTGAGATGGCGAAGAAACAGAAGGTGAGCTCGTTACAGCTTCTTGTTCGTGAACTTCACCTTCATTATCAAACTTTTTCAGTTTCTTGAGCACGTTTGGTCCCTTTAATGATGATGCATTATTAATTTTCGGCTCAGAAACTTGTAATTCAGGTGATGAAAATTCAGATGCAGGATTAGATACTGAACCAATTTTAATTTCTTTTTCATTCTTAATTGGAATTATCGAAACTTCATTTTCATTTTCATTTTCATTTTCATTTTCATTTTCATGTTCTTTTTCATTTTCATTTTCATTTTCATTTTCAATTTCATCTTCTTTTTCATTTTTTATTGAAATTATTGAAACTTCTTTTTCAATTTCATCATCTTTTTCATTCTTTATTGGAATTATTGAAACTTCTTTTTCAATTTCATCATCTTTTTCATTCTTTATTGGAATTATTGAAATTTCTTTTTCATTTTCCTTCTTTATTGAAATTTCTTTTTCTCCTTCTTCTCCTTCTGATGGAATATCTTCAAACTCTAATGGTTTAGCAACGTTATTCAACACTGACGATGAGCTTTTCAGAAGTTTACCTTTATTATTGATTAAATTATCACTTGATGTAACAATCATTGGAAGAATAGAACTACTTAATATCATTGGTGATGCAGTCTTAGGATTCGTGGTTGTTGGTTTTGATAATTCATTACCATCTAAAGTAGTTGTTGAATTAGATGCTAATCTTTGTGTAATTCTTAATGGCCTAACTGATGTCTCATTGTTGGAGTTAGATAATGGCGATTTTCCATGAATTGTTGAATCTTCAATTTTCTTTAATGCAATTGGTGTAGTTGTAATTGTTGCATTATCTTCTAATAAAATAGTTGATTCTTTATTTTCATTGATATTTTCAGTAACATTTTCAGTGGCTTTAATTTTAACTAATGAAATTAATGAACAAATAGCAAAAAATACTTCATTTAATGCAACACATAAAACTAAATTTGGTAAAACATGATAATATAATGCGAAATGTTTAGCAGTTGATAATAAATTCGATATGGTATTTTTTAAAATTCTTTTCTTTTCTTCAACCCGAATAAACAGTTTATTGTTTGATGTAACATCGATTTCTTTAGATAAAAAATTAGCATGTGTTACAAATTTTGAAACACGTTCAAATAAAAGAGAGGAATCAACATTATTAGATTTGTTTTGACTATTAAGTGAATCCAAATAAATTAAAAGAGTTTCTAATGATGCATTAACATTAGAGATGTTTTCAATTGAAATTAATCCATTAGAATTAAAAATCTTTTTATTATTTAATGGATTTGGTAATTCTTTTAATAATTTTGTAATTTGTTCAGAACGTAATAATTCAAATCTATCTTGCCATTCAAAGTTATTTGAAGGTAAGAATTGAATCGATTTATTTTCAGTTGGTGTAGATAAATTAGCACCATTTGTTGATTCATTTTGATATTTAGCAACAAGATTAGATACTTCCTTATAATCATTTTGTAATAAATTATAATTATTATTCATATCATCATGAGATTTCATTAAATCATCATGAGACTTCATTAAATCATCATATTCTTGTTTCAAAATTTCTAATTCTTCATTAACAAAAGGTTCTTCAACTTGTGCAAGTTTAGCTTTCAATTCTTCATTTTCTTCTAAAACTTTATCAAGATAAGTTTTCAAAGTGTCGAATTCTCTACTATCTTCAACACTCAATTGATTTTGATGATCCATTTCTGTAATTTCCTTCAATGCATTAAATTCTTCAGATTGAGTAAGGTAGGTTTCTTTTAATTCATTTAATTCTAATTTTAAATCATCGTAATCTTCATACTGTGCAGTTAAAAATTGTAATTTATCATCCAATTCAACATTTTTTCGACTTATTGAGTCGATTTGTGTTTTAAAATCTTGGTTTTCTAAAGTAGTAGAATCTAATTTATCTGCAATTGTTTTCAAATGTGAATTTTCTAATTCTAATTCATTAATTTTGGACGTTAGTTCTTTAGTATCAATATTAATATTGGTAAGATCCTTATTTTCAACTTTATCAACAGGAAATTCAACATTTGGAGGAGCATGAGCGTTTAATACTTCATTAGTTGCAATTGTATATCTTTTACTTGGGGATCTATTAATTGCATCATTATCAATTGATTTATTATTAATCTTTAACTGTTCTTGAGGTTCATCTTCTTCATCACTTGACCATGTTAATTCTGCCTTTTTAGGAACCAAAGTAGTTGGTTTAATTTCTCTTTGAGATGGAGTTATTGGAGTTATAATAGGAGTTTTCAAATTTGAAAATAAACCATTTGAATCAGTAGGATTATTTGATTTTTCAACATCGATTGTTAAATTCTTTTTATTATTAGTACCTGACTTTTGAGAAAATGGAACAGACGCTTTTTCTGTATCCATACGATAATTAACTTCAAATAACACATCATTAACTAAATCTTTAAATCTTGAAGGAGGTAAAGCAGCTAATTTTTGTCTTGCTTGATTTCTCTTTGGATGATAGTTGGGTTGTGAAGGTAAGAATTTGATTGAGTTTGGATTGTCTGGGTTTATTCTTTCTGTTTCTCTTCTATTCATTTCATCGTAGACATCTGTACTTAAATCACTAAATTGAATAGAGGTTAGCTTTTTCAATTTTTCACGAGCCTTGACAACACGAGAGGAAGTTTCAGGGGTCAAACTGCCCTGCGAGGATTCCAGAAATGAGGCTAGAGCCTGCTGACAGTGTGGAAGGTCCTGGGGCGTCATTGTGCAATCGTAGAAACGGAGATATAGACAAGGACGATGCAGATAGTAGAGGAAGAGAGACAAAAAAGCCCCGATCCTTCAGTCGAAGAAGAAGAAGAACAACAACAACAACACACAGCGAACGTGAAACACACGGGAAACAGCGAAAAGAAAAGAAACGAGACGAAACGAAAAGAGAAAACGCGTTCTGTATTACAAGAGGGGGTAATGTACACGATATACAGACCAGCTAGAGAATAGCCATAGCCACGGGGTACTTGGACACTCACCATTCAAACGGATCAGTGATATAACTTACAACTGTATCGGTGTGGATTTTCTCCTGCAGATCAACGCAAGTGTGTCTGCAGATATCGTTGAACTTAGCAGGACCGCAGGACACAACACCAATTCTTCTGGTTCCACAATAGTGCTCTTCTTCAATTTTGCTCACCTTTTCTCTTAAGTAACCATCCAGGTCAATTCTGCCGGAAGAGACAGTATTATGCAGTTGAATCTCAACATCTCCAGCGGCATTTGATGGAATCATGTTGTGTAATTTTTTATTCAAAAAGGCTAATCTTTCAGAATATCTGTCAACGTGCATAATTGTGAGTTTGACATCATGTGAAGATTTTAAACAATTCTTGTTTCTGTAATTCAAAAAACATTGCAAATAGTTGATAACCACTGTGTTACCAATACCGCCTGTAACAAGTATAATAAAATCATAATCATGGAAAGTGTCTCTTTCATAAGAACCGTATGGACCTTCTAAAATAGAAGTGATTTCAACTGGATTGAAGTTATTCTGTTCTAATCTAGTGAACAGCTTGTTTGTAGTACCCCTGAGACATTGCACGTAAAATACTAAACTGGAAGAATCTGATGATGATGATGATGATGATGATGAATTAACAGATTGCTCTTGCATATCCTCTTTGTTAATTTCTTTTTCAATCCCATCACCGTCCGTATCAATACTACTATCATATAGAAAACTATCAGATTTCAAAGATTTATTCTCCCACTCAGCAACAGTGAAAGGATGACTAGTAAAGAATGGGTACAATGTGAAAAAGTAGAGATAGTAGTAGTTACCAATACAATTTTGTGACGAATCTCCAATTTTATAAGTAACTTTAATAGTTCTTGATTCAGTATCAACAATTTCAATAGTTGCTTTACTTTCACAACCTTTAAATTTCAAATATAAACATCTTAAAATTCTGATAAAGAAATCAAAACCCCAAATAGCATATGAACAATATAACCAATAGCAATAGCCCCATTTGTTATTAAATCTCAATAGGATATGATATGAACATCCGACTAAGAATAAGATACCTAAAACATAATGTGTGAAAAGGAATATTTCATAACTTGTAATTCTTAATTTTAATATAGCTAAAGGAATCATCAAGCAACAAGCAACAGTGGCCAATATACCCCATCTAAAGAAACCTTTAGCCGCTTCTTCTGCAAAGATATGTGCATTATTTGGCTTTTTAATATACTTAATTGTATAACAAACAGAATGAACAAATGCTTCCAAAACACATATAATGGAAACATGTCTATGGAAATGTTGAAATGTTGCATATGACCAACCTGTAAGCCATTGAAAGATATTATTTCTTGAAGCAAATAAAATTAATATTGGAATGTTTGCAAATGATAAAACTCCAGTCCTGTTACCAACATAAGTGTACATTAAACTGGCAGTGTCATGAGGAAACCATTGAAATTCCCAAAATCCTGTATATGGGACTGCACAAAAAATTATATTAAGTACATAGTAGCAAAAAATGGTAATTGAAACAAGTCTAGGAGGAACATAATCGATTGGAAAACCTTCACTTAATGTAATTGGAACACAACATTTTTCTTTAAATAATGCTGGTAACAAAATATATTTACGAAACCATACCCTAAGAGTCTTTGATAAAAAACGTTCATCAAGATGGAACTTTTCAATACAATTGTAAAACATTCCAAAAAACACCAAAGACCAAGTAATCATAACTAGAGATAAGGCCATTTTAGCATGCATTTCTTCTGATTTTAAAAAATCATCGTTTGTTTTGTAAGTATTAAAAAATTGTACATCATCAACCAAAGCTGATTCATTTAAATTTGTTTCAGTTTCAGGACTTAAAATTTTTGTTGGCATACCTAAATTTAAAGCTTCAGCAAAAGAAATATTGGCAGTTGGTAAAGTATTTTTCCAAGTTTCTAAAAATTTCATGTTTGAAGAATGAGATCTGTTAGCACATTGTAATTCCCAACACCAAGCAACACTATTCATATAAGTTTCACTAATTGATAAACATTCTGGGGAAGATAAAATTTGACTATCTTTATTTTCGGAACAATCTAAAGCAAAAGATTGAAAATATGAAAAGCATGCGGAGCCACAGGTATCAGGAAGATACATATTGTCGATAGTTATCCCAACCAAAGCATTTGTATGTCCAATGAAACATATCAACAAAACATTTAAATAATTCAACATTATTTTGACTGTTAATTACATATATTTTAAGAATTATAAAAGGATAATTTCTATTTGACATTTGGAGAACATAATTTAATAGAAATACTTGAATATTTTATATCCAAAAGATAACACAAGTTTTATCATCATAAATTGCTCATATTTTGCTTCTCAAAACAATCAAAGCTAAGACATGCTATTGATAACCAAAACTAGAAATATGCCAAAATGTAAAACAATAATAATAAAAAAAACAAAAGTGAGCAAATTAAAAACGGATAATTTTTAAAAGAACTGTTAGTCTTTTCTGACATTATTTTTCTCATGTTCTATACGGATAAGATTTTTCGTTAAGCTGTAAATATATATTTGCAAGGTTTCATATAGTCAACAAAGTTTTGTATTCTCACTAATTTATTAACATAACATATCTTTAAGGTACCACAAGAAACTTTACTTTTTTTCTTTATTCGATGTCAGGTTAAACATTGAACTTTGTGTAATTGCGAGTAACCATGATATTTCAGATAAGGTCATAGGATCCAACACTTGTATCTAGCTTCAACATTTGTGGCCATCTAATTAGCCATTTACAAAACAGTTTATTAATGGGTAAGAATAAAGAGATGATAATGCTTGTGTTACACCTTGATGTCGAGTAAGTGCATTAAAAAAATAGGATTATTAAACATTATATATTATTTCTAAGAATATAAAAAGTTGTATAGTTCTTTGATTATATATTATTTTGTCATTAACTCTTTCTGTATTTTCTCTTTTTAAATGCCCGGGGCACCGTACTAATTTTACCACGTTTTATTTGTTGTTGTTTTAGTTGTCTTTTACGATCTTTACTAAGCTTGGTTAAAGCATTTTCATCTCTCATCCATACAGGCATACCATCAATTTGACCACTTGCACGCATAACATTAACAACATTTTTAATCATATCTGTATCTTCCTTTGTATAAAATGTAATTGCACGACCTGATCTACCTGCACGACCTGTACGACCAATACGATGAACATAAGCTTGTGAAGAATTAGGTACATCATAATTAATAACTAAATTAATACCTTTAAAATCAATACCTCTTGATAAAACATCTGTTGTAATTAAACACCACAGTTCACCAGATTTAAATCTTGCAATTGCATCCTCTCTTTGTTTTTGTGTTCTTTCTGCATGTATAACATCAACATTTAAACCATCATATAATAATTCATTAAATAATGCTTTTGCACGATCAATACTTTGAAGGAAAATTATGACTGGTGGTTTAAATTCACCATTTCTAATAATATTACGAATTTCAATTAATTTACCATGTTCATCACCACAATAAACAATTTTTTGTTCAATATTTGCATTAGCTGCTTCTTTTAAACCAATAATTACACGAATTGGATCATTCATTATACCATGAGCAATTTCTTCAACATGTGAAGTAATAGTTGCAGAAAATATACTTTTTAATAATTTTGGATTAGTTAGTGATGATAATATAGAATCTGTTTGTTCTAAGAAATCAGATTGAAAAAGAGAATCAGCTTCATCAAAAATTAAATATTGAATAGTTGATAAATCAATACTTGAATTTTTAACTAAATCAATTAATCTAAGTGGTGTGGATACAATGATATCGAATTTTGATGTTTTTAATATATTTGAACGATATTTAGATGCCAATGATTTGTTTAAATAACCTGTAGTTATATCTAAATTTTCAGTAATTTTATTAAGTTGGGTATTTATTTGTTGTGCTAATTCTTTAGTTGGTGAAATAATTAAACCTCTTAAAATTTTTTCAGTTTTACCCTTTTTAATTTCCTTTTTCTTTAAATTAAGGATATTTTGAACAAGTGGAATTAAAAATGCTAAAGTTTTACCAGAACCTGTTGGTGCACATGCAATCAAATCTCTGGTAAATAAAGAGCATGGAATAGCTTCACTTTGAATAGGTGTTGGATCATTAAAGTTATTTGCGATTAAATTATGTAATAATGATTTGGAAAGTTTAAATCTACTAATTAAATCTTCAAATGAGCCAATAGGCAAAGGAATATCATGACCTGTCACTTTTGAACCATGAAATTTACGTAATTCAATTGCTTGTTCTTTAGTTGTAATTTTAGCTAATAATTTAGATTTATCTTCAACTTGTACTTCCCCATCTTCATCTCCATCTCCATCTTCATCATCTTCATCTTCATCTTCATCTTCGCTTTCTTCATCTTCGTTTTCTTTATCTTCCTTTTCCTGAGCATTTTTAATCGCTTTATGCTGCTTTGTATGGAAAAAGTCCAACTCCTTTTCGACTTGTACGCCCAACTCTTGGTTCTTCTTCATGTCATTCAAAGACGTTTCCTTATCGGGTGCCGTGAAATCGGCTTTGTATGTTTTGGACTTGTTCAACGCAGCGCCTCTGCTCAATACCCTGAAGATGTCCATGTCTGTAATGCTCCGATGTGTCCTGCGGTTCCCTTCTGTCGTCTCCACACTGCACGCTGCACTCCCAGACCCTATCGAACAGTGTCAACTTCTTCCCCGAAGAAGCAAAAAACCAACTGAAACGTGAAAAAAGTGAAAAAAAATTTTCGAACTTACGTAATCACACCTGAATTTCGCATTTTCCGCATTTTCCAAATTTTCCACTCGTTTTGCGTTTTTCGACGAGAAAAGAGTGAAAAAGAGAGAACGGAGAGGAGAATAGAACCAGACAGAAGCTCCAGCTGGTTGGGCTCCAGACTGCGTTCCTGCGATCCACACACACACACACACACGCTTCTACGTCCATCATGGTCTCCACACAGCTCTCCAGATCCGTTTCCATGATATCCCACTGTCGCCGTCTTGCGACCTCCAGCACATCCTATAGAGCCAGCTGCAACGCTTTCAGTAAAACACATTCAAATATCCATAGCCATCACCACCAACAACAACAATATAGATCCATCGTGTTTGTTCGTGGCCAACGTGTGCAAGGTTTAATAAGAGATCCAAGCGAAGTCTTATCCTGCGATGGTATAAATTATGATATTTCCAAAACTGAAAATTTAGCCCCAATGAAAAATTATCTTAATTCACTTAATTTATCTACTAAAATAGATTTACCTGATGATATCTTACTTCAAATTATTACTCACAAATCTTTTGCACATGGTTCTAAACCATATAATGCAAATTTGTCCTTTTTAGGTGAACAAATCTTACAACTTTGTTCAACAAAATTTGTATTTAAACAATCTTCAGGTAATCTTACCGCAATTGGTTCAATAGGTCATCGTCTTATGTGGTCCGATAAATTATTAGCTGCATTTGCAGAATCTAAAGGTGTTGATTCTATCTTCTTTTGTAAGAAGGCATTACCAAATGGTAAAACTGATAAATTATACAAACCAAAAGCAATTTATTCAACAATTACTTCTTCATTAATTGGTGCTATAACATCTAAATATGGTAAAAATGTTGCTGAAGAATTCATTGAAAATGAACTTATTCCTGCTTATAAGAATTAAAATCGCTTCATTACTCTTCATTACCCATCTTCATTCCAGAAATTCATCTAACTCATTTTTAGAAAACTCATTTTTTTATTTTAAGAAAAAGAAAAAGGTACTCACTTTAAACTTATTTTTTTTCTCTAATACTCTTGTACATATTACATTACATATATAGCTATAGGTTTAATTTGATTACTTTTGACTAAAAGAGTTTTTTTTTCTATATAAATTTATATAGAGTTTGTATTTAATGCGTAAATGAAAACATAAATTACAATAATAAATTTGCAATATTTTATGAAACGATTTGAATATTTTTTTTTATATAAATTTAAAAGACATCATGAATAAATAAATAAGTATTACTATTAATCTATACAACACATTTAGTGTTCTGCATAACCAACGACATTTCTTCTACCAATGATTTCACCGAGAGAGAAGAAACCAACAATTTGAATAAAGTAACAAATGTATCTAAGAATTTCATCCTTAGAGAAACCCTTGGTATTCTTAATGAATAATTCAGCAACTGCCTTTGGATCCTTTGCAAATAATTGGGATTGTTTAAGTGCACATTCATAAACTTTAGTGAATTCAGCGACAGTTGGTGGTGCTAAACCTTCCTTGACATACACTGCCTTGGATAATTCTGCACCAACTTTAGCATAATAGATGGACTTTTCAGAAATGGCTAAAATAAAGGAAGTTAAGAAAGTGTTAGTATTTAGTTCCGAAGTGAGCATTTTCCCACCATTTTTCGACCATTTTTCGATTATTTTTCGTTTCTTTCTTAATCTTGAATATACGTACATTGAATGGTGGAAGCAAGGGAAGAAGCATTTCTTCTTGCAACAGGTTGTGCCTTTGCAGCAACAACAGCGGATCTGATGGATTGTCTGGCGAACATCGTTTGCTTCGTTGGTGATTGGAAAACTAACCCTCTCTCCCGTACCCGTTCCACACCGTCCGTTCTGTTCACCACACACTGCTCAGCATGTTCGTTCTTCAACATCTCTCGCTCGCTCGCTGCACTCAATTGGCCGGGTTTGCTTATTACGGGGCCAGATCACAGTGGAACGTGTGTATGTATCTGCTGCCCAGTACGGATGTCCGTGTCTGCGGCAGTGCCTGTGTGGAGAATGATACACAAACCATACACCAAGGCTTCTTGGTTTGTCCCGTAGTCGGTGTGATGAAAATCCCTACCCTTCTTCCCGTTAAATGGGTTCAGGGCTGCGTAACCACGCTCCCAATCGGGAAGTATGTGATAGTTAATATAATATCAGTATATCTAATTAACTTATTCTACTATACAATACTATCTATTTTCTATACGGTATTATACAACGTGTCTGTTAATGGCCACTCTTCTATGAGCACCTTGACCAAACAATATTACTTTACCATCACCTTCAAGTCTTCTAATAGCTTCACCAAGTTCATAATTTTCAATTCTTACACCAGTATGTAATTTTTCAACTTCTTCAGCTAGTCCATTCCAATCAATTTCACCTATTGTTTCTAGAACTTTGATAATTTCTTTATCTAATTCTTCTTTTCTTCTTCTTTCTTCTACACTTATACCTGTTTGAATTAAATCCATATCAATTCTACCAGTTAATGGATCAGTTGCATAATCTTTAATTGCAGATTTCATTAATCTAACTGCTTCAATTACATCTTCAATTAAAACTTCATCTCTTAAATAAATTTTCGCATGTGCTTCAGATAATCTAATTAATGATTCTAATTGTCTTGTAGTTGCAGTAATTCTTCTATCAATTCCACCATTACGTGAATCTTCACCAGCTTTACGCATTGAAACATATGATGAAACAAGTTCATCACGTGCTTCAATTGTTAAATTTGGATGAATATTCTCTTTTGCATATTGAATATAACCTGTTAAAAATTCAACAGGTAAAATTTCTTCTGTACTTGCATTAATAACATGATCTTCAAGATACATATTTGCAATATGTTTTGCTAATTGTTCATCTAATTTTTTATCAACTTTATCTAAAATTAGAAAAACTAAATCAAATCTTGATAATAATGGTGGTGGTAGATCAATATTTTTTGTAACTGGTAAATTAGGATTATAACGTGATTCAATTGGATTTGCAGATGCTAAAATTGAAGTTCTTGCATTTAATGTTGTAATTATACCTGCTTTTGCAATTGAAATAGTTTGTTGTTCCATAACTTCATGTAAAACAGATCTCGTTTGATCACTCATTTTATCAAATTCATCAATACAACAAACTCCACCATCTGATAAAACTAATGCACCACTTTCTAAAACCAATTGTTTTGTTTCAATATCTCTTGTAACATAAGCTGTTAAACCAACAGCTGATGAACCTTTACCTGATGTATAAATACCTCTTGGTGCAATTTTATGAACATATTGTAAAATTTGAGATTTTGAAGTTGATGGATCACCACATAATAAAATATTAATATCACCTCTTGTTCTTGAACCTTTTTTAAAATCTTTATTTGTACCACCAAATAATTGTAATAATAAACCTTTTTTAACATCATCCATTTCAAAAATTGAAGGTGCTAAAGATCTTGATAATAATTCATAAACATCAGATCTATTAGAAATATTTTTAATTTTATTAATTTCATCTTCTGATAATTTCCTAATTTCATCAATTTGTTCTTGTTCACGTAATTCATTTTCAATTGTTGAAATATCAACTCCGATTCTATGTTTATCAATTTTTTTAATATGAACAACATCTAAATAAGTTTTAAATAAACTTTTAACAATTCTTAATCTTGGATTAACTCTAACAGGTGAAGATTTAAAAATACCACAAACTTCAATTCTATCACCTGCTCTACATGAATCAACTAATTCATCATAAATACATAAAGAAACAGAATGTGGAGTTTGACCATCAGGGACAATATCTGGAGTTTCTTGTAATTTAACAATTTGTTTATTTGCAAAAATTGATCTATTATGAATTAATTGCATAGAATTTGATGAATTACATTGTTGTCTTGGACATTTTCTTGGTTCTTGAATAATACCTCTATCATTTTCAATAACAATTGTATGATCACAAACATTACATTTAAAAAATGCATTTTTCATATCAGGTAAAATTGGTGTTGATCTAATAACTAAACCTTTAATTGAAACTAATTTATCAATATCTTGAGGATTTAATTCTCTCATACCTTTTTTATTACCAATATTATAAGGCCTAACTTTATAAAATTTAGATTCAATATCTTGAATAATTTCAGTATTTTCAGGAGTTTCAGTATATTCAGGATCATCTAAAACAATTGAAATTAAACAATCTTTAACAACTTGATCCATAATTGGAATAACTTCTTGAGGATATAAAATTAAATGATTTGCCATTATACGAGTTGATGATATAGACATTAAATTTTGAACATCAAGATTTAAATTTGTTGAACCGAAATCTTTTAATTGATTTAATTTTTGAATATAATAAGGTCTATCACCAGTTGGATCAATAAAATCATCATTACCATCATATAAATATCTATCATTCATTTTAAATGTCATTAAAAAATTTCTAAATCTATCAGTAACATTTTCAATAGAAACATGAGTACCCCAAATAACACGAATTTGTCTACCATCATCAGTATCTGGATCTGTACCAAAATCATTATTATTATTAGCATTGTTAACAACATTATCATTTTCTTCCCCAATTATTGCATCTGATGTTAAACCATTAGTATGAATACGTGGAAGATCATCTGAATCAGCAAATGAAGAAGAAGAAAATGAAGGTATTATTCTTTGTGCATTATCAGATCTATTTGCATCTGAAGATAGAATATCTGAATCTAATCTATTTGGTAATGGTGAAGAATCATTTATTGACCCATTTCTTGGTTCATTAAAATATCTTCTTCTCATCGGTGATGAAAACATTTCAGAACTATTTAAATCTCCTCTACCTTGATATCTATGACGTGATAAATTATCATTTGAACGTAATATATCAGAGGATGGATGTGGAGTACGATTTGAACGTGAATGAGGTTGTGTATGTCTATTTGTTTGTGTTGGAGATGAAGATTGTGGTAAGAATAAAGGTGATGAAGGAACATGTGCAGGACTAGAACCTAATGCATCTCCATTTCCATTTCCACTTTCAGTAAGATTTGCATTTTGCAAAGTTTCTTCATTCATGGTGATATCGTCGTCTCCCCTGGCCGGGGAGGAAGGAACTGGAGGTGATGAAGACATGTTTTCAGTGTATATGGAAAAGTACTAGCCGGTCTGCCACGTATTACAGTTCCCTACACGCTCTCTGAACACAAATAAGCCATATACAATCTACATCTCTATCCATACCCTTGCAATCATGAAACAGCTCTGCCTCGTCAGCGAACGCTCCATCCGCTGCGTTTGTCGAAACAGGCGTGTGCTCTGACGGTGTTCTTCACCACGGCACGGGAGTAGATGGCCAGGACGGGGCCACAGGTGTCGTCTTTGGACGCCAGTTCGGCCAGCGTGTTGAGAGACAGCGTGTGGTGGGCTGCCACGAAGGCCAGAAGCGTGTGGACATGGCTGGCGTCGGTGATCACCTTCTTTTTCACCGTCGGAGTGGCTGGAGACGAGAGCATGTTGACAATAGACACCGGTTTGGTCTCTTTCTGTGGAGAATCTACACACTCCTTGGCTTCTTTAACGTCGTTGTCGTTCTTCGTCTCGGCCTTCTCCTTCTCCTTCCCCGTCTCCTTATCTTTCTTCCAGTAATCTTTAAACGGATCGATTGGGAACTGGATGTTCTCATGTAATCTTTCCCATCGCAACGATTTAAAATATTCACCAAATTCATCACCATCAACCACATCCTCGTTACAATTTCGTACAACTGCAACCAATGGTCCCATAACACGTTTCTTTGATTCTAAACTATTCGAAGTAGTTGTACCATCTTCATCCACAAACTCATCAATATCTGAAGATCGTAAATCATCATCATCGTCTTCTTCTTCATCAGCTGAATTCAAATCTTCTCCTTCTCCTTCATCATCTTCTTCTTCTTCGTTATCAGAATCATAAGTGTAATCGATAACAGGTCGTTTCACAACATCATCAACTGAATCAGGAATAACTGATTTGATTTCAACTTGTACATATGGACACATTCTCAAATTAACATCAACTGGAGTTTTTATATCAGAAACTGTATATGAAAACGTCCCTACATAAGCAGGTTTAGTATTCTCATAAAATTTCAAATATTTTAATGGTACTTTTTGGAATAATCTATTAGCTTCATTTATAGAACCAGTATTCAGACATTGTAATACATTAATTGCACGTTCCACAGGTTCATTACATTTTTCTTTTTGTATTATTGAATCATTTGGTTGTATATTTGTTGGATTTATAAGAAAGGAATCCCATTTATTTGATATTTCATGTTTTATAGTAGATAATGTTACATTTGGATTTAAATGAAATGGTAAAAAATATTGTTCAAATTCAGATTTAAAATTTGTAAGTTCAACGGTGTTTTTAATATCAGTTATAATATTTGTTTCTGCAGATAAAGGAGGTGTTGGTTTAATTTTAAAAAAATTCGTAATACTTCTTTTCTTCTTTTTATTCTCTTCTTCAATTCTTTTTTTCTCCTTTTCATCTTCTATTCTTTGTCTTTCTAATACCTTTTCTTGCTTTTTACGTTCTAACTCTTCCTTTTTTTTCAATTTTTCTTCTTCTTCTAATCGTTTCTTTTCTTCTCTCATGTTAATTTCTTCTTCTCTCTTTTTTTGTTTTTCCAACTTTTCACGTTCTTTTTGTTCATGTCTTGCTCTTTTCTCAAATTCAATCTTTTCACGTTTAATTTTACGTTCTTCATCTTCTTTTTCCTTTTTGATACGACGACGTTCTTCTTCTTCTAATTTTTTCAATCTTTTAAGCTCTCTTTTCTTCTCTTGTTCTTGTTGTTTTAAAAATCGTTTTTGATCTCTTTCTTGTTCACGTTTAAGTTTCCTCGTTTCAGCGTCAAGTTTAGAATCATTCAAATCAATAGGATCTTCAAATGCTAAATTCATGATTTCTTGATCAATTTCTTCTTCAGTTTCCTTCAAATCTTCAATTTTTTTCCGTTTTACATCATCCCTTTCTTCTTCGCCTTCACATTTACGTTTTATTGGACACGTAAATAATTCAATTGACATTTGTTTTTGTTTCTGAGTTTGTTTAGTCTTTTGAAGACTCGATGAATCTGTGATCATCTGTGGCTCATTTTCCAACGTAATAGTCATATTTGCGGTGTTCAACCAGATTTTCTAGAGCAAAAGAAATAATTAAATAATTAAATAAATGAATAAAACAAAACAAAACATAATCGTTGAATGAAATCTTCAACGTTTTGACATTTTACGCGTCATCATCTCACCGAAAATTCTTAAAAGAGGCATTGAAAATTTACTTTATAAATATAAACGCTAACAACAGTAATAGTTAACTTTACATATGATCTATAAGTAGGATGGAAAAGGTAACAAATATGGGGATGTCTGATGATGCATTATTTTCCTTGGGCACACAGGTCCAAGCTGGATTAGATGATCACGTTTCGGAATTAGAATCCGTTAGGTTTTGGAAGGATAAGTTGGACGGATATGCCATGTCTAATGAATCATCTACGGTAACAATAAACAAAGCCAAGACAAAGACAAAGACAAAAAATACAGTTAAGAACAAACGTATTGAAAAGCCAAAACAAAGAAAATTTGGATCTATCAATAAAGAAATCATACGAATGTACCAAGGACAAAACACGCAAGATTTAGAGGAAATGGAAATGTTATATCGACAAGAAGATTGGGGGACGGCACATGATATATTAGTTAACAGTATTCGTTCACAAGATAAAATACATAGTTGTACAGATTTTCTACAAGAAACGCAAATTCAGGAAGATAATGATACGATGACTGCACAAAGTTGGAAATGTCCTGATGGATTTAGTATGTCTGATTTTGGAGCTTTGTATGACGTTTCTGCATCTAAACTTGTAGATGGACATTTATCAGAAGATATAGAAGCTGGAGAATCTGGAGTTTTTACATTATCTCAAGTTCTTGGTGAAAATACGTTAAGAAATATGGAAACACAACAAAGTGATGAGGAAATAGAATGTATCGAAATTGAAGACAGTTGTGGAAGTGATGATGAAGATATTAATATGGATTATATACGAGAGATGGAAGAATGTAAAAAGGAAGATAAAGGGACTCAAAAAATGCCTATTGAGATTGATTTTTCAATTATTGAAGTACCTAATTCATCAGATGATGAAGTTGAAGGAGTGATTGAGATTGGCAATTCATCAGATGGAGAAATATTAATAATGAAACAACCAGAAGTAGGTACACAGACATATGATGAAGATAATTATAAAAATCATATGATTGTTCCAACGAGTTCACCTGTTAGTTCACAAGATAGTATAATATCAGAAGTTGTTGTTGCTGAACGAACAACTACAATTACAACGATTCCACCATCTGATGAGGATGTGAATGATGATGATGATGATATTAATGATGTGTTTTTGACAGCACCATCACCATCTCAAAATGAAATTGGAAAAAGAATGAAGTATTATGAAGGATGGAATGTAATGATGTTAAGAAAACAGTTAAATATATGGGGGGTTAAACAAGTGAGTAAATTGGGAAGGAAAGGATTAGAAGAAACATTGTATAGTATTGTCAAAGGAATCAAAGAAGACAAATGGAATTGGGCGATAAAAAGGGTGAAAAATGGAGATCCTATGAATTTTAGTGGATTTGAAGGAACAGAAGAAATAGTAATGGAAAAAGAATTTGATGTTGATGTCAGGGTTCGAATACGAGATTTATTGAAAGGAGATAATGAAATACGATATGATATGTTAACTTATAAACCTGTTAATGTTGATCGAATTGTTGATAAGATTAATGATGTAAATAATGAGATTATTCGAATTGATCGAAAGGTTGTTTGTGAAGAATTGGATAGGTTGGGGGTATGTTGGACAAATTTATATAAAGAATAATTATAGAAAATCTTTTAATTCTTCAGTATCATCGTATGTTAATAATAATTTTGAATTGATAAATTTGAAAAGATAGAAAGCGAGAACTAACTTGACTAATAAGGCTAGAAAATCAATTAAATTAGATATCCATAATTTGGAAAGAAAATTTGGATTAGATGAATCTCGTATTCCATAGAAATGATACCAATATAGATCAAAGAGGTAATTAGAGAATAGAATGTAAAGATTATACGCAAAGTAGAAAACAACAGAGATAAGAAAAATCATGAGAATTGCAGTTTTAAATAATTTCATCTTGGAAAGTCTGTCCTCGTAGTTATAAGTGAGACCGGAATGTGAATCTTTGAACTTGGAAGTAGAAGCTGGACGTGAAGACTTTCTTTGTCTGAGAGAGGACATGATGTTTGGTTTTGAGAAATGTGTGTGATTGTTAGAACGAAATAGAGAAGAAAGATGGTATAAATAGTACACAGCTCTAAATATAAACGGCTAGTAGATCGAAAATCATGTTGAGGAAAAAAGCCAAAACGGGTCACGTGATACGCGGCTGTCACGTGACGTGTGCACGTGTCACGTGACCTGAAGGCGGAGTAAAAAAAAAAAAAGGCGGCCAGGCCGTGCGTAATGCGTAAACATCTCGCGGGGAGAGTGTCCGCACATTACGGAGCAGCAATGCACGCGCGCTGATTGGGCCGTGGTGCCCTCGCCGTCTCCGCTCTGTCTCCGCTCTGTCTCCGCCAGCACGACCCCGCTTCTCCCCGTCCAGGCCCACTAGTCCCACTAGTCCCACTAGTCCCGGTCCAGCCCCCGTCCGGCCCCCACCGAGCCCCGCTTTGGCCGAGCCCCGCTTTGGCCGAGCCCCGCTTTGCCCCGCCCCGCTCACTCCCGCAACCAGCGAATCGCGCGCGCTTATCCCAGCGATACGCCCTATTCAGTTTATTTTCTTCTCCCCAGCTCTCCTCTGCTCAGCCCAACTCATTCCCTTCCTCCGTCGCCTTCCTACTTCATCAACGAGCCTTCTGTCATTCTTCCATACACCACACCGACAATCACAACCACACTGTACGGCATAATATAATATAGCAGAGTATAGTATAGCATAGCTTAGTATAGCATAGTATAGCATAGCATAGCATAGCATAGCATAGATAGCATAGCACAATATACTTTAGTGTAGTACAATTAGAGTACTTTATCGTACACTCCGGTGTTATGCTCATTTCCTGTTTTCCTTTTACTGTTGAATATCTATAGAAACTCGTATAGATAAATATCTACATTAGCTTATATTATTATCCACCTTTCTCTTATCATACATTCGATATATTATATCACGCTATACTATCGTGAATTTGATTTTACGTTATCTACTTTTTTTTTTAATCTGTTTATTTCATTTTATTTTCCTCTCTACAAAAAATTAAATATGAGCAAAAATTCAATTACCAATCATCTTAAAGTTCCTGCACATCCTCATTTCCCACCTTCAACAGAAAACTTATCCGAAATAATAGATAATCATTCCAATTCTGATATTATGGATTCAGAAAATGCAAAAAATGCAGAAACAGAAAATGCAGATTCAAGATATTTATCAAAGAGCAAAATGTCTTCAAGAGGCCCTGTTAAACAAGAATTTACTTTAAAAGGTTCAACTCCCTCAGGTAAACCAAGATTATTTGTTTGTCCAACCTGTACTCGTGCTTTTGCACGTCAAGAACATTTGAAAAGGCATGAACGTTCACATACAAGGGAAAAACCTTTTACTTGTAATATATGTTCAAGAAAATTCAGCAGAAGAGATTTATTATTAAGACATTCTACTAAATTACATGCAGGTGCAGCTGATGTTATACCAAGATTAAGAAAAAGATCAATTAAACATATGAAAAAGGAAGAATTGGAAAATTTATCTCCTGAAGAATTAAAAAATTTATGTAAAAAGCCAAGATCTTCTTCAAAATTAAAATCAAAATCTTCAATATTTACAAAATCTTCAATTCAATCAACACTTTCTACAACAAATACTGATATAACAGAATCTTCAATTAAATCATCATCTATTTTAAATAAAGTTTTCAAAAGTTTAACTCCTCCTTCTTTAAGAAATTCAACTCCTATATCTTCAAATTCTTCAAAATCAACTTCTATATCAGTCAATTCAAAAAATAATGAAATAACTGCAAATTCTCTGATTTTACAAGGTTCAAATCAATCTTTATCAAATGAAAAATCAATTCTTAGCAATTTTCAATTACCTTTATATCCATTAAATGATAATCAATTTGGTTCAATTGGTGATTTTTCAGATATACCTTCATCTTTAGTAACTACAATGGATCCTGAAAATGAAATTGAAGAAAATGAAGATAATAATGGAAATAAAACTGATGAAAATATTGATACTTTTAATAGATCTAATGAACTTCAATCAAATGCTTATAATTATTATCGTCGTGCATCTTTTTCAGCAATGAGTGGTATGAATTATGCATTAACTAATCCTGAACCTTATGCAAGTGAAACTGTCGAATTTTCAACTCCTCAATTTAATAGTTTAGAAGATGAACAAGAAAAATGGCTTAATTCATTATCCGAAAATAATGAATTTAATAATAAATCAAATGAAAATTTATCTTCAGATCGTCCTGTTTTTCAAACTGAAATTGAACAATTGAATAATTTTATACATAATAAAAATAAATCTACAATTAATCAATCAAATCCAATTATTAATGGTTATTCATTTTATGATGATGACTCTATAGGAATTACAGAATCTTTATTTAATACCCGTCTGAATGATTCCAAAGTTCATTTAAAAGATTTTACAACTCCAATTCAAAATAAACGTCCATTACCTTTTAAATCTACATCCCCAATAATTCAAAACGATCAAAATTTAAATACAAATAAATCAATTAATAAAGATAATCAAATTAAAAAATTTTCAAATGGTTCAACTAATTCAAATGTTAAAATTAACGTTTTGGATAAACTTAATTTGGAACAAATAGAACGATTAACAAATATTGGTAATGATTCTAATAAACTTGCAGAAAAATCTAATTTTAATACTGATTTTTTTGATAATTTTTTCGATGCAGATGATAAAAAATTGAATGATGCAGATCCAAATTTAGATGGTGTTAATAAAAAAGTCCGTTCATGGCAAGAAACCCTTTTTAATCAACCAATTACAGATTTGGAAAAATTTAATGAAATGCATGTCTCTAAAGCATATAATATTCCTCAAGGTTATTCATTCTATGGTGGTGGAAACAGTGGAAATTTAAGTGGTACTGGGAGTTCAGGTGATGACTTAAATCAAATAAATAGATCCGCAAGTAATGGTATTTTGGGAAATTATAATGATGGTAGTTTAAGTAGTGAAGCTACTATATCTCCTGTTCTTTTAGAACCTTCATATTCAATGGATGATTCAATGGATATCGATGAACAAAATGAAATTCATCATAATCAATTTAATTCTCATTATCATCAAAATCAAAATCAACATCTTCTTCATCATCATTCTAGAAAGTTAACATTTGAAGAAGAATTTGATCTGTCACATTTATCATCTTATTCTCAAGCGTTTTTATTTACAAACAATACTAATAAACTAATTAAGAAGGCTTTAGCAGAATATCCATTTTTTGGTACACAAACTCCAGAATTACTTTCTAATGATGTTCTTAATTTATATGTTGATCAATTCATTAATAAGTTTTTAACACATCATCCATTCATTCATAAATCTGTACTTAATGAACATTGGTTTATTAAAGATTCAATTGAAAGTGTCATGGATAATAGTATCAGTGTTACTGAATCCGAAAATTATAATGGTTCAATTGTAAAATTTATCAGAGATGATTCTTTTATTGCAAATTTTAAAGTTTCAATTATTTGTTTACCTTTATTAGTTGCAACTATTGGCGCTGTTGTTTCCAACAAGAAAGACGATGCAACTAATTTATATGAGATTTCGAGAAGATGTATTCATGTTTATTTAGAAAGTCGCAAAAATTTGAAAACAACCTCAATCAATGATGAACAACAACAACAACAACAACAACATACTTCTTCTCCATTATGGTTGATACAAAGTTTAACATTAAGTATTATTTATGGATTGTTTGCAGATGAAGAAATTTCATTATCAGTAATTATCAGACAGGTACATGCATTAAATGCTTTAATTAAATCATCAGGAATTAATGAATTGAAAAGGCCATTAAAAATAGACGAAGATTTCAAAATTTATGTTAATTATGAATCAAATATACGTACAATTCATATGATTTTTCATGTATCTACACTATTATCTACATTATACAATATTGTTCCATCATTAAATATTAAAGATTTGAACATTGATTTACCTAATGCTACTCTGTTATGGGAATGTATGAATAAAGAAGAATATATTAAATTGATTGAAAATTTCGATTTTTATGCAAAAAGTTTTAAAGATGTGATAAAAGATTTAATACAAATTGATTTAACTAAGATTGATTCCAAAACTGGTTTAATTGATGGTAAAAATTTCCTTTTAGATCATCATGTTAGTGAATTTGGATTAATTTGTTTACAAAATGGATTGCATCAATTGGTTTATTTTAAACAATTAGATGAAGATGAACACAATTTAAATATTAATAATATTGGAAAATTAGTACTTTTAGAAGCCGGTAATGGAATCAATATAACCATTGATAAGATTCGTGAAATTGGTCAAGTTTGGGATTTATTAGTTAATAAATGCATTTTGTATAATAAATCTAGTGAAGTTTTCAATGATTGTAAAATTTTAAATCATTATTTAAATTTAAAACTGAGTTCAATTGTTAGTTTAAATAAGATTAAAGAAAGTGTATGGTTAAAATCATTTTCCGATATAAATGAACAATATATTGCATGTTTTAATTATGGAGATGATGAATTAAAAGATTTAAAATTTCAAGAAGAATTAATTTATTTAATTGAAAATTCAATTAATATTTTAAAATTGGTATTTTTTAATAAAGATACTTCATTGATGGGTACAATTTCACCAAGTTTTAAATTGGATAATGAAACAATGCAAAAATTGGATGATATATATTCAACTCCTGTACCAATAGAAGATTCATGTGATTATGATAATTTAAATCGAATTAATTTAAATGTTTTACATAAATTAAGTATAGATTCTCAAATTTTATTTGATGTTATTTTAATTATTGTTAAATTTTTAACTAATTATGAGAATTTTTTCAAAATTAGAATGAAATTTAATAATTTATCAAATTATACATTTTTACAACATTTTGAATTTAGTTCAACTATATTTCTGAATGATAAAAATAAAAATGAAATTGGTTCAGAAAGTGAAGAGACTTTAGAAAGATTTGATAAAATTCTGTTTAAATATTATCTTAAATTTTTTAAGATTTTCCTTAATTTAGAACAATTTCTGAAACATAATTACAATTATGAAGATTTTGAAACTGGTCAAACATTAGAAGCACTTAATAATTTATATCCAAATATTAAAAATAACAATATTGATAAATTTTTAATGGAAAGTCATAATAAATTTCGTGAAGAGGAACAAACTCTGAATAAAGTTGTTTCTGATGAACTGGTTGTTTTCCATGATAGAGATTTAATTATGAGTGAATTAGTAAGTTTTAAATTACCATTTAAATTTTTAAAAATGGGTGGATTTTTATTTGGGTTCTTATATGATCGAAATTTTAAGTTTGTAAATTTCAAACATTTAAGTGATGTTTTGTTTCATTTAAGAATATTTTTAGAAAGTAAAGATGAATATGTGTGATGGTTTAATATTGGGTTTTGTTACAATTAGGTTAAGTTAGCTTATTTTAATGTTATCTATACTTTTGTTAATTTTATTTTATCTTTTATGTTATTTTTTATGTTATTTTTTATGTTATTTTTTATGTTATTTTAGTTTTATGCTATGTTATGGGTTTTTTTTTCAACAAGTTTCTGTATATACAGTTTATAAAAGATTCGATTTTAATGATAATGATTATGATTATAATAATGTAAATCGGAGTACCGTTTGGAATCCGAATTTTCTGAATCGAACGATGACGTTATCATAGATTATCTCCATACACAAATTCAAGAATCTTATCACGTCAAACGATAAAAAACGGCACCGGAAAGGGCAGACACTTAAAAAACAAGGTATGATTTCCTAAAACGGTCATTATTAGACCGTGCCGTACTCGGCCCGCCGAGTTTGCGTTGTTTTACTATGTTCGGAGATGACCGGGGGGTTATGGAACTGGCGGTTGTTTTGTCATTATTGGCTGGATAGAACAGGGATGGTGGGGGAAAGGCATGTTGTGGTCTGATCTGATGTGATAAGCGTTATGTAAATGTAAAATCGTGTAGACGGCAATTCGTATGTCGTTATCATGTAGGTGGAAACGTGGGTGCCGCTTATCGGCATGACGTTTGTGTTGATGTTTTGACGGGTGTGGTTGGTTATAAAAGGCTGGTGTTTTGTTTCTTGTGTTTTGTTTATGCTATTCTTTCTTTTTCTTTTCTTTCTTTTTGTCTTGTTTTTTGTTCTTATCATATTCAATTATACATACACAATTAACACTCACAAAATGGCTTACTTACAAGATTCCACATATGGTAAAGACAACGTCAAATTCCTTAAGGTTAAAAAGGACAAATTTAACCCACAAAAGCAAGAAGTTTTAGAAGCTACCGTTAAAGTTTTATTAACTGGTAATTTTGATGTTTCTTATACTAAAGCTGATAATTCTCCTGTTGTTCCAACTGATACTGTTAAAAACACTATTTTAGTCGAAGCTAGAAAAACTGATGTTTGGCCAATTGAAAGATTTGCAGCTCATTTAGCTGAACATTTTGTTGGTAAATATTCTCATGTTTCTGGTGTTGATATTCATATTATTCAACACAAATGGACTAAATATGAAGTCAATGGTAAGTTACATGATCATTCTTTCCAAAAGAATGGTGAAGATGTGAAAACTACAGCTTTATCTTACAAAAGAGATGGTACTTTTACTTTATCTTCTTCATTAAAAGATTTAACCGTTTTAAAATCAACTGGTTCTGGATTTGTTGATTTCCATCAATGTGATTATACTACTTTAAAACCAACCAATGATAGAATTCTTTCAACTGATATTGATTGTACTTGGAATTTTGACAGTAAAAAAATAGGTTCAATTAAAAACATTTATAAACTTGCTGATGAAGGTGTTTTCGATTTTACTACTTCTAAAGTTTTGAAGATTACTTTAGATAGATTTGCTCTTGAAAATTCACCATCTGTTCAAGCAACAATGTACAACATGTGTTCTGATATTTTAGATATTTGTCCTTATGTTTACAATGTTTCTTATGCATTACCAAATAAACATTACATCTTATTTGATTTATCTTGGAAGGGTCTTGATAATGATAATGTCTTATTTTACCCATCTGCTCATCCAAACGGTTTAATTAAATGTACTGTCGGTAGAGAAGTAAAGGCTAAATTATAATTGTCTTTTTGAAGTTTTATTTAAATTAGAGATTTGTTTAGATTTTTTTTTTCTTTTATTAATGGTGCTGGTCATTTAAAACCTGGTGTGAGTTTTGAATTCTTTTATTTTCTTGTCTCTATCTCTCTCTCTTTCTCTTTTATTTCTTTCATTTATTTACTTCATTTTCTTATTCTATTTATAGATTCTTTATAAAGCAAGTTTCAATCTTGTAATATAAATACCGAAAAATACTGAGGTTAGCGATTGTACTAATAATTTAAAGAAAACTAAGAAATCATTATTAGGTGCTATTCACTTGTGTGTCAACAAATAATGTAAAGGATTACTTTTAATTATCATACAAATGTAGATTAAACCAAAATCATGTATTAAAGTAAAAAAGATGTTATCAAAAATGATCAGATTGTAAATCTACATTGCTAGATTCATACACTTCATTTAAAAAAGAATTGATGCTTACATTGCCATGTACATTTACAATTCACTTATACTAGACACATAAGTCAAAACTAACAATAAAAACAAAGAAATATTATCAAAAGTCTTTAGATCTGGGCGTTTTTAAATCTTCTTTGGAATTAAACACAAACAACAGAAGTGTATCAAATTGTCAATAAAGAAGTTTAGAAAAACGATTAAATTAGCACACAATATATAGAAAAACCTTTATAAACAACAAACAACCTTCACAAAACTCGGAAATATCGACAACTCCCGAGAAATTTCAACTTTTGCGCCGAGGACATTAACTGATTTTTGGATATACTACATTCACAAAATGGGTTCCTGCTTCGCCCGTCCTTTCTTGGTTTGACTACTTCCACATCTTACCCCCACCCACAATGTTTGCAAACATATTCAAAAGATCTATAAAACCTACACAAAGTTATGCATCTATTTATCTACGTAATTTAGGATTACGTTTTGCTTCAACTGTTCAAAAACATGCACAACCACCAAAACCAGCAACTGGTATCAAGAAACTTATCCAACAATATGGTAAATCTGCACTTGGTGTTTATTTAGCAATTTCTATCATTGATATACCTATTTGTTTCCTTGTTGTCCATTCTGCAGGTGAAGAAAAAATTAGAGAAATACAAGATAAATTCATGTCTTGGATAGGATATAAAGATACCAAACCATCCGAAGATATTCAAGTTGGAGAAGAAGGGGAAAAACAAGGGGAAGAAAAAAAATCTTCAACTTTAGTAACTGAATTTGCTTTGGCTTATGCTATTCACAAATCGCTTTTCTTTATCCGTTTGCCTATAACCGCTGCAATAACTCCATTCGTTGTTAAACGTTTACAAGCTATGGGTTTTAATATTGGTAAAAAAGCCGTTACTAATATCGCACAAGGTGTTAAAAAGGGTGCACAAAAATTCGATCCAACTGGAAAGAGTTCCAAATTGTAGTCAAATAAATGCATGTATATAGATAATGTTCACTTTATATATTAATTATTTAAAAAAAAAAAGACACCACTTATCTAAATTTAGAGTAATATTGTTCTTCACTAAATCTATTTAAGACACGTTGAACAACTTGTGGTGAATAAACATCTTCAATTTTTTCACCACCTAGTAAAACTCTTTTTTCATGTTCTTTTTGTTCTTCCTTGGTTAAAACAACAACATTTTGCATACCTAATTCTTCATTAGGGTACCAACGACTTAATGTTAATCTTGTTGATAATCCACTAACAGGACTTTTACCCCTCCAAACTTCTTCTAAAATATATTGAATATCACTTAATGCAACCCATGGAGTACGTTGACCTTTAATACCAATTCTGGTTTGCTGACCTGCTAAACTTTGGAATAATGAATCATAAACTTTATATCTATTCTTACCTTCAATTGGTTCAACAGGATATCCACCAGCTTCAGTAACAATTCTAGTTGCAATTGCAAGTCCAAACATACCAGGCATTGTACCTAAAACAGGTAAAATTCTAACTCTAAAATTTTGTAATGCACTTAACTCATCAACCTTACCTTGTTCAAATTCTTCATCTGCAAGTGGTAATAAAGATGCTTTTCTTGGATCTGGTTTTTCAGCACTAAAAATAGTAGTTATACCATTCATAATACCAAGTTTTTTTAATCTACGACGAACAGTACGTGCAAGTGCATCTTCATCAGAAACACTAATATCTCCAATATTAATTCTAGTTGCATCTGATTTACATGCTGCACCCATTGATGAAATTACTGGAATTTCGTTTTTATAACAATATGTTAACAGATCAATTTTAGTATCAATATTATCAATACAATCAACAATATAATCTGGTTTAATACCATTTTCCATTTCTAATAATAACCTTTCTGATTTTTCAATACTGTATAATTCATTAATACCTTCAACTTCACTCCATGGTGCAATTTGTCCAATAAAATCTACCAAACATTCAACTTTACTACGTCCAACATCTTTTAATGTTGCACATGCATGTCTATTAAGTGAAGAAAGTGAAACTTGATCAAAATCAACAATACGTAAATGAGAAACACCTGAACGAACTAAAGAAATAATTGCATTGGATCCGACACCACCTGCTCCAACAACAACAATACGTAAATTACGAATTTTTTCCATACCTTTTGGTGAAAGAAATGAATAATTTCTAGTTAATTGTTCTAAAATTAAATCTTCAGAATATGGTTGTGGTAAATGTTTAACTGTATTTTCTGAAGTTCTGACTAATCCTAGCTTGTTTGATTTCAAATACCGCTTGCTTTCATGTTTCTCTGTTTGATTTTGGTTTCCTAAGATTAAGTTTCGTATATAATCTAATAATGTGTATGAACCATCTTTCAAATAGTACTTGTGGATGGATTCAACCACTAAAGTACTAAGCACTGCAGTAAGTGCAGCTAATGACAAAGCACAGTTAGAATGGAATTTCATTGCTACTGCGATAGATGGTCTTTTCGGAATGTGAAAAGTTCAGATAAGAAAAATCTGAAGATGACAGAATCCAAAGATGTTGAAAAATTTTAGAAACAAAAGCGAGCGATCACGCTCAGAAGCCAAACGATCCAATGATGATGTTAGAAGCCGGTGTTGAAGCTGAAGTCGGGGTCGGGGTAGATGTATTGGTAGTTGATGGTGGTGCAGGGGCAATTGGAACCGCTGGCGTCGGTGCTGGCGTCTTCTTGGGTTTCTTTGACAGTGCTGGAGTTGTAGGTGTGTCTTTGGCCTTACGTTTGTCGCCCGCAACAGCTGTAGATGTATTAGAGTTTGATAATAATTTCGATCGGTTGTTCGTAATGTTGTTGTTGTTTGTAATGTTAATACTGTTATTAGGCGGTCTTCCAACTTTATTCGTCTTTTCCACTTTTGGTTGTTCAACACTTGGTTTTTTCTTTTTACTTACATCAAGTTTACCATGCCATATGAACCAACCATCTGCATTTGCGTTTGTTTCCTCTTCAAATACCAATTCTTGATCATCAATAAATGGATCATCAACATCGTATTTACCAATACGTTTATTATTAACCATTTTACGGCGGTGAATTTCTCTAAGAACCAAATTTTCCTTTTCAATGTCATTCATTCCTGGTGTGAATTTTATTTGTAATGCCTTGACAATTTCATCTTCATCTTCGTAATCATTTATAGTACTATTATTAGATATGACATTATTTGAATCTAAATCAGCATCTTCTTCATCTTCTTCATCTTCATCATTATCTCCATCATCATTATCAAAATTCCATAAACCTTTAGTTAATGATGTTGTTTGAGTATCATTTGTTCCGTATTTTTCTTCAACCAATTTTGAAAAATTGTGTTCCATACGAACATCATTATGTGTTGATAATGGTATTTCAATATTGATAATCACAGGACCTGCATCTTGTTCCTTTTCTTCACCAGTTAATTCGGTTGATGGAGTCATTAGTGGTTTCTTTTTCAATTCATCCAGTTTTTTTGATTTATCTTTTAATTCAATATTTTTTTTTGATTTCAAAGCATCTGTTGTAGTTAACGCTGGTATTTCGTTTGTGTTTGGCGTAACTGTCGTTGGAACGTTATTTGGTGAGTTCATTAAATTTGACACAGACATTGGACTCATTGATTGTGTAATATTTTTGGATGTAGAAATAGATGTTGGAGCGTTTATCCCCACAGTTATTGAATTCTGTTGTGAGTATGATGGTGTTGGTATAGATGTGGGTGTTGTGGTAGGAATAGAAATTGGTGCTGGCGTTGGGAATCTTGGCTCTTCATTCTCGTTCGATAACAATGATGAGATCGGTATTATATTTGATGGATTTGAATCGATCATGACTGTTTGTTCTTTTCTTCCCCTAGTTGCCAAATAGAAGAAAAAGGAAAAACGTGTAGCTCTCCTACAGCAAAATAGAATATCAATTTTCATGTTATAGCCATTTTTTTCCGTATGAAACGTGAGAGTGGTTAGTGCAGGGCGATTGCCAATACTTCTTTCTACATAACTATCTTTTAGAACAAAATGGCTGTAGATATCTTGAGTATTCGTTAAAAGTTTATACAAGGGGGGAATACAAATAGTACACTACACTTCGGTGACTACCATTAAACCAATCAGTTCGTCAATTACTTGGGCTGCCAGAAGTCCTGTAATATCATTACCCAGAGAATTTGGAGGTGTGCTGACTTCAGTTATATCACAACCAACTAAGTTAATACCTTCAAGTTCATCAAGAATGGTCATGATTTCTCTGGAATTTAGACCACCAGCTTCAAGTGTTCCCGAATTAATTATACCTGCGTCAAAAGTATCTAAATCAAAAGTTAAATAAACTGGACGATTACCAACGATTTCTTTAATCTTTTGACCAACACCTCTTGGTGTTAAAGTATCAACATCTTTTGAAGTGATTGTTTCAAAGCCACATTCACGATCATGAATTTCATCACCTTCATCAATATAAGGAGCACGAAGACCAACATGAACAGAATGGTTTTTGGAGACATAACCTGCTTCTGCAGCATAATGTAAAAATGTACCATGATTCAAACTTGCATATTTTGTAATTGCACCACCTAAAACTTTTGGATCCCAAGTATCAATATGAGAATCGAAATGAATAATTGCTAAACCATCATTTTTTTGCGGATCTACAAATGTTTCAAATGCACTTTTTATGTTCATCAAAGTAACTGTGTGATCTCCACCTAAAGTGATAATTCTTGCCTTTTTAAAATTTACTGATTTTTCAGTTGAGTTATGTTTATGAATTGCACGTTGACCACGATATAATTGATCAAGTGCAATTCTTGCATCAAATGGAATCATTGGGACATCACCACAATCCACCAATTTTAAACCTGTATTATAAATTGGTAATTTATAAAGTTTAGAAGTTTTACTATTTCCTCTAATTGGAGAAATTCCACCAAATAATCTTCTCGAACCTTGTCTTACACCATTTGGACCGAATCTTGTACCAGGAGAATAAGAAACTCCAGAATCAAAAGGTGCACCAACAATAGCAATATCTATTTCATCGTCATAATTTCCAAAACATTGCTGAACAGGTAAATGTGCAAATGATACAATACCTGAGAATAAATTCCCATCAAAAGCAATGTCCGAAATATCATCTTTATCAGGAAATTCGACTTTTTTGGACTTGTAATAAGCATGTAATGGATAACCCGAAGAAGTAATTAAAACATGAGATTCTAGTTCACCTGTGTTTAGCAAATTGATTTTTTTATCAATTATTTCAGGAGTATTGATTAATTCACCAAATATTCCATCCATGAAAGTTTCAGGGAGTTTGGAAACTAAAATATCATCGTCTGATGAAATTCCGAGATATTCTTGAGGAACGAGTGTAGCGTTGACAATTGATAATAGAGTAGTTAGTAGGACAGAATAGTGTAGCTTCATGTTTGTGGTTAGAAAGTACAAAAAATATGCCGCATGACTATGAAAAGAAAGAAGGAAGAAAGGAAGAAAACGACATCTTTTTTATGTTAAACTCAAATTTCCAGTGTATTGTCTTTATCGGCATCTTGGGTTTCCCGATTAGGAAGGTGCAGACGGTACGAACGAGGAAGTCAAATGAGGGACTAGTTGCTATGAACGCCGTACCATTAGTTACACTACTGGATGTGCCGGAAGCGACACCACATTGTCATAGATACAGCAGGGGACGGAAACCCGGCGTGTTCCCAACACACAGCTGTACAGCCCCCACAAACCCCACAAACCAAACCCTCCATACAAACCGAACCCTTCGGCCTTTGCATTGCCAATCGCGCCGAATTATTTCTCAATGAGGAGATGAGATTGCAGTACACGGATAGAAAGAAGTGTAAGACGGTGATGGGGACGAGACAGGACGAGTCGTACGGGTGCAGTTGCGGGACACGGACACGGACACGGACACGGACACGGACACGGAATCGGACACGGTAGCATGGTGGGACGCAAGACGGCGCTGGATGAGCTGGCCAGAAATATCTCTCTTCTTCAACCGTTCTGTGAAGGGTCGTTGATTCTCAACGAACAACATTTCTATCAGAATTCGATACTCAACCAATGGTCTAAGAAACATGCACATCCAGTTACACTTCGTCATTTGGCGAATTTTGGTAAGAAAATGACGTCGGATAAATTATTGGCTAGTGCTAATTTTGTGCGGACAGAATTACCGACTCGTTTGAGTTTGAAAATCAAAGAATTGCAAAATTTACCATATCAGATAATCAGTAATTATCATATTAATCAAGTGTATCAAAGCTATTATCATTGTTTTAATGCGTTTAGAAAAGTACAAAAGATTAAGACGTTGGATGATAATCAAGATTTTTGTAATTTTGTGACTAACATGTTAGACGACCATTTGATTGTTTTACCACATTTGATGATGGGTGCATTGGAAGTGTCAATTTTGAAAAATATGAGTCAGGAAGAATTGGATAAATTTATGTCTTCGATGCTTAGATCAAGAATCAGTAGAAGAGTGATTATGAATCAACATATTTCTATGTCTAAAGCTTTCATGGATACTTTTAATAAAAATAAAGATAATGATATTGATGATAAACCACCAGATTATATTGGTGAAGCATTTCAGTATTGTTCAGCGCATGAACATTTGAGATTATCGTATGATATGATTATTGTATTTTTACAAAGTTTATACCCACAATTACAAATGCCGGAATTGATTATTCGAGGAGAAGATTTGAATTTTCAATTTATGACCAATCACTTGAGTTATATATTTACTGAAATTTTGAGAAATTCTCTGAAATCGACAATTGAACAGTTTATTAAATTGAACAGTGGAAATCCAAATTATGCAGATATAAAACCACCACCAGTTTGTGTGGATATAACCAACACTAAATATGAGATGACATTTAAATTCTCCGATCAAGGTGGTGGTATACCATTAGAAAAGATTGATTCTGTATGGTCTTTTGGGAAAACTCCAGAATCAGCAAATAAATACTTAAAAAATTTCTATGCCTTACCAGGACTCAATTTACCTAGTAGATTACCGATTATTGAACACCAATATTTTCAAAACACCAATGAACACAAAATGAAAAGGCCGGCGAAATTGGCCGGCGTGTTGGACAATCTTGGCCAAATGGAGTTAAGTGGAGCACAGAATGAAAAATCTATGCTTGGATCGCTTGCATCGAGACCGTTTGAGTACACACTTGGTGTGTCACTCCCGATGTGCAAAGTGTACACTGACTACTGGAACGGAGTGTTGGAGATGTCCACAATGGAGGGCTATGGGAGTGACGTGTTTCTGAAGCTGCAGAAGCTTGGACACCGCAATGAGAAGCTCCAGATGGACAAGGCGTGATTGCAGAGCGGTGTGTATAACGAACCATTCACTTTATTTATTATTCACTAACCAACTAACTAACTAACTAACTAACTAACTAACTCAGTAAAACCGCCAAGCCTTTTCTTTTCTCGCGTCGATCGACGCAAACAAACCGAAAACTTGCGTCGATCGACCCCATTTACTTCACGTTCCACATCAAAATGGCTGCCTTCGCTTTCTCGCTCTTTCTCGTTCTGCTCTGGCTGCATTCGTCGCCTTGTTGCTGCTGCTGATAGCGGCTGGCTGTTCCTCTGGACTGGCCCTGGTTCATGAATTATTCCCCTCTGCACACCACGTTCTAGCGTCAGTGAACATTACAAGTTACAATGGTATGTATCGTTCAACTCACAGTGTCTTTGAAATTTTCTTTATTCACATATCTCAAACAGGTCTCTCCAAACACGGATTATTTATGACCTAAGCAATATGTTCGCATGGAAATCATCAATTGCTGGTTCCATTGATAGAATCAATCATAAAGTCAGCATATACTAACATTATTTTATTATTCATATTATTTTATTCTTTTAATACAGGCGGGAGCATTAGAAAACGCACGTAAAGCAATTAAAAATCTCTCAATTAATGACGAAGACGAATCATTGTATGGTCAAATTTACTCTGTTTCAGGTCCTGTTGTCATTGCAGAAAATATGATCGGTTGTGCCATGTATGAATTAGTTAGAGTTGGTCATGACAGTTTAGTCGGTGAAGTTATTAGAATTGACGCTGATAAAGCAACTATTCAAGTTTATGAAGAAACAGCAGGTGTTACTGTCGGTGATCCTGTTTTAAGAACAGGTAAACCGTTATCTGTTGAATTAGGTCCTGGTTTAATGGAAACTATTTATGATGGTATTCAAAGACCTTTAAAAGCAATTAAAGAAATGTCTCAATCCATTTATATCCCAAGAGGTGTTGATACTCCTGCTTTATCAAGATCTATTAAATATGAATTTACTCCAGGTTCTTTTCAAGTCGGTGATCATATTACCGGTGGTGATATTTTCGGTACTGCTTTTGAAAATTCTTTACTTTCAGAACATAAAATTTTATTACCTCCAAGAGCAAGAGGTACAATTGTCTCAATTGCAAGTGCAGGTGCTTATACTGTTGATGAACCATTATTAGAAGTTGAATTTGAAGGTGTTGTTTCCAAATATTCAATGATGCATACTTGGCCTGTTAGAGTCCCAAGACCTGTCGCTTCTAAATTATCTGCAAATTATCCTCTTTTAACAGGACAGAGAGTTTTAGATGCTCTTTTCCCTTGTGTTCAAGGTGGTACTACTTGTATTCCAGGTGCTTTCGGTTGTGGTAAAACTGTTATTTCTCAATCTTTATCTAAATATTCTAATTCTGATGTTATTATTTATGTCGGTTGTTTTACTGAAGGTACTATGGTTATGATGGCTAATGGTGAAGAAAAGGCTGTTGAATCTATTCAAGTAGGTGAATCAGTTATGGGTAACGATGGTACTCCAAGAACTGTTGTTGGTTTACCAAGAGGTGTTGATAACATGTATGAAATACAATCAATTGATAATGATAACTCATTAAAATTCTCTGTTTCTGGTGATCATAAACTTGTTTTAAGAACCAAACAAAATATTAACGTTTCAACTGAATCAATCAATGGACAACAATATGCTGCGATTGAATATTTGGCTTTGGAAAAATCTGAATCTGGTGTTGAATTAGTTCAATCTAAAACTCAACTTTTCGCAGCTGGTTCTGAAATTGAAGCTACTCAATTTGCTTCTAATCTTCTTAATACTGAATATATTGATTGGGTTATTAAGGCCAAAGATTATCACTTTGTTACTGATAATGTTAAGGCTATTACAACTCAATTAATCAACCCAGTTGTTTATGAATCTGGTAAACTTGCTAACACATCTAATACTGATCCTTCCTCATTAGCTTACTTATTAGGTGCTTGGATTGCTAATGGTTCTGTTTTTTGTGATACCATTGAATCTCAAGATGCTTCTTTTACTGAAAGAATTAATTCTTTAGCTTCCAATTTGAACTTATCCACTTCAACTGAATCTTTTAATTTTATGGTCCAAGATGTCTCTGCAAATAAGCAAAATAACAATTACAATGTGAACTTAGCCTTAAATGTTAATGATTCAATTTCTTTAAATAACTCATTAATGAATATTATTGACTCTTATGGTCTTAGAAAATCAACTGCTTCTGGTTTTGAAAAGGACATTCCTTCCCATATTGCTGTTGACGATATTGCAGTCAGAGAAATGTTTATGGCCGGTTTGGTTGATTCTTTTGGTAAGGTTACTTCTAATAATGATGGTTCTAAAAACATTAACTTTTCAACTCTTAACAAATCAATTGTTAATGGTATTGCTAGAATTGCTCGTTCTTTAGGTATCCAAGCTTCAATTAAAAACAATGAAGTTTCATTAGTTGGTGCACCCCTTTCCGGTGTTCTTTCAAAAACTGCAATCAAGGGTAATTTTGCATCTGCAATCGAATTTACCAGAAATCCAGTTCCATTCCAGTTTAATTTAGTTCAATCCAATTCTGACAACTATTATGGTCTTACTCTTGATGAATCATCCGATCACATGTTCTTACTTTCAAATATGACATTAGTCCATAATTGTGGTGAAAGAGGTAACGAAATGGCGGAAGTTTTAATGGAATTTCCAGAATTATTCACTGAAATCAGTGGTAAAAAGGAACCAATTATGAAGAGAACTACTTTAGTTGCAAATACTTCCAATATGCCGGTTGCTGCAAGAGAAGCTTCTATTTACACTGGTATTACATTAGCTGAATATTTTAGAGATCAAGGTAAGAATGTTTCTATGATTGCTGATTCTTCTTCAAGATGGGCAGAAGCTTTGAGAGAAATTTCTGGTAGATTGGGTGAAATGCCTGCAGATCAAGGTTTCCCTGCTTATTTAGGTGCCAAATTAGCTTCTTTCTACGAAAGAGCTGGTAAATCTATTGCTCTAGGTTCTCCTGATAGAGAAGGTTCTGTTTCTATTGTTGCTGCTGTCTCACCAGCTGGTGGTGATTTCTCCGATCCTGTTACTACTGCAACATTAGGTATTACTCAAGTTTTCTGGGGTTTAGATAAAAAATTAGCACAAAGAAAGCATTTCCCATCTATTAATACAGCAATTTCTTATTCTAAATATACAAATGTTTTAAATAAATATTATGATACAAGTTATCCAGAATTTGCTTCATTAAGAGATAAGATTAAAGAAATTTTATCTAATGCAGAAGAATTAGAACAAGTTGTTCAATTAGTTGGTAAATCTGCACTTTCTGATTCTGATAAAATTGTTTTAGATGTTTCTACTTTAATCAAGGAAGATTTCTTACAACAAAATGGTTATTCTACTTATGATGCATTTTGTCCAATTTGGAAGACTTATGATATGATGCGTGCATTCGTATCTTATTATGATGAAGCTCAAAAGGCAGTTTCAAGTGGTGCACAATGGTCTAAATTAGCAGAATCTACTTCAGATGTTAAACATGCAGTTTCTTCAGCTAAATTCTTTGAACCAAGTAGAGGTGAAGAAGAATTAAGTGGTGAATTTGAAAAATTAATCTCCACCATTTCAGACCGTTTCCAAGAAGCTTCTGAATGAATACTTCAGTAAGCGGTGATGAATAATATAATTTATTTACTTTTGTATAGAGTATTTTTAGTTTCGTTGATATAAATAAAATAATTTTGGAAAAATGGTAAAAATAACAATAGTTGTTTTTATTTTTCGTACAACGCGCAGGAAAATAGATCGATGGTGTTGATGATCTGAGAATCTGGGTTATTAAAACGTGCATGTTTATCAGAGAAACATTAACTCCCTCTCTATCATAAACAAATTGAACCCACCGAAATCTAGATAAATTATGAATTTTTTAGCAAAGACATTGGGTTCATTAACGGGTACTTCTATTCCATACACTCTCGGTAATGTTATTCAACCATCATATCTTGAAAATCCATCATCTAATTCATTATGGACGATTTATGACGCTGTATCTGATAAAGATTCAATGCCTGTTACCGTATTTGAATTTGATTTAAAAAATCCAATGAATTCTAGATATGTTTCAATTGTTCAAAATGCTGTTAAAAAACATCGTGCGTTATCACTTTTACCTGGTGTTTTAACTATTGTTGAAGTTATTGAATCAGATAAGAATATTTATTTGATTACTGAACATGCACATCTTTTATCACAATGTCTGAATGAATTTTCTAATGAATCAAAAATATTAGGTGTTTATCAATTAAGTGTTGGTTTGAAATTCATAAACATTGAAGGTTCCTGTGTTCATGGTAATTTAAGGGCTAATACTGTTTTCATTACTGATGCGAGAGAATGGAAAATTGGAAGTTTTGAATTCACAATTAACTATAATGATAATTCCATGGATTATTTAACTCTTTATTCAAATTATACTGCATTAACATCAGCAAAAGGTTTAATTATACCACCAGAATTTGAAAGTTCAGGATCTGAATGTTTTAGAACACAACTTAAGGGAGTTAAAGGTACGAAATTTGATTCTTATTTATTTGGTTTATTAATTTTTGAAATATTAACACAAAAGCAACCAAATCTCGCAGAAATTTCAAGAACTTCAAATTTTCATGGTTTCCCATTAAACAAACTTGTTGCACCAAGTGTTGGTTTAAGAATTACTGTAGAACAATTTTTAAATAATGGACAGTCATCATATTTTGCAACATCTGAGATCACTGCATATTCTAGATTTTCACAAATTACATTACTTAATGTTACTGAAAAACTAGAAGTTTTCAAAGCTTTGATTTATGGTAGTGTTCCAATTCAATTTTTAGAATTTAAATTAATGCCTGAAATGATGAAAACTTTTGAAACAACAACAAATAATGAGAATAATGTTCAAACCATTTTAATTTATTTAATGTATTCAATTTATGCTAAATGTGAAAAGAATTCCAAATCATTTGAACTTTTTTTTAAACCAATATATTTTAAAGCATTCAATTTATCTGATCGTGCTATACGTACAATTTTATTAAAGATTTTACCAAATGTTGTTGATCAAATTTCCAAATATGAAGTTCAAGATAAGATATACCCAAATTTAGTTACTGGTTTTCAAGATACTGATATTACTGTTCGTACAGAAACCTTATTATCAATTTCTTATATTATGGATAAAATTACAGATAGACAACTTAATAATGATTTATTACGTTATTTAGCAAAATTACAAGCTGATATGAATCCACAATTAAGAGCAAATACAGTTGTTTGTTTAACTAAAATTGCTGAAAAAATGCAGTCAATTACACGTACAGGTGTTTTAATAACAGCTTTTGGTAAAGCTTTAAAAGATTCAGATTATGTTACACGTTTATGTGCGGTTCGTGGATTTGAAACAAGTATTGGCTATTTTACCGCTGAAATTTGCTGTTCGAAAGTTTTATCAGCTCTTGCTCCTGCATTACTTGATAAATCTGCAGTTATTAGAAAAGAAGCTGAAGAAACTTTCGAACTTTATATGAAAAAAATTAGAGATGAATCAAGTAAACTAGAAACAAATGAAGAAGATAATCATATTCAAAATGATGTTTCTGATCTAAATAATTTACTAAATAATTTATCATTAGAAAATCTTGGTGAATCTATCGTTGGATCAATATCTGTACTGAACACACCATCAGGCACGCCATTCCCTGAATCACGTATGAATAGCATGAATTTTGAAAAACCACAAATAAATTCTACTGAGAATTTATTAATCGATAATGATATTGATTTTGATGATGATGATGATAACGGTTGGGGATTTGATGTTGATGAAAACACCACTCCACTACAACAGCAACAAAAACCAGTTTCTTCCTTTTCACCAAAGGTGAAAGAACCTATTAAAAAATCTACTTTTGGTGTGGTTTCTACAAGAACTAATGTAGCTACTACGAGTAATGCAAAGAAAACGTTAACTTTAGGAAAGAAAAAACCGATTGCAAAATTGAATTTAAATGCTGGGCCTGTTGATGATGACGATGGATGGGGTGATGGATGGTAAAATCTTTCTAATTGTAATAAATAACAAGCTTAATACACTTTTATAATAGAATTTTGTCTGTAAACCGACCCTTAAGTTGTTTTAATTACTCAGCTTAATTTGTTGGCTATGAAAATTAAGGACCTTTGTTGCTATTGATATTATGGGTGAATAAAAAACAAGTTACAAAGATGTAGGAATTAAAAAAAAAAAAAAAATATAGGTAAAACTCCTCATCAGGGGCTCGAACCCTGGACATTTCGGTCGACTTCTTAAAGAACTCTTAAAAGCCGAACGCTCTACCGACTGAGCTAACAAGGAATTTATAAATACCGAATTTTTCATTTCTTATAGAGCCCGAATTTTTCTCTCTGTCACGTGACCATGGATCACGTGATTTTTTGTATATAATTTTCATTTTTTTAATTTTTATCAAAAATTGAAACTCTTTTTACTCATTCCAGGTTAAATATTATGATTCAAAATTTAAAAATTTTTTTTTAACTGATATGTAGGTATTTTACTCAGTAAACTTTATAATAATAGCAACTACATATGATACAAAAATTCATTAAACAAAAAAACTACAAGCTATTAAATTTAAAAACTTTTTATAACATTTCAGGGTGTTCCAGACACCATACGCAATATTCTAATATTGATTATGCTTATTAAAAGTGGTAAAATCATTTACTAGTAAAAGCTTATCATCGTAAATTAATTATCTCTTGATATACGAATAACGGATATCCTTTTCAAAATTCCTATCTTTAAAATTATTTATTCATGATTCCCCTGTTTTTTCGTTTTCACCTGCTTTATCTTCTTGACTATCATTGTCATCTTGTAATTCAGTTATAATCGTCCCTAAATCATCTAAAGCACAACGAACGAGTCGTTCAGTTGTGGGCACACTATTCTTAAAATCTGTGTCATTATAAATCATCATTGAATTTGCAGCTAAACTTACAGCACGGACAATTTGGATCCAGTTTGTAGTCATCTTTGCAATTGAGTCCGTACCTAACTGCATCTGAGATATTTGATCATTGAGTGTGTTTAAAAGGAGATTCATTTTTTTTGTTAAAGATTCAATCTCTTGAAGTCTTTGAAGTTCGGCTAACCGATTCTGCAAACGAGTTTCAGCTTCAGATTCGGTTATTATCGAGTACCTTCGTTCAGACATGGGATGAGTTTTAGAGTGAGTAGGTTCGGTTATTGAAAGGAGAAGAAGAAGGGGAGGATAGGTAGGTTCATGAATTTTACGCGTTCAAGTGTTTAATGTTTTGATTTTTGTTGTGCGCTGCATAGTAAAATTTGATGTAAACAAACAAGATGATACTCTTTTTTTTCTAATATTTTTTTTTTCCAAAACGACTATCTATTGTTATAAAGTCTTTATATACTTTGCTGATAAACCAGACAACGGTTTAATTTTGCTAGATACATATATTTATATACGTTTAAATATTTGAAGAATGGTTAAAGCTGCAATGACACCAGTGGTATCGAGAGAATCGATGACACCTACAGATATGCAGGTTGTTTTATCACCATTATATAATGATATTGAAGTTGAAGAAATTAAACGGAATTATTCTATTCAAAATACACATCTTGCGAAAAAAAATGAAGAGTTACAAATACGAGTTACCAATTTAGAAAAACAGTTATTTCATACACAAAAACAAGCATTATGTTTAAAAAATGAAAAGATTCAATTGATGGATAAATTAAGACTTAATTCTAAACGATTTAATGATTTAATTATTGATGGATTTGATAGAATGATGAATGATTATAGAAGTTTTATGGTTGATGTTGGTGTTGATGTTGAAAAAAAAGAACTTCCTTTAAAATTATTGAAAAAAGTTTCTGAAGATTTCGAAAAAAATGATTCTAAATCATTTGAATTTGATCATTATTGGAAAAACGTTAATGAAGATTTACAAAGAAGGAAGAGTTTTATATTCAATTCAACAACTACAAGTTTAATACCGTCAGAAGATATAGAAAAACAAGAAAGTGAAGATGATCAATTAGATACATTAGTTGAAAAACCAGAAGAAGCAGAAATGGAGATTGAATTAGAGCCTGAATACCAAGATGAAAATTCTGCACTTATTCCTATGAAACGACAATCTATATTAATGAGCAAGTTAGATACTAGGATGAATGAAATACCATTTTTAGGATTAGAATCGAACTCAGTAGAAGAAACAATTAATGAATTTGATGATAATAATAATAATAATAATAATAATAATAATAATAATAATGATGACTTATTTAATCCAATTGAAATTGAATCACCTGTTAAAATTAACAAATATCCAAATATAGACCATATTGCAGATGCTGACATTGATAGTGATACTGATAGTATAAGGGGTAGTATTTTTAGTGAGAATAATATCCAAACTGGCAAAAAGAAACCAAAAACTATAGTTAAAAAGAAAAGAGTTAATAAAGTGCCACGAGAGTTAAAGAATTTAGATACAGAAAAGACTAAGAAATGGTTAGGAATGGATCCATTAGATGATGTTGATGAATCTACGAGTGAAAGAAGAAAAAGTCGTAGAAGGTCACTTGTTATTAATTATCAACTTCCAACATTGAATCATAAGATGAGAAGGGCATCGGGTAGACATTGTGTTTATATTGATGAAGATAAAGAAAACAAAATTAGTAAACCTAAAAAAATAACCAATAGTGGAGTATTGAAAAACGTTACAAATACCAATAATAGAGGAATAAGTAAAGGTAAAGGTGAGAAATCTATTTTTGATTTGGAAAATATGGACTTGTTTAGTGAGTATGATAGTAATAGAAATAAAGAAAGGACAAAAAGTTTAGAGAATAAGTATGATATGTTACTTTAGTTTATTGTATAATTGTGTATAAATAAGATGATTTAAAATTAAGATTAAGATTAAGATTTATATTATTATAATTAGTTTTAAGAAATATTATACAGCCATTTTCATTTTAATTGGTCCATAAGGATCATAATCAATAACTTCAAAATCTTCATATTTAAAATCATCTATATCAGTAACATTTCTTTTAATTACTAATTTCGGGAAATTTTTAGGTGTTCTTCTTAATTGTTCTTGTAAAGCTTCTACATGATTTGAATAAATATGAGCATCACCCATAACATGAATAAAATCTCCAGGTTCCATATCAACTACCATTGCAATCATATAAGTTAATAATGCATAAGAAGCAATATTAAAAGGAACACCAAGACCCATATCACAAGATCTTTGATACATTTGACAACTTAAACGAGGTTTTAAATTTTCACCTTTAGAATTTTTAGGGAAATTAACATAAAATTGACAAAATACATGACATGGAGGTAAAGCCATTTCTTTAAATGCAGGTGGATTCCAAGCAGACATTATAATTCTTCTATCATAAGGATTTGTTTTTAAAGTATGTATTATATTAGATAATTGATCAAAACCTTTATTTGAATAATCAGTATTACAATCTTTATAATTAGCACCAAAATGTCTCCATTGAAAACCATAAACAGGTCCTAAATCACCAACTTTTCTTTTGGTTAAACCTAAAGAATCAAGATATTCTCTTGATCCATTACCTTGCCAAATTTTTACACCTTTTTCAGATAATAAATTAGCATCAGTTGAACCATGTATAAACCATAATAATTCATGTAATATTCCTTTCATAAAAACTTTCTTAGTAGTAAGCAGTGGGAAAGTACCATTTGACAAATTAAATCTAAGTTGAGGTGGTGCAAATAAGGAATAAGTACCTGTACCTGTTCTATCAGGTCTAAATTCACCATTAGATATAATATTATTAATTAAATCAAGATACGCTTGTTCTTCGATATTTTGAGAAACAGTATGGGTTAATTCTGTCATTACTAATTAGAGAAAGGAGGGGAAAGAAGATTACGGAGAAATGAAGAAAGTAATGGTTATTGCTGATCTTAGAGATTGAATTATCAGAAATGGATCTTATTATACGCGTTCTGGTTTTTGTTTAGCACGCGTTTGGCCCGATGGCGAAGAAAAGGCAGGATAAGGTGTTTTGCACGGTGAGATAGCACAACATGCCATAGACCGCCAGACGGCAGACCAGACGGCAGACCAAGAGTGTAGGGCATCTGTGCTCTGTGCTCTGTCTATTGCTCTGCGTCCCGGTGAATGCACGGGCAATAGCCCTTGGAGGCGTTGCCTGCTCGTCGAGGTGTTCTGGTGCACGGATGCGACAATCACGCTCGCATTTTCGCATTTCCGCATTTTCCTCGCGCTGCCCCCGCGCTCGCCCCTCTCTCTCTCTCTCTCTCTCTCTCTCTCTCTGTCCTGCTTGCTTACTTCTGCTCTCCTGCTCCTGCTCCTGCTGTTGCTGTTCAGGCTCCTCCTCCCTGCTGCACCGTCTGCCTCCTCTCAACCACACACGCCAGCCCACAATGTTCTCTCAATTTGGTTCTGCTTTCAAGCACAGTGCTGTATGTATATCTCATCCCCATCTGCCGCAAAATGTCCTCATAATAAGTCCCCAGTCAAGTCATCCATTCGGCACTTGTTTCTCCATACTACTTCCGTTTTTCTTATTTTGCCACTTTACATTAATTATATCTCTCCATAACTCTCATTCCAATCATCAAAATCCCCGAATCTGAACTACTTTTACCCCAGTTCCTTTGCATTTACATTCGTCTTCCAATGGTTACTTTCCCCTCCCCTTCCATCCCCTTTTTTTCTTCCCAAAATCTACACAACAACCAATATCTCTACATAATCACAATATATCAATCTTTCAATATTCAATATCTAAACACCCATGATTTACCGATTTATTCATGCATTTCTCATATTTGATCTTTCTCACATATTGTTATTCACTCCAGTATTGATTTTTCTTACATCGCGATTTTTTTTTGAAGCATTCTGATTGGCCAATTTTTTTTCTTAGACTGACTAAACTTATTATATTGCACTACATCTATCTTATTTTCGCCTTTTCTTTCCTTCTTTACCAATACTAACATATTATATTAATTATTTTTTCTTCAATATAGAGATCCTTTTCTACCGCTGCAAAATCCGAAGTTTCATCTAACACAAAGAAAGTTGTTAATGCTGCAGTTGCTGCAACTGGTTTAACTGCTGCGTATGTTTTATACCAAGATTCTCAAACTGCACAAGCAATGACCGCTGCTGAACATGGTCTTCATCCACCTGAATTTAATTGGTCTCATAATGGTATGTTTGATACTTTTGATCATGCTTCAATTAGAAGAGGTTTCCAAGTTTATAGAGAAGTTTGTGCTGCTTGTCATTCATTAGATAGAATTGCTTGGAGAACTTTAGTTGGTGTTTCTCATACTAACTCTGAAGCAAAGGCAATGGCTGAAGAATTCGAATATGATGATGAACCTGATGATGAAGGTAATCCAAAGAAGAGACCAGGTAAATTAGCTGATCATATTCCTGGTCCTTATGCAAATGAACAAGCCGCAAGAGCTGCAAATCAAGGTGCTTATCCACCAGATCTTTCATTAATTGTTAAAGCAAGACATGGTGCTTGTGATTATATTTTCGCTTTATTAACTGGTTATCCAGATGATCCACCAGCGGGTGTTACTTTACCAGTTGGTGCTAACTATAATCCATATTTCCCAGGTGGTTCAATTGCCATGGGTAGAGTTTTATTCGATGATTTAGTTGAATATGAAGATGGTACTCCAGCAACTACTTCTCAAATGGCAAAAGATGTTACTACATTCTTAAATTGGGCTTCTGAACCTGAACATGATGAAAGAAAAAGATTAGGTGCAAAAGCTTTAATTGTTGTTACCGGTTTATACTTTGCTTCTGTTCTTGTTAAGAAATTCAAGTGGACTACAATCAAACACAGAAAGATTGTCTATCACCCACCAAAGAAATAAATTCATTGATTTATGACTTCTAATGATCCTTAATACATTAAATTAAATTAAATTAAATTACACTTATATTTACCTAAATTGCTTGCTATAACTGTCAAATCATTTAGCAATGGATGATTTATCCCTATATTTATTATTATACTCCTTATATAAATAAAACTTCAAATATATTATATACTATATTACAATATTGTCTTATTAAACTTTATTGTTCAAAACATCCATTTTCATTCATTCAAAAATCTATTTATTTATTTCTTCTTATTCTTATTCTTCTTCTTACTGTTGTTCTTAAATTATATAAATTTTTACATTTTTATAATCTTATAATGTTATTTAAATATTTTTATCATACTCAGCAAATTATCATCATACAAAAAAAATAAAACTAACCAACCTCCACAATTTTTTTAAAACGCGGCCAACATGACATGAATATCCGATTTTCAAAATCTCCAACAACAACAACTATTATTATTATAATAATTCACAGTATTTTTGGTAAACTCTCCTCCTCTCATTTTCTTTCTTCCCCCAATTGACAATGTCCAATTTCAATCAAGATTTGGATACGATATGCAATCCAACTGATCGAATAGTGGATACGATATTAAATGGAAACAATAATTTTGTATCTACATTAGATCATCTTCCATGTGATATTACTCGAAGTTTATGGTTAATTCAAATGATGAATTTAAGAAATGCAAGATTAGAAACGAAACTTTCAAAATTATTTGAAATATCAGAAGAATCAAAAACTGGAATTACGAATAAAGAAATTCAAAGAATAAAAATTTTAATTTTAAAAAATGCAAATGAAGCAGAATCTGAATCTAAATATATTTCTAATATGATATCTAATCATATGAATATCTTATCTGATGATCGAACCATTGTGGATATATTAAAGAGTAAATTACCTGGTTGGACAAGTGAAGCTGTTGAACAACGATGGAAAGAATGGGGACAATATAAACGTGATTATTTAATACAACATAAGAATGATGAACAAAATATTTTTAATACGTATACAGTTAAAGATGATGAAAAACGACAACCTATAGTTACTAATAACGACAACATTAAACCTATTCAAAGTTCAGATTTGAAAATTAAAATAAGTTTGAAAAATACACAAACAAATGTTAATGGAAATAATAATATTAAACGAAATTTAGATACAAAGATTGGAGGAATTCAAGTTATTAAAAAACAAAAAAAAATAGTTAAAAAGGAAATATCTACAATTAATCCAATAAAAATAACACCAATTTCGTTAAAAATAACAAAACCAATTGATACAATCCCAAAACCTGCTGCAGTTATTGAAGAAGAACATTATTGTCTTTGTAATGGTCCATCATTTGGAAGGATGGTTGCTTGTGAATATGAAAAATGTCCAAATGAATGGTTTCATTTTAAATGTGTTGGATTAACTAAAGAACCTGAAGGTATGTGGTTTTGTTCAAAGACATGCGAAGAAAAATATAAATCAGCTAAACTTCGAAAAAAGAAAAAACGGAAAAATTGGTGAAACTTAGTAAAGTTATTTTACACAACATAAATAAAAGAGGGAGAGAGAGAAAGAACGAGAGAGAGGAAAAGATTGTAAAGTATGTATAATAAAATTTGTATTGATTAAATAAGAATCCAACCACCGATAGCAACGAAAATAACTAATACAATTGCAGTTAAAACACCTGCACCAGCTTTATCTTTTGAACTTACAACAATTTCATTTTTATTACTAGTTTCACGTGATGTTAAACCTGCATTAACATCACCAACAGATGTACCACCAGTTGAATTAGTTAAAGGTGGTGAATTTTCTAAAACTAATGTATTTTGAATTATTTCAAGTGCTGACATTTGTTCACCTAAACCATACCAACCATCATTTTTACCATATGACCAATTAATACCACATGTATGTCCATCTGAGCCACCAGAACAAGATTGTGCAGCACCCGCAGCTGATTTATTAATTAAACTCATAACTCTGTCAGTAAAACTTGGAACTAAAATTGCAGTTTGACCTAAACATCTTGAAAAAATAGATTTAAAAGAACGTTGATCATTATTACATTTACCACTTTCTTGACACATAGCTTCATAAATTATACCTGTTGTAGAATTAACAAATGTTGCTTCAATACCTGTATAAAGATCTGTTAAACGTGTTAACCATTTTTCATCACTTGTAAAATTATAAAGATATGCACTACCTGCTAATAATAAACCATAATTATAAGTCCAAGTTTGAGTATGAATCGTTGAACAATTATTAGTACCAATATTAGCACCATCATAAATATGATAACCTGATGTACTATCTTGAATAAATTTAACATCAACTAACCAATCCCAAACCATTTCTGCTGTTTCAACATATGATTCATTTTTCGTATATCTTGCTAATCTTGCAGCCATTGTAAATAAACTTGAATTTGAAACAGTATTTTTATAATCATAACCAGAATTCCATTGAAAAATTTGCCATCTTAAACCACCTCCACAATTAGCAGTATCCCATCTTGATAACATAGTATTATAAACAGCTTGTGATAATGCTAACCAACCAGGTTCATCATCTGGTGGATTCGTAAAATTTTTTTCAGTTGCTTCCATAACAGCTAATCCCCAAAATGCTTGATCATCATTACCTTCAGTTGTTGATTGATTTGCAGGGACATAATTATTTTGTGTACCTTTTTGATGCATTAATGCATCATAAATAATTTCTTCATATGTATCATTTTGACACCATGCCCATGTATCAATCATACCACCTATTGCTTCACCTGCTTCCCACCAATAATATGGTGGCTGAAATAAACCTACCGTACCACCATATCTAATACCTTCATAATAATCCATCATACCCCTGATAATTAAAGTTGCAGCATCACAAACTGAATCTTTATTACCAACGATTAAATCAAGTGCATGAGTTGATGATGTAAATAATGAAATTGTTGATAATAATATCAATGAAATCCAATTTGATTTAGTCAATCGTTGTTGTAACATGTTTTATATTTTTAATTCTATGGATTTTATAGTTTAACGTAATGATAATAAAGTAAAGGAGGAAAAAAAAAAGGGAAGATGAAAAGAAAAGAAAAATAATCCCTTTCTATTTCCGGAATAGATGAGATAACAAAGAACAGAAAACACAACAATTCTCATTTCTTTTTCGTCCTTCACACATGGGCCATCTCATTTTCTAATTTTAGACGGGTCAAAGTTGAGGAAAAACGAAAAATGCGGGGTCGATCGGCGGAGGCTTAGCTTAAAAAATTGATTTGCTTTTTAGTTAATGTTTTAATTAGTACAACAGTATTCATTATATAGTAAGTAACAGTTATATATATATATGCATCGATAAAGAAAATAAAATATGACAAAGAAAATAAGTAATGGGTTGAATAAGAGAAAAAAAAAAAAATGAAATGGGTATGAACGTGCGAAAAATAAAATAAATTGATTTGAATCGTTAATTTGTGTGTATTTTCAAATAAATTGAAATGAAGGTAAATAATACCTGATTAACTAAATTTAATTAGTTCCAGTATAAAAAATTTCTTCTATTGTAGAAACAGTAATAGTTTCTGTTTCAATGCTGGTGTAAACATCAGTAAAGAATCTTGTAGAGGTTGGAACAGGAACAGTTACAACATCATCATTTTCAATATCTTCACCACATGTATCTTCAGTACATGGAATTGGAACATCTTTAATCAGAGTATTTTGAATTATTTCAAGTGCAGAAATTTGTTCACCTAAACCATACAAACCATCCCATTCACCAATACCCCAATTAATACCACAAGTTTTACCATCTGAACCACCAGAACAAGAAGCAGCTGCACCTTTAGCAGAAGAATTAATTAATTTCATTGCTCTATCAGCATAATTTGGAGCTAATTGAACAATTTCACCTAAAACTCTTGAAACAATAGCTCTAAAAGCTCTTTGATCATTATTACATCTATCCCATTGATCACATTGATATTCATATAAAACATCACCACCAGTTGTATTAACCATATAATGTTCTAAACCACCTAAGAATTTATTTAATTCATTACTCCAATAATCATCACCAGTAGTATTATAAAGGTAAACAGAACCCATAGTCATTAATGCATAATTATAAGACCATAATGCACCATTAACAATAGGACATGAACCATCTGTAATTTCTGAACCATCATTAACATTATAAAAATCATTATCATCAACTTGATGAACAAATAATGATTTTTTCATCCATTTTAAAATTCTATTTGAAGATTTAACAAGTTCTTCATCACCAGTATATCTCGCTAATCTACCACCTAATGCAAAAACACCTGCAGTTGAAATTGTACTTTTATAATCCCAACCAGACATGTTACTTAAAATTTGCCATCTTAAACCACCACCACAATTTTCAGCGTCCCATCTTGGGGCCATATTATTATAAACATTAAGAGCTAATTGTGCATAATTTGGATCATCCTTATTATCTGAATAATCTGGGAAACCTCTTTCCGCAGCTTCCATAACAGTAAAACCCCAAAAAACTTGATCATCATTTGCTTCAACATCAGATTGATTAGCAACAATAAAATCATTTTTATCACCTCTTTGATGATTAATTGCATCTTGAATAATTTTAACATAAGTGTCATTATTACAAAATTGCCAAGTATCAATCATACCACCAAAGATTAAACCTGCTTCCCACCAATAATAAGGTTGTTGAAACATACCAACATTACCACCATATCTGGTACCTAAATAATAATCCATTATACCATTTGTAAGTTCAGTCGCTGCATCGCAGACAGAATCTTTATTACCAACTTCAAGTACAATTGCATTGGAGAGAGAAGTTAAACAGGCAAAAGTGGATAATGCAAGTTTTAAATTTGAATATTTCATTGATTAAATGATTAATTGATTAATTAATACTGATACGATTCAATTAATCTACGGATAGAAAGTGAATTCAAAGAAGAAATGGGAGATGAGGACTAAAAAGAGAGTAAGAAAGAGTAAGAAAGAGTAAGAAAGGATAAACAGACAAAAAGAAAGAAGAAGGTAAAGGAGTAGCAAGAACGGACCCCACGGAGCCACCAGCAGACGAACAGAGAAAAAGACGGAAAATGACAGGTGTAAAATGATGGAAAACTTGAGATAATAATAATAGCATTGACTGTGTTCAGCATTAGCCTTAGTTAACCGCCTCGAAATGCTGAGAAGCTAATTTTAGCAAAAAATTACCTGCGTCATTAAATGCACATGCGGGCAATCACATGTCCCAATTAGGAAGGAGGCGGTGAAAGTTGCCTGATTGAGACAGAAATAAGTGAAAAAGCAGCACCGGGTCACGTGACGCGGGCACGTGATTCGAATTAGCCGCTTTGGTTTTTCTAATTATTTTCTCGGAGTTTGCAGGGAGAAAGTGCCACAGATAAGAAACGAGGGATCAGGGAGGACAAGAGAAGGAGGGGAAGGGGAAGGGGAAGGGGAAGGAACGAGCTTTGCGGTGGGAAAGGGATGGGTGTTCGTTTTGCCACCCGTTCTTTCATTGTCTTCTGGTCTTCTACATGCTTGCTTTCTTTTCTCTTTTGCCTTTTTCTTTGCTTTTACGTTTGTAGTTGCCCTTGCTGTCCTAATTCAGCAATCAGTATAATGTCAGAATTCCAAGCACCTGCTACTCCGCTATCTGCGGTCACTTCCGACGAACCAGGCTTTGATATCAATAATGTTGTCAATATCTGCATTGATATTATGCCTTCTGAGCTTTTGAGATGCACCCCTTTAAAGAGAATATCTGTTGAATTCACAGATTATAGATCTAATGTTCCTATTAATGGTGGTTATAATTCCATTCATTCATATTTGATCAAACTCATGAATTATTTGTATCTTAAGAATATATCTAATAATGATATAAGAAGTATTTTGCAATATATTAACTCTAAAAAATTAAAATTAATGATTTTTCAACAGGACTTAATTAGTAAATCTATTTGTTTTTTAGATTATGCTTTTTCAACATTTGAAAAAGAATTTAAAGGCGGAGCACCAACTTTAAGCCTTTTTTTTGTCTTTGTTGAAGTTTCACCTTTAGATAGACCTTTAGGTGTTTTTCTTGTTAGAAAATCAATTGAAAAATTAAAGAATGATCTTTTAATTCCTTGTTATACAACTTACTTTTCCCAAAACCTGATTACTTTGCCAAAATCATCATCTCAATCATCATTGTTAAAATTATCAAAATTTAATGATAAATCATCAAATGAACAAATGGATCAGTTAGTCAAAATTGTGAAATCTTGTTTTGAACCTCTCAACACTTCATTTGATAAACATTTTTCTATTTTATTAGAAGGTTTGAATGATTTGAAAACTAATTTATCAAATAATATTGATCCTTTCCAAAAAAAATTAGATGAGTTTTATTCTTGCATCGTCGATGTGCCAAAAACTGATAATAATAGTATAAATCATGTTCCAAGATGTAATGTGACTCATTCAAATGTTCTTTGTGATGGATGTGATAAAATTATTACTGGTTTTAGATATAAATGTATGGAATGTATGGATTTTGATTTATGTGAAGATTGTGACTCTCAAAAATCAACATTTTCAAACGCTTATCATTTAAAGAATCATCAAATGTTAAGAATATTTTTGGATGAAAGACCAATTACATCTACATATAATTTTCAAGATAATAGTTCTAATTATAATACTGAAGTAATCTCATTTTCAAGAAAAATTCATGTTTTAGATGAAGTTTATCCTTATACAATTGAGGAATTTCCTTTTAGTGAAAGCGATAATTATGATAAATTGAATGCATCAATATCTCTTGTCGACGGTCTGAATATCGAAATAACCACAGATAAAGGACCATTAGATATTTATTTAATTATTGAACTTGATTCACTTGAATATGAACAAGAAATTCATTATACATCAGCTCACTCCAGTCTTGTTAAAATACAATTTACAGATTTTGCCGAGCCATATTTATTCAATACAGGCATTAAGGTGTTTGCGCTTAAGGTTTACATAGGTGATCTCAAATACCTTTTTTTGGTTGATAAAAAAGAATTTAACAAAATAACAGGTGAGTTTGTTTTAATGAATGATTATTTTGTTAAAAACAATGTTCAATCTGATGATTCTAAAAACGATTTTAATCAAAGTAACGCAGAAGATAAAAGTAGTGAAACTCAAGTCAAAAATAGTGATTTTGTTAACTTCGAAGCACAAGAGATTGAAGCAACAAGTGTTCAAAAGGAGTTACCTTTAATACCAATTGAAGAAAGTGTTGTAAATGATATGGTTTCTGATAATGATTCTGCTACTTCAGATACAGTTTCATTTGATACACTTCAATGTCAGAATAATGAGCATCAGAATAATGAGCATCAGAATGAAACTCAGACTGAGTCTGAATTTGAGGAAGAATTAAATTTTGACTTACTTGGTTATTATTTATTAGACTTCAATACAAACGAATTAGAAGTCAGAGTCAGATCAAGTATTAAAACTAATCCAAAGGAATTGATTTCTTTATCAGTGTGTGACTATGAAGGAACCAGTTTTACATCAGAGTTGATTGATCAAGATGATAATATTTTAATTGCTAGATTTTCAAATTGGAATTATTCTGAACTTCAACTTGAAATCAAACAAGCATGGGTTCATTATAAAGCTGTAGACTATGAAGTTATTGGAAATGCATCATCCAATGTAATATATCTTTCAAATGATCCAAAATTAGAATCTAATAAATCAAATTTTAAAGAAACTGATCAATCAGAAAACATTGAAAATATAAATTCTTCAAGTCTGTACTTCCCACCGCTTGAAGTACATAAAGAACAAGAATATATTTTCATTTCACGTACTGAAAGTTTGGTCGATGATAACGAGTCAGATTATAGTGTTCTTTCACTGGACGAAAGTTTTTAAATGACTACTATCTATTCTTTTTTTAACGGTTTTTTTGCATTTACGTATATAGTTTATATAGTTTATTGTTGTTCTTTGGGTTTTGTATTTGGGGATTTTATATAGTTTTAACACATGAATAATTACACAAATCAATCAGGAGGTAAATAGAAAATCCGGAGTTAGGCGTTTACTGCTTGGAATCGAATTTTCGTATAAAAAAGCTAGTAAAAGATAACCCAAAACAACTTTAACAACAATTTCAAATTAGTTTCATTCTTTATGATATCTAAAACATTTCCTAAATTCCATTTTCTTTATTTCCAGAGATAAGACCAGCAACAACCTCGGGCAGTTTTCCTAATCCGGACATAAGCCCTTTGAAGGAATTGCCGGTGCCAAAAGCTATAAAGCGAGAAAGGGCACCCTATTGAAAGCATGAAACTCCTGGATTATAAAGAGATTATTTTTGCACCACAATGGCCACAGGTTTTCAAAGACAAATACAATGAACTATTTGAAAAAACTGAAGAACATTGTTGTTGGTGATGATTCTGCTGAAAAAATAGCAAATATAATTCCTGTTTCTGATCAAGAATTTAACTGTGATTCCACTGAATGTCATAATAAATACAAAGAATCATGTTTTGAATTACGTGGTGATGCAGCAAGTACACCATTATATGAAACAGCAAAACCTACTGATTTACATGTACTTGTTTCTACTGGTAAAAAAGATTGGGAACACGATGCATTTGAAGAAAAGGAAACGATTTTAAATTTAGTTAGTTCAAACGCCAATCAATTGAGTGATAAATGTAAGATTAACGTGAAATGTAATGTTACTAATGAAGCATTAGATATAGCTGATTCATTGAGTATCACCTTAAATAAATTAGATATGTTACTGTTACCTTGGTTTGTATGGATTCGTGGAATAACTAGTGATAATGTGAATGCAATATTTGACGTTATTAAAAGTATTATTATGGATGAAAGTGATGATGTTAGTGGAAATCAAGCAGAAATATTAATTTCCAAATTACAATCTTTTGAAGGTGTTAAAGTTACCAAAGATCTTAATTCTTCATATATTCTTTTGTGCTCACATAAAACAAGAGATAAGAAATGTGGTATTACTGCACCTATAATGAAAAAAGAATTTGATTCTCAATTAAGAGATCTAGAATTATACAGAGATGCAGGAGATGATAGACCAGGTGGTGTAAAAGTGATGTTTATTAATCATGTAGGTGGTCATAAATTCGCAGCTAATGTCATGGTTTATAACAAGCATGGTGAATTTGTCTGGTTTGCTCGTTGTACTCCACTTAACGTTAAATTCATCATTAATGAAACTGTTATTAATCATAAGGTATATCCTCAAAATATTAGAGCATGCTCTACTTTTGATTCAATTAAATGGTAAATTAAATGGTGATTTATAATTCAACATATATATTATATAGACTAAATTATACATAATATTTTTATATGTTAATTTTTATTAAATTAAATGATAAAATGCAATGATTCTAAAAGTTCGTTTAAAATTTTTTTTCATAAATAAAAAATACTAATTTTTTAAAAGATAAAGTTTTAATTGTTTATAACTCATCCTTATTAAGTTCATCCTTAGCCTTTTCTCTTTCAGCCATAACATCTTTAGCATCTCTATAGGTTTCTGAAGTGACAAGAGTTTTAATATGCTTCAATAAGTTAAGTTTCATATTAATTAAATCCTTTGCACTAGCTTCAACAGCTTTATTTTCGAGAGTGTTAGTAAATTTTGCAATTTCTGCATCAACATATTCTGCATTACCTGCAATGAATTGGTTAACAATCATTGCATAATATTTAATTTCATTCTTGAAAGTAGTATCATCGACCTTCTTTAAGCTTTCAATAAATTCAGAAACGTATTCCCTTCTATCGACAACATTAATACTAATAAACTTCATTAATGCATCTTGCATTTCTGGAATTATACCAGCTTCAATATCTAGTAAACCATTGACTGCTCTCTTTGAACCAATCTTATTGTTAATAAAGCTAACTAAATCAGAAGCAGACACTGGACCATTGTAAACTTCAGACTTTTGAATATCTCCTTTGTCAATGAAAACGACTGCTGGATAATCAGTAATATCGTACATTTCTCTAATCCAATCGGTTGGTTCATCACCATTCTTTTTAACTTCACCAATGATAATTCTATCTAATTCTTTGTGAAACGCATGTGAAATGGAATCAAATTCTTTCTTAGCACCAATACAATCATCACAATCTCTTTCTTTTGTGAAAAGGATCATTGCATATCTATCTTTGTTTTCAACTAATTTTTCAATGTTACCATCGTGAATTTGAACAATTTTTGATGGTGGACCAACTTTTTTACCCTTTGCACCGATTTGGTTAAGTAGGAAATTAGAAAAATATTCGTACTCTCTTTTACCATTGTAATCAACAGGGTCAGATAATGAATCTGCACGGAATAATTTTAATGATGGATAAGATGCAACGTTGTATCTCTTACCAATACTTCTTGATTTATCAGCGTCAATTTCAACAATCTGAATATCTTCAACATCGGCAAAAGAGTCAGATAATCTTTCCCATTCAGGGATCATCGTCTTACAATGGGAACACCATTCTGCATAAAACTTAACGAAAGAAGTTTTGTCAGAGTTTAAGACAATATCATCAAAATTGGTGTCATCAGCAACAATAATGTTATTAGCCCAAGCAGCAACAGTTAAAGACAAAAGAGACCAAGCAGAAAAGAAACGCATGACTGTGCTAACGTGTGAGATGCAGTTCAACGGAAAAATAGAACGGGATCACCCCCGCAAAACCAGGAAACAAGTGACAAGTAACACTGGACAAAGAAACAAAAGAAAGAACACGTAACAAGCGACCCATAATTCCCAATCACAGTTCTCGCAATCGCCGAAAAGGGAAACGGTTTTTCGGAGAAGGTTTTTTTTGAAAAATTTTAAGGTTGGGCTGAAGGAGACGGTGACGGACTGCTAAATCGGAACTCAGAGAAGAAGAATTTACATAGTGGCTTTATATACATACATTCACAAGGATGCAATCAAGTACAAGAAAGAAGGAAATCAAAGTTTCACAGCTTTGCCAACTTTGCCACTGCAGAAAAGCGGTCATGAAAAGACCTAAGAACTTACAAAAGCTCTGCAAAGAATGTTTCTACTATGTTTTTGAAACAGAGATTCATCTGACCATTCAAAAAGAAAAACTTTTTTATAGAGGTGAAACTATCGCTATTGGTGCATCTGGTGGTAAAGATTCAACAGTTTTGGCGTCCATTATGAAGACTTTAAATGAAAGATACGACTATGGCTTAAATTTAGTCTTACTTAGTGTGGATGAAGGTATCGTGGGATATCGTGATGATAGTTTGGCCACAGTCAAAAGAAATCAAGAACAGTATCAAATGCCTTTAGAAATAGTTTCTTATAGAGATTTATATAACTGGACAATGGATGAAATCGTTTCTTGCACTGGTGTTAAATCAAGTTGTACTTATTGTGGTGTTTTGAGAAGACAGGCTTTAGATAGAGGTGCTTTGAAGTTAGATATTCATCATGTTGTCACTGGACATAATGCAGATGATATGGCAGAAACTGTCTTGATGAATTTACTAAGAGGTGATACTGCTAGAATTGAAAACTCGGTTAATGTTACCACCAACTCAGTCGGATCTCCTGTCAAACGTTCAAAGCCATTCAAATACACATACCAAAAGGAAATTGTTCTTTATGCACATTATAAAAAATTAGATTATTTTAGTACAGAATGTACGTATGCACCTGAAGCTTTTAGAGGAACTGCAAGAGTTCTTTTGAAAAATTTAGAATCTGTCAGACCTTCATGTATTATTGATATAATACATAGTGGTGAACATTTAAGATTGAAACCAAAGAAAATAAGGACACAAACACAAGCCTACAAGAAACAACAAAATTTGAAAAATACGAAACCTGATATTAACAAAGAAGTAGAAGTCAGACCTGACGGTTCAGTTTCTGTTGGAAAAGATGGTAATAGATGTGAACGATGTGGATATCTTTCAATGAACAGGATTTGTAAAGCTTGTATTTTAATAGAAGGTCTTGAGGCAAACAGACCAAAAATGACAGTCGGAGAATCTGTACATTCATCAAGTGATGGAGCTGCAAAACTTTCCAAAACTTTAGAAAAACTGTCTTTTTAAAGAGACAATTGCAAGAATGGGTAATTTATTCAAAATATTCTTTTTTTTTCTTATATAGACGAATATGTAAAAGAAAAATTCAAATAATAAACAACAAACACTATAAAATAGAAGTACTATAAATAATAAGATTTATATAAAACACCTTCCAAATCTTCTAATTGTTCTTCGGTGAAAAATTTAGAATCAATATGCCAGGTATCCTGTCTAGTTTTCTTAAACTGACTTAGAGCATCTTTTGCAGCTCTACCAATAACACCATTATAACTTGTACATTTAACCTCTAAAATAGTCAAAACTTCAGGTAGCCATTTTGGAGGTGGGGTAGTATATGGGTATGCTTCAACTAATGCACAAAGACCAAGCGTTGCACCATGAACTAAATTAATTTCTTCTGAAGTTAACTTTGTATTCTTATCTTGTTTATTTTTCTTAATAATTCTCTTAAATTTTTTAATGTAAAACTTAATAACCTTTTCTCTTTCAGAATCAAGAAATAAATGGATAAAGAGTTTAATGTTTTGTCCATATTGTTCTCTTAAATACAAATGTTGATTTGATAACATTGAAACAGTGATTTCCATTAATTTTTTCCTTTGTTCAGCGGTTCTTTCTAAAAATCTAACAGTACCATAAACACCGAAAAATGCTAATACGTGTTTATATTGGATTAGTTTTGGTGTTTTCCAGCCCATATTAGTTTCTAATAATTGTATAATTTCATCGTGATCTTTTTCTTTAAACCTAATACTACCAAGAATCAAAAATAGTGCATCTACACTAATTTCAGCAAGATTACATGCATCTTTAATCTCATCTAGTTCTAAAATTAACGGTAAAAGATAAGGAACAATGTATTCAACCAGATCTATATTCATAGATGTTTTCAAAATTCTCATTAATAATGCACTTAAACCTTTGACATGGAACATAAAATTAGAGTTAACAATTTCTTGGGGTGTCTTACCTTCATTTTCCTTTGCAAGTTCAAGAGTTTTGAACAGGAATTTTTTGAAATGTTCATGAAAAATAACATTCTTTTTATGTTCAATAGAACCCATGCCTGTCTCGTCCTTATAAACTTCTGTTAAGTAATCATCAAAACTGTTAAAATCATCTGTACTTCTGTAAAACAAGACATCAAATAACACTGCAGAAACTTCTCGTGAAATGGTATCGTATGGATGTGCTAATATAGAGAACATTCTATGTGTAACCTCATCAAATTCATGAAATCTATTCATGACTGATCCTAAATAACTTTTCAAAAAGGATAAACGACACATTAATCCAAATGGTGATTTTTTCAAATCATTATCAACTTCAAAATCACATAAGGTATTTAAAATCTTTGGAGTTCTTCTAACATCGAAATGACTTGATAGCCACCATGAAAAAATTGACCACATTTTGTATGTAGATTGAGTTAAATCTTTATCAAAAATGGATTGAATTCTTTTGGAAATTTCAGCATCTGCAATTAACATGGCTTTATCATTATTTTTACAAGAAAACAAAATACCACAGAACATTTCACTAACCGCCACATGTGTTGGTCTTTCATCTCCTTTATAAATTTGATCTGTAATTTCAAACATATCTTCTAATTTAACATTTTCAATATAGCCAAATAAAATCAGTGTAGTAATTGAACTAAAAAAATAAACAATACCTGGAAAAAATGCAGATGTTGCCTCAGATTCGTCGATATGAGTCTTCAATAACAACAATAACCATTCTTTTGTGATACCAGAAGCAAATTGCCTAACTGCTGCTTCATCAGATTCGTTAAAATTAAAACTTAAACGGTTGTAAGGTTTCACAACATCAAGATCTTTATTCCATGGTGAAACAGGAATCCATTCTTTATTGTCAATAAAAAACTTTGGATTGTTAACATTTTGAACCTCTTTAAAAAATGCCTCAGCTGTATTTTCTGGAATGATATCTTTAAATGAAACAATTGTTGGATCAGATGGCTTAACGCATAACATATTTGATAAATTGTAACTACTAAATGCTCTTGATTCCACTGTATCCATAATAGAAGCAATCCAAAACATACCTTTCTTTGAAACTTCTGGATGGGAGCCATCAACGAATTTTGATAGGGTAGATAAAACATTTTTTTCTAATGGAATTTCTATATGTGATTGAATAGTTGTAATTAATTCCATCACCAATAACATAAATTTCCAGTTTAACTTTTTAGACAGACGGTTAACTGATGTATTCACTAAATTGGATAGCATTTTACCTAGCATGACCTTCTTTTTCGATTTTGCAAGCTTTAAAGAAGAAACTTTGAAATCAACATCTAGATCTGGTGGTCTAATACATTCAATCATCTTTTCATCGAAAATACAAACAGCAGCCGGAATTTTAACATATTTCTTAATTGATTTAAATAATCTCATACTCATGACTGTGACTTCTTCCTCATTCAACTCTGCTGATTTAAACAATAATTCTTCATATTTAGGTAACATGGATGAGCTCTTTTCAACGAAACCACGCAATTTCTTTTTATCAAACATAATCATAATATTAAGTAAAATTTCTTTATCTTTATTAAGTAAAGCTTGTTCCCATTCTTTAAAAACATTAAAAATTGAACTTGTACAATTCATAACCCTATTTAAGGAAGTACCCAAAACTGATGCAGCATGTGAAGCGGTAATACCGTAAGGTGAAGCAGCTAATAGAACCAAATCTTTAATAAGTGTCTTATCTAGTTTTGTTGGTAATCTTGTACAACATGAAATATTAATTCTACTGCAGTGATAAACGGCCAATCTTGCAGCAAGAATAGTTCTTGTATAAGGAGCAAAAAGCCCAGGAAAATCCAACAAGGAAATAAAATGTAAATTATCAACGTATAATTCATTATCACTGCTATAGTAACCACAATCATTCAACCATGTGCTCATACATTGAATGACTTTACTGGTTAATTCAACTGAACCATCTCGTCTAGCTAAAGCTTTAACCAAATTATGCAATGCCGTACCAATTTCATTTCTAGTAGTATGTAACTTTTGATATGATGGATCTATTGCCTTTGCAAAAACGTCATTTGAATAATATGGACCATAAGAATATAAAATATCAGATCTCATGGTTAATGTACCATCAACAGCATCAATTGATTCAGATAAACCAGGAGTCAGTGCACGACTTGGTGCTTCAGATTCGATTTCTGTACTTAAAATGGATAGATTAGATGAAGAATCAGTTTTTTCAATCTTAGTTTCAATTTCTCTATTAATTGGATTAATATCAGGCATTTCTTCATCAACAATAATATCATCCTTATTAGTATTATCGTTTTCATTTGACTTAGAAGTTACATCCTTGGCATTATTCTTTAAATCCATATTGTTTTTTAGTGCTTCAATATTTAAAGATGACATGGAATCAGATTTAGCGATATTAACTAGTGATGGTAATGATGATAATGGGGTAGAACTAATATCGGATTTATATTTACTTAAATGTTTATTTTCCATTGGTTCAGTGTAAGACTGATCAAATAAACAACAAACACCTTTCAACAAACCTTCTAATAATTCAATATGGAAACCTAATTGATCAATATCATCCAAGCTGAGATTATTCGAATTGTTTATAGTTGTTACCATACTATTAATAAATGCAACTGATGGTGTTGAAATATTCTCAAAATGTTCAACGACTGCATCGACTTCTTTAGCACTCGGTGTATACCATTTGAAATCAAGATATTTCGTATTGAATCTAGTATCAGTGAATTGGAAACCACCCCAACATTCTTCAGAGTACTTACCATCGTGTTCTTCAAGCCATTCTGTTGAAATTAAACGCCTTTCTAATGGTTTCAAATAAGATAATGTTGATAAAGTACAATTTGCAAGCATTGCTGCACATAAACCTGCAGTACCTTTCAACTTACAGGTATGTAAAATAATGAACTTTTCCAGTTCCGGTAAATATGGTAAAATTTCAACACCTGAACCAGAAATAGCACCAGATAAAATTCTCATATTCCAAATTAGTCTTTGATCTTTACTTAAAATTTCCTGTGATCTGGAAATACCAGCACCATGACTAATTTCATTTATAACATGTGGCATAAAAAATTCCATAATTCTTTTCAACTGTAATTTTGGATCTCTTCTCACAATCGCTTCTGCAATATTACAGAAAACCAGTGAAACTTCATGTTTGATATTATTAGTAACGTATTCAAAAAATTTATCAGCCACAACGTTGTAAAGTTCATCACTCATTGAATCAACCAACGACTCAAAGCAATATGATACTAATGCACATGCTTGTGATTCAATAGTATTATTGGTTTCAATAGCAGGAGCAACCTCTAAAAACTTAAAGCAATTCTCTGAAAATTGAGTTAAAAACTCTTTGAATGAAGATGTTGCAGATTTTAATGCGATTAGTTCATATTCTGGATCGTAATTGAAAGTTTCAGGTACATGCTGATCACCAAATTGAGAGCTTGCTGGTGCAGATTCATAGAATTTTGCTTCCAAAAATGACAAATGTTGAGAAGTAAAATCAATTGCGCATGAACCACCATCACCTGAACCTTCTGTTAAATCTGCAAATGGAATAACAGCTGCAACACTAGTAATAAAATCTGTAGTTAAAATAGTCTTCTCAGGATCATTTGAATCAATTGCAGGGAGTAACATTGACAAGAATCTTGGAATATGAACTCTATAAACTGGTAATTGAACAATAAGTCTTGCAAGTTGGGTTAATTGATTGATAACAATTGGAATTCTGTGTGTGGAGTTAACTGATTCAAAAGATGAATACCAATCTAGCAATAAATTATCTAATACCAAGGTCGGTTTCATAAAGCATAAAACTTGCAAACTTTCATTATAATGTCTCCTATGAGAAGATGATTTCGATTGTGAGCCTAAGTGAATTAAGGGTAACAACATTTTGACCACTGAAGATATGATTTGATCGTTTAATTTGAGATTTTCAGGTAAACCTGTATAATTTGGATGATACAGTGGGATTAAACCTCTATCCTCTGTTTCACCTTGAACTCTCAGATGTAAACTAACAGCCAATTTCTTCACAACATCAGATAAAATTGATGACCATGGACCAGAATTAGATGGATGAATCATAGTATAGATGGAATCCAGATATGTTTTTAAGAAATCTAAAACACCTTCATTTTCAAATGCGTATTGTGCACTCAAAGAGTTAATGATCAGTTGAGCAATTGTTTTACAATATTTAATCATTCTATTATCCTTGTGACGAATTTGAGAAGAAAGAAACAATTGATTCATAATAAATTTAAATTGATATTTTGTAAATATACCGTAGATACCACGATAAAGAATGGTATTATCTTCGGCACCTTTTTTAAGATTTTCGACTGAAATGTTCATGATCAAAGATAATAAGCAATTGATTTCTCTATCTGATTTATGATTAATCCAGGTATCAAAAAAAATAGGTAAATAGTAACGAATATCTTTCTTATCGTAAACAACCGAAGCATCCGTATTAAATTTTGGTTGTTTGAAATTCATAGGTAACATGACTGTGAAATGAATTAAAGAAGTGGAAATCGTTTGATTGGAACGTTTTGACATAATTCTTTCCATCATTAAAGGAATACAATCAGGATCAAAAAATGGCTTAATTGTTAGTGCAAATGAAATCAACTTTTTGAATCTGGTATCTTTCATATTTGGACCAAAAGTTGTAGGGTTGCCTAAGGTGGTTGAAAATTCTGCATAAACCGGTTCCCAATCCAACACTAAACCACTTTTTATTAATAATTTTTTTTCTCTGGTAAGTAAGGTAATAGCTTGTGTATAAAAGGTAATATCAATTGTTTGACCTCTTGATAAACAAATGCTGTAAAATACATGAATCAATTTTTTAGAAATATCCAATGGAATGATTAATCCCATTTTTAATAAATTTTTCAACTCTTTAGTCCAATATTTCAAGGAAATAATAGATGCTGATTCAGGTTCAACTTTCATAATCGGTGTAGAGTTTGCAGCATCTTCATCATCATCATCTTCAGAAGATTCATAGTAATCACTTTCATCCTCATTTTCATCATCTTCAATTGCTTCACTCTCATTATGATGTAAAGTTTCAAATTTTTGGCCATCAGTTGCATTATTGCCAGTACAATTGATAAACGAATCTTGGTCTTTATTGTTCAGAATAATGTTTTTTGCAGCTTCAAAATCTTCAACACTGATGGTTAAATTACTTTTCAAATCTAAACTTTTCACAGCAATATAGATATGCGCAATAATATGACTTAAATACTTGTATTGATCTCTTATAGTTTCAGTTTTATAAGGTAATAATGCTTTATTTTTCAATTTTCTTGATTTATTAGTTGCAAAAAATGAAGATGTTGAATCATTTAACAATTTTTCAGCCTCAATGTCATCATTGCTGATGTTCAATCCATAAACTTGTAATCTTTCTAATTCTTTACTCGTGTGGGGTGAAGACACATTTCTAAAATCTGAAAGTTTAGAAGATGAATTTAGACCATGACTTAAACTAGTTCCTAGATTCAAAGGCCTTTTGGAAGTTGGTCTTGCAAAGGTAAATTCAGGAACAGGAGAACTCATTTTCGTAAAACTTAAAAAGTATTTGATTTAGATAAAAAATGAAATTTTTGAAGGCAAATAATTCAAGCTTTTTTTTTTAAATTTTTGGTATTTTTTGTTTCAAATCAATATAACAAATACAATAATGGTAATTGTCTGCTGACTGGTATAAAAAGTATAAACTTCTATGTATTTTTTCCCCTTAAATAACTTTGGTTCAGGCCAAGGGCAAAGAAAAATGTAATGATTTAGTTTTTCTTTCCCAAATCAGCGGCCGGAGAGCAAGTCGTTCTCACAGTATGAAAATTCAGGGAAAGGACTAATCTACGAAGGCTTGTTCTGCATATTAAAATTATTTTTTAGTAAGCTATATGGAAAGTAAATAATAATGTTTACAAAAACTAACATCCACCCATTCCTGCACAGTATGCAAGTGACCATGTTCTAGACATTCCGTTGTCAAGCCAGGACATTTGAAAATTTGGCTGGCTGAAAAATCCCCATGCTTGTCGTGCATCGTGCATAGCAAGATTAAGCATTAAAAGGCCTTTCCAACCACCATCTATAGAGTTGGCAAGTTGTCCTAATGCCATTTCATTCCATTCTTCCTTCACAAAAGTAGAATCTCTGATGTAATTACTCATTGGTGTGATTGGGATCATGTGGATACCGTGTATATATTCTTTGTTCATACCAAAATAGGTAGCGTGATCAATTTTGTTTTCAAATAAAATACCTGAAACCTTATTCCTGATAAAGTTAGAAGGCATTATTTTATTATCATTTTTATAAAGCATGTAAAGTCCCATTGCATGCTTTTCAATTGAAAGGATCAATGAAGATAATGTAGATAATTGGGAATTATTATTAACTGTTGCCCATAGTTTAATTCCATAATATGCATGATAGTCTTCACTTGAACTTTCTTCATCTTTACCATCACCATGTGCAAATAAACCATTAGCAAAACTATGACCATTGTAAAAATCAAAGGATCTAAATACAGGGAAATATGGATCTTTACTTGATGGATTACAATAATCTCTAATTAAAGTTTCCACCCAAGGTTTTGCCAAATTCAACCAATTTCCTTCACCAAAACTTTTATCAACCATGGCAACTAATGCAGCTGCGTGAACATGATATCCATAATGGAAATGATGATCATTATAGAAACAATTACCAAAATCACAATAAAAATTTCCATCACTTAAACCCGAAGTTGAAACGATACCTTTCCAGTTATTATTATAACATAAAGGTGCTTGTTGTTTATTATCAATAAATCTTGCAAATGCTTGTTTCATTTTATCCAACATTATCTTAGTAAGATTCTGATCTTTTAAAAGAAAAGATACAACATATAACATCAATGCTCCCTTATCCAAAATTTTACCAGCTGTATACATCGAATCTGTATTTGATTCATTAACAACATCAAAGGTGTTAACTTCAGATTGTGCAACTTGACTTATAAAAGACAATGCATTATTTGAATAGCCTAATACACCATGAATATCTGACCATGGATCCAATTGCAAATTTGAAGGTGGTAATTTTTCAATCATTGTAAAATTATTAATTAAAAATGCAGACATTACACCTTTACATGTTGAATCTAAATTTAATCCAACTGCTAAATCACCTAACATTGATGGATCCATTGATTCAACATGATGAGGCAAAAACCATTGAATCGTTTTATTAGATTGAGAAGATCCACTAATGTCATAGTTGAAACTATAAGAACATGTTTCATTGTTGGAATTTCCGCTTAATGAACAGCCAGAAACATAAGTACCAGCAGCATTATCATAATGTTTGACAGAATCTTGGCCGTTAAGTTTTGCAATTTGAACGATAACTCTTCCATTATTTGAAGTGGCAATAATTGAGTTTGGTGATTGTTGGTTAAATAATGCATTCGAATACACAACCCATTGTGTATTATCAAACAATGTTAGAAAATATTTTTGCAAGCCGTTAAAAATAGTCCCTAATGGTTGGAAAGAGTGAACCCCAACTTTAGAAGCAATTCTAGGCGTGATATTTCCATTATAAATTCCTGTGATAAATCCCATACCTTGTACGAGAGTAACCTGTAATTCAGCTTGACCGCCATTAATAACGAATTTCATACCAGCACTGAATCTTTGTAAATCACCAACTTGAAAATCAAAATTCTGAGATTGAAACTCATCTGCACTTAACATTAATGAACATATACCTACTGGGTTAAAAAAATATTTGACTGGGTTAGAATTTGGGTCATCTCCGTATACCCTTTGAGAAGCAGCAGTATGAGAAATTCCTAAACCTTTAAATTGGTCATCAATTGATTTCCAAATACTGTAAGGATGAGTCCATACAGGCAAGTTTTGGTCTTCAACTAGCAAATTTCCATAAAAGTTATTTGTTTCAATTGGTCCCTGTTGATTGTAAAATTTGGGCAGTGGAACAGGATGATTTGATGAAGTTTGAATACAGGCTACAAGTGGGGCAGTGGATATTGGTGTATTGAAAAAGTCGTTTGAATCATCATATGCTATGGATAAAATTGATGGGTTGGTTTCTTTTAGTTGAATAGTTGTTCCTCCTGCATATTGGCCATAATCTCGTGGAGGAATTGGAGGCGGATGTGCAGCTGTTGTCGTAGTATTTGATTGTGATAGTGTATCGTATTTAATATTCTGGTTTGCGTTTGCAATATTATTATGTGTATGGTGTCCCAAGCCGGTAATTTTATGTTCCAGATGTTTGAATAGCCCCATATTGTATATTGTATAGAATTGGATGGTATAAAATCTCCCCGGAAAGACAGAACAATTCCAGGAATGGAAAACTGCCTTTATTAAAGAACTCTTTATCAAATTTAAGAGCGACTTTTCAAAAAGCATTGTAAACATCCTAACATGGATTGATGACTAACATCTGTGTCTTTGAAGAGAAGAATGATTAGAACATAGGAAATGACCAAGAAAATAGTCAAGGTTTGTGGAATCAAGTCTGCAGAAGCAGCTTCTGTGGCAATATCTAGTGGGGCGGCATTATTGGGCACTATCTTAGTTCCTAATCGTGCACGTACTGTTGATCCTGAAACTGCACGAGAGATCAGTAGGTTATGTCATGCAGAAAGAATAGCTAATGGGTCAAAATTTGTGGAGTCGAAAGATTTATTAGCACATGTGAAGAATTTGGAAAGTTCAGGTCCTAAATGGTTTGAAAATGTGGCTGAAATTGTTGTTGAAAATGGTCCATATCTTGTCGGTGTGTTTCGTAATCAACCTTTAGAAGAAGTTTTGAAATTAAGTGAAGAATTAAATATTGATATCGTTCAATTACATGGGTCTGAAAATGTTGATGAATATACTGCAACTTTGCAAATTCCTGTAATACCAAGATTTGTACTTAATAGACCAGGAATAGAGAATGCGTTAGTTTCACATAAGTTTTTGATTCCATTGCTTGATTCAGAGGCTGGTGGTGAAGGTAATTTGATTAATTGGGACGATGCATCTGTTTTTGGGAAAAGTATGAACGGAAGATACATTTTAGCAGGTGGATTGAATCCAGAGAATGTGACAAATGCATTAAATGTTGAAGGATGTTTTGGTGTTGATGTTAGTGGAGGTGTTGAAACTAATAATATTAAAGATCTAGCCAAAATTAAATCATTTGTGTTTAATGCAAAGATTATTTAAATTACAAGTGTATAAAATGCATTAATTTAATAAATAAATTATTAATATTTGTCATTACTTAGATAATTATAAAAAATTTAAGCAGAACCAGAGATGAAAAACCACTTGTCAACAGATTTGTCAATTGGAGCATCTTCTAATGGGTTTGCAACTGGGACGTTAATAGATGGTTCGTAAGTAGAAGTTTCAGTTAAAGTAGTGTTAGTTAAAACACAACCTTTAGTATCAGCAACTTTACCACCAATTAATTTCTTCCATGATTCATTACATTCAGCAATAACTTCTTCAGCATATTTCTTGTTCTTACATTCACCATTGAAAGCAAAAACGTTTTCTGGCTTACCATCTGGGATTTTGTAAATTCTGAACCATTCGTTAGTAGCTCTCAATAAACCTGGTAAATGTTTTTCAACATCTTCGACATCTTCTAATTTAGAAGCTAAAGGATCATTAACATCAATTGCAATAATTTTCCAGTCAGTTTCACCTTCATCTAATAAAGCCATAACACCTAAAACTTTAACTTGTTTAACTTCACCAGGATATGAAACAGCTTCACCGATTTCACAGACATCTAAAGGATCGTTATCACCAGCAGCGTTGGTTTCTGGGTTAACTTCGTTAGGATCTTCCCAAGTTTGTGGGAAAGCACCGTAATTGTGAATATAACCCTTGTGTGGGAAACAGTTTCTGACGAATCTTAACTTACCCTTCTTGGTATCTTGGATGATTGGGTTAAGGGTTTGTTCCTTGGTGATTTCTAACTTAGCGTTAGTCCATCTTGGGACTTCGACGACCATGTTTAAGATCTTCTTGGATTCATCTGCAAATAATGGGATGTCGTGGAATGGGGAGACAGGCTTGCCGTCTTTTTCGATGTAGACCTTGTAGTCTAAGGTGTTTGCAGCACCAACTTGTCTGGTAGTGTAAGCCATTGCGATTGCGTGATGTGTGGACACTCTCCAGCCAACGGGTGGCAAACCGTCCACTGAGTTCACCACCAGACAGACCAGCCATTCCAGCCCGCCCACTATATAACACAGCACACGCTGGCCGGCGCTCCTCGCCCTCACGCTCGATTCGCGATTCTTTCGATTCTTCCTTTCCAATCCGGCAGTCCGCCGCGCAATTGCACGTGACTTCATGTTTTCTCGGGCTTTCCCCGCATTTCGGATACACACACACTGCACAGGCTGATAAAATAGACAAAATACAATAAAAACAATAAAAACAATCGAAATCTCACACAGCACCACTGTCCGCTCAGTACATGATGCTGGACTTGTAGTCTGGAGGGTACGCATCATCACTAAGCACAACCTTGCCCTTGTCGTTCACTTCAGCCCCACGATCATGGCACATAACCCCATGTTCACCACACAAAACAATCAACTCTTCACTCAAACCAAGCTTGTCCTTTGCAATCCATAACACTGGCTTTTCCTCTTCTCTGATTTCTGGTGGCTCGTATCTTACATCTTCAGTCAATGAACTATAAATTGGCAGCATCCAGTAATCTGGCATATATGGTCTATAGTTGGCATACTCAACATACTTTTTAGGTTTAACAAATCTTTCGAAACTTTCCTTCCATCCTAATCTGTATCCACCACCAATATATTCGCCAAATTTAGATGCCAGATCAGTGTATTCATGATCTTTGACCCTTTGTGCCCTTTCAAAATCATTTTCGGTATTTTCAACCATAGTACTGTTATCGTGATTAGTTGACATAGTTGCTTTCTTTTCCAATGGTCTATGTAAACTATCACTCCTATCTGAACTTAATTGTTCATGATTGTTCAGATATTTATTTGAAACATCCATAGGATTTTCACTAATTTTATCATTAACAAAATATCTTTCACCAACAACCATAATTTGCTCTCTACCCAGATCTTCACTAGGATAAATACCTTCAATTGCACCAAGTGGAACTGTATCCAAAACTGGTTCAAATAAATATCTGAAATATAAATGTGCACACATACTTAAAAAGAGCCACAATGCTTCAAGAACAACACATGCCCAATTTTTTTGCATAACAAATAATCCAATAAGACATATTTCTGCAAGATAAATACCAACGAAAACTTCAAATAAAGCAAGTGGATAATTTCTGCCTCTATTATCAGTTGTATGTCCTGAAACAAAGACAAATGTATACATTTGTGCAATAGCAATTAAAATAAATGCAATTGATGTAAATGCAATAATAATTGGTGCAATAATTGCATAACATAACATAATAACAGTAAATAATCCAAATGCTCCATATAGTGTACCCCATGATGGTGATGCTAATGAAACTTTACGATTCCATTTTTGACGTGGTGTTTTATCAAAAATTCGACCAATAACAAATGATAAAATTAATCCAACAATTTGTGCTAACATACCTGAACTAATAGCTAATCCTTGAAGTAACATATATGAAATATAAAAATTAGATGCTGGTGGTAAATTATTTGCTAAAAGTTTCATCGCATTAGATGGATCATTAATAATTGATGTTACAGAAGATGAAGCTGCTGATGTACATGTAGTAACTAAAAATACTTGAATAACTTGGAAACCAAAAAACCATTGTTGCGTCCAATAATCTAATTGTTGTAAAGTCATACAACCTGAATATTTACCCATCCATTTAATAATAGGTGGAACTAATGACATTAAAATTGATAATAAAACAGATGGTAAAATACCAGTAATAATACCCATTAAAACAGATGGCATATTATCAATAAATCTTAAAAATGCAATTTTTTCAGTCAAATAATTAATATTTGAAATACAACCAATAACAGCAACTGGAATTGCCCAAAAAATAATCATTAATGTTAAAAATGCAATTGCACCTGATCTTTTAGATTTCCTTGCAACAAATCCAATACCAACATTTTTCCATATAACTTCATTAGGGAAAAAACTTTGAAATTTTCTTGATGTTTTAAAATTTTCAGAATTATCAACTGCTTGATATGCTCTTTCTAATTCTAAATGAGATGGAAATTCCAAAAAGACAGAACCAACTTTTTCTAATTCATCATATGACGTTTTAATTTTATTTTGTTCTGTTTGCATAGTACCATTAAAATCATTTAATTCCTCAATTCCTTCATTAAAAACTGGTTTAGATTTTCCAATGATTGGTTTATCTTTATATGTTGGCATTTTACTTTTTTTAATATAACTTTCAATCTTATTAATAGGAGTTGGAAATTCAACTTCTTTACCCTTTTCAGATTTTTTATCCAAATTAGTTCTCATTTTGATACATTTACTAATAACTGTAATAAATGCACCTTCAAGTTTATTAACAAGTTTACCTCTTTTTTCCCAAACTTCCCTGGCTTTACCAGTATCTTTAGTAATCCTAATTCTTTGTGCTGCAGGAAATAAACGTCTTAATGAATCATCATACAATAAACCTTCATTAACATTATCAATTAATAAAACTTTTGAACTTGGTAAACTACTGTAGAATGGTGTACATTGTGCATTGTGTTTAAACCCGGTATAGTAAACCAATTCAGCATAAATTGTATAGATAACAAAACCGAAAAAAAACCAAGAACAGAATAAATTTGCAAAAACTCTCCACTTATGTGTATTATTTGAGTATGAAATTATATTAAATCCTGTTTGGTTACCACCACCTGTTGCATTGACTGCAAATAAAATAGGCCATAAAATCAAACCTGAAATAAAACCAATTTTTGCCCATAACCATAAATATCTGAGAAAGAAATAGCCATCAATACCTGCTTGTTGAATAATAAATTTTGGTGGTCTAGATAATAAATCTGGAAGCCAACCAAAAGCAGATTTTGAAAGTGGTGGAGCTTTTAAATGATCAGGTATAATTCTGTTGTTTGTTCTTGGTCTATAAACATTAGTGTATTTATTTCTTAAAAAGATAAAAACTCCAATGAAAATTGCAAAAATAATCAAGTTAAAGATAAGTGATGAAACAAATGCAGAAGTTGAAGAGCCTTGGGTAGCCATTCTGATAAGTTTTGCTATTTTTTTCAATTATAAAAAATTACAACAAAAGTACAAATTTACAGAGTACATTTCAATTTTGAGAGGGGAAAAGTCATTCAATTTATAAGGTTGTGAAAAAAAGCACCGCCTTTGGTTAAAAAATGATAACCCCATATTAACAGAGGGGACATGTCAATGCACTGAAATTTGTTTGACGTTTTCACAATTATTTTTTTGCGATATAGGCTAGAACTTTGAGTTGGCATAAATTTAGGGTCCTTCAGTGAAGATCCTTTTTCAGGTGGTCTGATAAGATTTATACCTATATGAATGTTTGTGTGTGTTCATAAACTGTCCTGTATGTTTTATGCCGTAAAATGTTTTGCTGATACCAAGTTCACATAATGCCATTGGTTTATTGCTTTCTGTGTAGAGCTACTTAGTGCATGTGGGTCACTGTAAATTGAGTGCTTTTACTTAAGAAATGCAGCCTTGCTATCACATATCTATATAGAAACTGGTAATAAACGTTAAGTAATTTACTGTTAATAGGATCCCGTATACCATTCTTGAAGCATTGTATCCTTAATGTATTGTCCATATTTAATATTCAGCAGAGCTAATAGATAAATTGATACTAAAGTAAACAATAATAAAATATAAACAAATAAATAAACCATATGGAAATTATTGAAAGTGGAGTCTTCGTTTCTTTTAATAATTCCTATTCGTCTACACTGGTCAGTGTGTAAATTAAACACTGTGGCTTGATAACTCTTTTGGGATAGTTATCTTGATAAGGGAATGCGGTAGCAGAATCTTTCCTAATGCGGAAGGTTCAAGCTTATCATATCAATACATTGACTTGGTAGTAGTCCATTAAGGGTAGTTTTGTATGCTAAAAGTGGTTTTAAAAATTGCTTAAAAAGTGGAAATTTCAAAACAACAGATAAAAGTTTAAATTTGAAACCTTTTTATTGTAAAATTTAACCACAAATTACAAAAATATTACGTAATGCTTACGTAAAAGCACGTGACCATAGTATGGCGGATTATTTATTGCTTTTGTTTTACATATATAAGCACGCGTAGCTCAGTGGTAGAGCAGCAGATTGCAAATCTGTTGGTCACTGGTTCAAACCCGGTCGCGGGCTTTTTTTGATAAATCTTAAATTTAAGATTCTGTTTTCAATTTCCACGGTGGTTTTCGTTTTTTTTGGCCGCCCCCTTCGTTTCTTTCGCCCTGCTGGAGAAATTTTGTCGAGCTTCGAGGAGGCATCATCGACGAATTGGCCGATTGCGTGCAACGGTGTTTGTAACACGTTGATATAGTGTACATTTGAACCTAACTTTTCTTGCATTTTCTTCCTTTTTTTCTTCTTCCTCCCGTGCAATAGCAATTAGATAGAAACTGTATGTATACCTATAGTGTTAGTCATTTACTTAAGCCTTTTCTTTCAGGATACTAACATCCAATGTCTTCTTTTTTTTTCAAATCATTGATTGTTCTAGAACACTCATTATAAACCATGTCTATTGAAATTCCAGAAATTGAAGCACCAAAGCCAAGAAAGTTCATTAAGCAACCAGATGTTGATCAAAAGAACAAACAAGTTAACAAATTGAACGATGAAATCAAAAAAATTGAAGCTTCTATTACTTTAATTTCATCTCAAATTGACACTACTGTTACTCCAAAGGAAGATTCTGAAAAACGTCAAGTTTTAACTTCTGACTTAAGAAAAGTTATTGCTTCTCAAGATGATACTAAGAAGAAGAGACATCAAATTAATGAACAAATTAGATTAATTGATCAAAGTATTAAAAAGAAAGTTACTGAAATTACTTCCAAAACTTCAAAGTACAACTTTAAAACTACTGAAGATATTGAAAAGAAAATTAGAAAATTAGAAAGTGAAGTTGAAACAGGTAACTTAATGTTAGTTGAAGAAAAGAAGGCATTAAAGGAAATTTCTTCTTTAAATAAATTAAAGAAAGATTTTGCAGGTATTGAATTAACTCAAAAATCAATTGATTCTGACAAAGCTAAAATTGTTGAATTAAAATCAACTTTATCAACTTTTTCTAACAAGGAAATTCAATCTAAGTTTGAAGAAATTACCAAATCTTTAGATGAATTAACTACTAAGAACAAGGGTGTTCAAACTAAAAGAGATGAATTATTTAACAAGAGAAGAACTTTACAAAATGAAAAATATGAACTTCTTAAACAAATAAGACAAATTAGAGATGAATTTGATGCTAAATTTAAGAAATTCAAGGCTGATATGGATAATGAACGTAAGAAGAGAGAAGAAGAAGAAAAAGCATATACTTTATACTTAGAAAGAAAAGATCTTCAAGATGAAATTAAAGAAATTGAATCATCCCTCGGTTCATCTGCATCAAATGATCAAATTGAACAAATAAAGGCATCTATTTTATTATTAGATCCAGAATATCAATTTGAAGAAGAAGTTAACCCATTAGATAAATTAAATTCTTCATCAATTGATAAAATTCCTACAAAGACTTCCGAAATTTCTAATATTAATGAAGATTTAATTATTAAGAAAGAAGAAGAATCCTTCTTCGCAGGTACTGCTAAATCTAAAAAGAATAAAAAGAACGGTAAGAAACAAAATAAAGGTCTTGATTCTTCTATTATTACTCAATTAACAATTGCAGGTGTTACTATTCCATCTTCAAAAGAAGATTATCCAAAGATTATTGATGAATTGAAGGAAAAATTAGACTCTGTTAAAAAAGATCAAGAAATTGCTGATAAACAAGCAAACAAAGAATCTGTTGAAAAAATTGCTAAAATTAAAGAACAAATTGCAGTTTTAGAAAAGCAAATTCTTGAAGAATTAGCAAAGGAAAAAGAAAGAGCTGCAAATAAAGCTACCTCTGCTGTTACTGAATCCGAAGCATCAGTTGAAGAAACTACTGAATCCTCTTAGATATTTTTTTTTTTATAATTTAATTTATTTACAACTATACACAAACTTCTATAAATATTATTGTAATATTATTGAGACCTTTAAAACCTTTATAAATTGAAAATACCTTGTTACAATTTCATCATCTCTGATTCGTCGTACTATTTTATAGCTCCATAAAAAAAAAAAAAAATCAAAAAGAATGTTTTAATGTAACAAATACTTTATGTATCTATTTTTTTATACTTTAACTCCTTCTAAAATTTTCTTTGAAACAAATTTTTCGTCCCCAACCTCGACTTCTCTTGAGGTACCAACATTTCTCTTTCTTTTTCTAATAACATTTTCTATATAAGCTTCACCTGCTTTATAAGAAGATCTAACTAATGGACCAGATGCACAATATAAGAATCCTAATTCTAATGCAACATCTTTCCAATAATCAAATTTTTCAGGTTTAATATATTCAACAACTTTCATATGTCTTTTAGTAGGTCTCATATATTGACCAAAAGTAACGACATCAACATTAATATTTCTTAAATCTTTTAAAGTTTGTAAAATTTGTTCGTCAGTTTCACCAAAACCTAACATAATTGAAGTTTTAGTTAAAATATGAGAATTATTTAATTTTGCATTTTCTAAAACTTTTAATGATTGTCTATAAGTTGCCCTTCTATCACGAACATGTGGAGTTAAAGCTTCAACCGTTTCAACATTATGAGCAAAAACGTCAAGTGAACTATTTGCCAAAGTTTGAACATGATTTAAATCGCCTCTAAAATCACCACTCAAAACTTCAATTAAAGTTTTTGGAGATTTTAATTTAAGTTGTTCAACAGTTTCACGTAAATGAGATGCACCACCATCAGGTAAATCATCTCTATCAACAGTTGTTAAAACAACATAACCTAATTCCCATCTTGAGATTGCTTCTGCTGTATTAATTGGTTCATTAGGATCTAAAGCAGAAGGTTGTCTATTTGTTTTAACACTACAAAATCTGCAACCTCTTGTACATGTATCACCCATTAACATAATAGTTGCAGTTGCCTCACTTTTTTTACCACCCCAACATTCACCAATATTTGGACATTTAGCTTCTTCACAAACAGTTGCAAGTTTTAAATCTCTAACATCTTTTTTAACTTTATGAAAGGATTGACCTTTAGGTATTGGAACTCTTAACCATTTAGGTAAACGTTCATTCGGATCTTTACGTGCAGCTTCTAAAGGATCTATTAACATATCTTTTGCACGCCCACTAACAAAATCTTCAAATGATGGACCTTTATTTAATTCATCAGAAAATTTTGTACCTTGTCTTCGACGTGTTATAACTTTTCCTTCATCATTAACATTATTTGATGTGGTATTTAATGTTGATAAATTGTTTAGAGTTTTATTAAATGTGCTAAATTTTTTGTTTGTTGAGATAATAGACTTCCAGATACTTTTAGTTGCAGACATGGTTGAAATAGGATAAATACATAGGATGGAAGAAGAACAGAAAGAAAAAAGACTCCGGAAAAGAACAGACCGGTAAAAAAACACAGTCTCATCTAGAGACATTTTGGAAAACGGACTTGTTAAATCTAGACAGAATCCTTGTCGGAAACGAAAGTCGCGAGTCATGAGCGAAGTCAAAAACCGATTGGGAGAAGTCTATATATAAAAAGTTGATTTGACTCTGGATTAAGAATTATTTAGAGGGATTAGATTAAATTAAATAGGATTAAATAGGGACTAAACATTAGTGTAAACATAAATTGCAATATACAAGCAAAGATAGAAATGGTAAAGGAAAGCAGATTCATACTTGCAGCCCGCTGTGTAAAGCAGGAACCGCTTTTTTAGATTTGTCATGATCCAATTTACCAGCTTGTCGTTTTTCAATTGCAATACTGACTATTTTTTGTAATGAATTTTGACCTTGGAAATCATCATACATTTGAAGCCATGGATGTAATAATAGCTGTGCATAAGTTGGACGTTTTTTAGGATTTTTATGTAAACATTGTCTAACAAAATCATGAGCTTCAGGACTAAATTTCCCATTTGGTAATTCTGGTGCTTCACCATCAACGATTGCACTTAATTGTGAAAATACATTATTATAAGTTTCTGGTGGATATGGATAACAACCTTTTGAAATTTCTAAAATTGATAAACCTAATGACCAAACATCTGATTGAACAGAATATGTTGAAACATCAGGATTAGTATGTTTAATTCTTTCAGGTGCCATATAACTTTGACAACCAATATTTGTTCTTGCTAATGAAGCAACTAGATTACCACTAACACCAAAATCACATAATTTAACTTTACCATTTTCATTAACTAACATATTAGTTGGTTTAACATCTCTATGAATTATATTTTTTTCATCTTTTAATTGTTTTAAACCAATAACTACTCTTTTAGTAATATAAGCTAATGGAATTTCAGGTATACCACCACCATAAACTTTATCTAATGAACCACCTTTCATAAATTCCATACACATATAAACTGCACCTTCAACAAAAAATGCACCATAAAATTCAACAATACAATCTGAATTACAACTATGTAAAACTTCTAATTCCATTAAAATTTGTCTAAATTTAGAATCATCAAGTTCTAATCTAACTTCTTTCATTGCCATCATAATTCCTGTTGGTTTATGTAAGACTTTAGAAACAACACCATAATTACCATGACCTAATTCTTCTAAAATTTCTAAATCATCCATTGAAATTCTAAATGATGAACCATTTGAAAAATCAATACCTTTGGAATGTAATGATGCTTTACCAGAAAAATTTAGTGAACCTGATTTAATATCAATATATTTGGCAAAAGGTGTAAAATTATTATCTTTATTCAAAGTTTTATTATTCATTGGTTTTGGAATTGAACCATTTAAATTATTTAAATTCAGATTCATTGGATTTCTTCTTGCAGGCAGAGAATTTTCTCTTAATTTATTCATATTTGTACGATTATTAATAACCGGAGAATTAAGAGATAAATTATTCATTTTATTTTTTAATTGATTCATACTACCGGAATTTGTAGGTGTTGTTGTATTTGTTGTTGTTGTTGTTGCTGTCGTTGATGATGAAGTGGTTGGTGAACTGATTGAGCTATTATTAAGGGAATCAAAATTAATTTTCATACCTCTTCTTTGAGATAATGATAATTTACCTTTCTTTGAACTTTGACTTGTATTAGTAGTATTATTATTAGAATTACCACTTAAACCATTTGTAAGAGAATCTGGCATTTTGGGTAATATATTACTTTTTTGTTGAAGAAAAGGTGGGGTATTAACATTAAAATCATCATTATTATTAACTTTTTTATCTATTGGCAGAGAAGGTAACGGATTTGAAGGAGGTTGAGAATTTAAAAACTCCAAACTTGAAGAATTTGATTGAATTTTTTGAATTTTAGATAAATAGCTTAAATTTTTATTAACTGGATATAGGGGTTGTGTATTTGAATTTTTACCTTGAGAAGAATCATTATTGGAAGTTAAAGATTCTTCAGAATCATCGGATAAGGTGCTATTTGAAGTGAGTGAATTATTTTTATTTATTCTAAATGAAGTTCTTCTAATAATTGCATCATCGTTATTATTTGAATTAGCAAAATAATTATTATTATTTAATCTAAAAGAAGTTCTTCTTGACAATGCTTCTTTTTCTTCGTTTGGAGACAGTATAGGAGAACTAAAAGTACTTGAATCTAGGCTAAGAGGAGTTGAAGGAGAATTAGGAGAATTATTTCTTGTAGATTGAACTATTTTTGAATTAAGAGGAGAAGAATTCATTAAATCTTCTTCTTGATCGGATTCATTTAATTTTGTATTTATATTAGTAGTTGAATTTATAGTTGAAGTAGATTCTGTACTACTTTGATTTTTAGATTGTTGCATTTGTTGTTGTCTTTTTGCTTGAAAAGCCATTAATTTAGCTTGAACACCCGGATTTATTCCCATATTTCTCATTGCTTTAGATGCAGATGAAGATCTTGTTAAATCACCTAAACTTTCATTAGACTGTGACATTTTATTTCTTTATTTTTTGTTTAAAAATTTGGGCAAATAGAAATTTGAGATATTAATTAGTAATCGATAATGAGGGGAGGGAGAGATAAAAAGGAGTATAATGAATGAAAGGGTATAAATGTAACAATTTAACGATGTATGTGAGTATATGTGGATATAGATGTACTGAAATTAGGGTATATTAAGAGTAAGGAAACAAAATGCGAAAATGCAGCAGAAACGGAGACACCGAAAGGAAGAAGAGGTACTTGTGTATATTTTTAGAAATATATATGAAGAGAAAAGAGATGGGAAGGAATGGATAGAATTAAGACCCAGGACAGGAACTGAGGGAGTAAAGAAAGGAAGGGAAGAGAGAGGGAGAGAGAGGTGTGGTGCAGTAAGAGAAGAGCAAGGGAGGAGAACAGAACAGGGCCCCAGAAGAGTGTAGGAAAGCAACAGAACGGGCCATCCGGTGAAGCACATCATCAGAACACCGCAGGCAGAGCGAAGAAGGCGAAGAAGGCGAAGAAGGCGAAGAAGGCAGAGTCGTCGCCCGGCGGGCTCTTAGTAATGGACTGATCGAAATGAAGGTTCGCTGGGCGAGCGATGGATGCGTGTGGGGTAAAAAAGGAGGGGGGAGAAAAGTAGAAATTTGTATCACGTGAGGGGTCACGTGGGTTGTCACGTGAGCGGTCACGTGAGCGGTCATTGGGCACGTGACCGGCACGTGACCGGCACGTGATACAAATCTCCACTTTTCCTCTCCGCGTCTTGATCGGTAACACCTTCCTAATGCGGCAACTTTAGCGGTCCCCTTATCGTTTTCACAATCGCCGATTTCAGTCGTCCACAATTGGCCTACATCGGTCTTTTGACTTGGGGGTTTCGGCCGCCAAGCTACTGTCTTCATTCTTGGCGGTATCCGTTTATATCCGCTATGATATTATCTGCAACTAATTTAATCTTCTAATTAATTAAATTTTCCTAATTAGATTCTTTCGTACTGATTGCTCTGAGTTTATACGATTTTAATTTCTTCACTAATTTTTCTTTTTTTCATTTTTAATTGATTTTTTCTCTTCAGTCCTATCATTTTCACAATGTCTTTCCAAATAAACCAATATACAGATAAAACAAAAGAAACTAAGAAAAAAGATTTTCAACAAGTGAAAAAGTCTCGAAGTAGAAATGGTTGTTTAGCATGTCGAAAATCAAAAATAAAATGTGATGAAAAAAAACCTTCTTGTGCAATGTGTTTAAAACTTGGTAAAGTTTGTGATTATTCAATTAAATTAACTTGGGGCGGTAGACCTTATAAAGTACCTAAAATTGAAAAATTAAATCCAGTTGCAAATTTATCAAGAATTCAATTAAATTCCGAGATTAATAATAATAATAATGATAATAAATTATTATTAAGTCAATTATCAACAAATACTTCTTCAATTCAAACACAAAAAAATAAATCTCAAATTCCAAATGTGCAAATATTGGATTTTTCAAATACCTCAAATAACAAAATAAAAACATCATTTATTTCTACATCAATACCCATTCAAAAATCTTTACAAATGACAAAACCAAGTTTAAATCCTACAGATAATTTAAACTTTCTAATAAAAATGTCAGAAAAAAAGAAAATTTTACCAAATTTATTAAAAGATAAAACTCCTATTAAAAGCCAAGTGAAAAAAGAAGAACCTGAAAATGAGATTGAATTTTTTAAATCTCTTGAAGAACTTGAAAAACCATCTTTAATTGATGAAAATGTTTCAAATAATATTCAAAATGTAAATAATATGTTAGGATCATTATTTAATGAAAAATTAACACAAATTTCTCCATGGTCATTACTTGAAGAAATTGATAATTCAGATCTAATTAATAATTCAAATATATTTAAAATTTCTAATCTTGATGAATCTAATAATGATATATATAATGATAATTCTAATTCTAATTTCCCAAACGATATTCAACAATTTCAACATTTGAATGAAAACTTTCTAAATACTGAACCTAAATTAGATAATTTTGCAATTGATTTGACCAAAATCCAAGATTTAAATGATAATTTAAATAATAATAATAATAATAAATTATTATCAATTCCAATATTAAATGAATCAAATAAATTACATAGCCATAACAAATCAAATAATGATTCTTATTTAATTACAACGAGTCCATTATCATTATCATCATCTACTTCCGACATTATAGAAACAATTCCAAGAGGTTTATTACCATTACCTGATATGTTATTAAACGTTCCATATTATTATGATTCATTTTTATTTTATATGAATTCAACATCTTTAATTTTAACACCTGCAGATAGTAATGTTTACATTAATAATCCATTTAAAATGGTATTACCAAAATTAGCAATGACAAATGATGGACTAATGTCATTAATTGTGGCATTTGGATCTGCTCATAAAAGTTCACTTTTAAAAAATGATTCAACTGAAATTGTTGATGCATTATTAAGTAGGGCATTATCTGATTTATTAATTTTATTAAATAATAAAGAAACTTGTATATCAGATTTAACTTTAACTATAGTTATGTTATTTTCATCATTTTTAGCATTTAATTACAATTCAGATAAATGGAAAGTTCATATGCATGGAGCAAAACAAATATTTTTAATGAGAGGATATAATAAACCATTTGATAAATTAATTTTAGATTTTAAAACTGATAATTCATTAATTAGTGGAGAAATTAAAAAATCAAAATTACTTTATTTTTTAATTAGATGGTTTGCATATATTGATATATTTACTAATTTATCATCACCTTTAGAACCAACAGAAGATGAAATTATTAAATTTTGTTCAAATAATCCAAATAATTTAATAGATTTATCATCGTTTTCTCCAATTTCTGATACATTTTCATCTCCGAATTCCTTTTCATCTCCTAAACCAATAATAGATTTAGATAATGAATCAAATAATCAAATAGATTATGAAATTATTGAAAATGCAGGTGATTTAATTAAAGATGAATCACATCAAAATATTGATTATATGCTTGGATTTAATCTGAAATTTTTACCATTATTTTCTCAACTTTGTAAGCTTATAAAATTTGTTAATTTAATTAAAAAATCAAATGAAAGATTAAATTTATCAAATAATAATATTTCATTATCTCCAAAAATTATTGAATTTGCAATTAATTTACAAACAAAGTTTCAAAAACTTAAATTTACAGAATTTATAAAAAATTCAAAGTTAAATAATGCAAAATCTTTAAATGCAATAATTGCATCAAATCATTGCTTTTTACAATTTGGAATTATTCAATTGTATAGACGTGTTTTACTCATACCTAGAAATTCTAAAATTATTCAAGAAATGTGTTTGGAAATTTTAAATACAGTAAACACTTATATAAATACAAAAGAACCAAATGCATTAGGTGTTATTTTACCTTTATTTATTGCAGGTTGTGAATGTCAACATGAATCATCACATAAATTATTTATTGAAAAATTAAATGATTTCCAAAAAAATGGATCAGTTTCTGCAGGTGTAGCAATTGAAATTATGTTAAAATGTTGGGATAATGATCAAGATTGGTGTGATGTAATGATAAAAGATAATAAAAATGTTGTATTTTTATAAAAAAAAATTAATTTATACATCATCATCTTCTATATACATTAATGCAGGTCTTCTACCACTTCTTGAATTTTTCATCTTTTTTAATGCATCTAATCGTTTTGTTAGTTCATCACTCCTTTTTAATGAATTATCAATAGATACTAGTTCTTCATGCCTTTCAAGTCTTAATTTAGGATCAAAACTTGTAAATAAAGTAGTTGCTGCACCTTCATTTGGATTTATTCCATCTGTTTTTTTAAATTTTAAAATTTTAGAATGGAAACTCCATAAACTTGTACGATGACAAACACTTAATACTGTAATTTTTAAATCTTGTGTTGCAATTCTATAACATTCACGTTCTAAATCAGAAGATATACTTGATGTACATTCATCTAAAACTGCAAATTTTGGTTTATGATAATATAATCTAATCATTGCTAATCGTTGTTGTTCACCAACAGATAATAAATCTGGCCATTTTTCAACTCTATCAAGACATGACAGCATAAATACACAAGATGATGCATTTTCTGTATCTTTGATTTCTGTTTCATCATCAGAATCAATTTCATAATCTAATAAATATTCAAGATTAACTGTACGTAAAAGTTCAATTAAATATTCATCATCTTTAACTTTTAAATTGAAATTTTCTCTCTTATTTTTTAAAATCTTTTCTCTATATTCATCATAAGAATCAGGATAAATTATTTGTTCTCTTAATGTTCCATAAGTAAAATAACTTCTTTGTGGTAAATAAAATAAATCTCTTTTATCATAAGGTACAATTAATTTACCTGGATTTTGAACATCCCATAATCCACCTAAAATTCTAAATAATGATGATTTACCACAACCATTAGGACCAATTATTAATAAATTATCACCTTGTTTAATTGTAAATGTAAGATTTTTCACTAAAAGATTACCTTTTGGTGTAATTAATGGGATATTATTAAAACTAATTTTATTTCCATAATTAACATTTGGACCAACAAGTAATGGTTGAATATCAGATTCTGAATCTAAATTCATTCTATTATTTATTGATAATTCAATTTTAGTAGATTCATTAATATCTATTAAAACTTTTTGAAATTCCCAAAGTTCACTTGCATAACCTACCATATTTTGAATATTTTTTTTTGATTGGATTAATTTACCTAAACTATCACTTGCTTTTAATAATAAACTTCTATTTGTAACAAAATCTGAAGATAATTGAGTTACTAAATTTTCATTTTCTTGAAAACCTGTTAAATAAACGGATGTAAATGTAGGAACTGCACATAACATTAAACCAAATGCACCTAATGTATATTTAAAAATAAAACTAACAGCAAAATTATAAACAGCCATTCTACGTAATGACATTTTTTCGAATTTTTCAAATTCAAAATAAGAAGTATCTAATAAATCAATTTCTCTACCATGACCTTTAGCCAATGCAATTTCTTCATTATATAAAATAACATTTGAATGATATTCATGAAATTTATTTTCAAGTGTATTTCTTAAATTATTCAAATTACTAAAATTAGGAGTAAAAATTTTCAAAATTAGAGTAGATACATTAGCAACCAGACCTAAAAGTAAAGCACCTTCAGATGCATTTTCTGAAGATTTAGACATATGATTAGCAGCTATTAAAATATCTGTAATTGGAGTTAATAATTGAGATGGCAAAATACTAAAACTATCAGCAAAATTTTCAACTGTACTTGTTAAACGATGATTTGGATCAGATATATTTGTAATTGAATCATTATGATTGTTTAATAATTGATAAATTGTAGATGTATTATTTGAAGGTAAATAATCATCCAATAATTTTGTAGTTAAATTTGAACGAATTGATTGTGATAATAAACTTTTTGATTTTTCTAATAATGAGTCAGTGATTGAAGCAGGAATACCTATGAATAACCAAATAAATAAGAATTTAAAGAATTTTTTGAATTTACGAGAAATTAATGAAGAAACAAGATCACCATCTAATGTTGCTATTTTCAAAGTGATTGCAGCTTTAAGAAACAATAAAGAGATCTGTAAAATTAATTGACAAAAAGAATGTACAGTTTTAGGATCCCTAATATTTAATTGTGAAAATAAAATAATAGTTGGTGAGTTTTTAAGTCTTGAAAGTATCTTTTGTAATATGTTTCGCTTATTATTAACAATATCTGAATTTGAAAAAGTTACAGTCTTTGTACTTGATTTTGAGTTTTCTGATTTCAATTTTGATTTTGGTTTTGGTTTTAATTGTGATTTTGGTTTTGATTTTGAACCATTATTGAAAATAAGATATATGATAACACAATAAGAAAATCGTAAGATATATTTCCTTCTTTTGGCGTAAAACAGAAGGATGTTGTGGACGGATCTTCCAAGATAGGCGTTTCCTCTATTAAGATACAACTGTGATGCTTCGTGCATGTGTGAAGGAAGAGTGATACGATAAGTGATGGTTACTACAGGTTGGGTGTTGTACAAATCTTCTACACAGCATACCGGAAAGCGTTGCACAGATGTGGCTGTCCCTCTTATATACATACCTCTTACACCAGCCTATCGCCCTCTGCAACCACTCCCGTTCTAGAACAAAGAATGACCCAGCCCGGACAGACTCTGCAACCCCGCGGAGGAGGCTCAGCGGGCTCAGCGGGCTCAGCGCTCAGCGCTCAGCGGGTCAACACACTGTCTCCATATCGCTGAGCCATCCGCGCCATCCGCGCCGCCGGCTGGACGCGGGCAAACTGCCAGCGGTGGCGGAAACACACCTCGTGGGCGAATATCTCCCCAAAGCCCATCATCATCCCGTTCACGAAGGGGAGCACCATGTTGATTCCGCATTTCAGAAGGAAGCTGCTTATTCTGCCGAGGTCGACGTCGTACTCGGGTTTCACCACGACGACTGCGCCAGAAGTGTCGTTATAGTCTTCGTCTTCGTCTTCGTCTTCGTCTTCGTATTCATCTTCGTCCTCGTCGTGTTCCTGCTGTTTGTGCGCCACCGCAACTTCGTCTGCTAGCGTGCTCTGCGTGTTGGCCGCACGAACCGTGTCCATCACGGAAACTGCTCCCTGTATAGTATCTGCTGCGTCCATTGTGTGTGCAGTGCAGTCACTGTACCGTTCTATTGCACCCTAGCGTACCGTACCGTGTCTGACCTCACCGTGTCACACTGCAGCCACTTCTTCTTGCACTCAACAAAACGCTGCGTATTATCTTCTTTTCTCTCCCCGCACTGCGCGACCCGCTTTTCTCACACTTGTCGAATTTGCTCACTGTCTGTTTTTTTTCTTTGTCAGCGGTGACTCTTGTTTCGGAACGAAATTCCGGAATACTTGACCCTCTCTGACCTGTCTTACCTGTCTGAATTAATTGATTATTATCCAGTCTCTCTACACGCAATGTCCGCTGAAGACAGCCTATGCTACCAGAACACTCCAGATAGTCATCATATTGATGATCATTATGATCACGAAGATGAAAACGAGGCTTCTGTCGTTGGTAGAGCGCTAACTGCAATTGTCGATATTGGTTCAAATGGTATTAGATTTTCAATTTCTTCAAAAGCACCTCATCATGCTAGAATTATGCCTTGTGTTTTTAAAGATCGTTTAGGGATATCTTTATTCGATGCACAATTAAATGATGATGATAATAATAAATTAATCAAGAAACCTATTCCTGAAGATGCAATCAATGAAATTATTAGATCAATGAGAAGATTTAAATGGATTTGTGAAGATTTTGGTGTACCTTCAAATGGTGTTAAAGTAGTTGCAACTGAAGCAACTAGAGAAGCTTCAAATTCTAAAGAATTTAGAGATAAAATCTTTAGAGCTACAGGTTGGAAAGTTCAATTATTAAGTAAAGAACAAGAAGGTATAACTGGTTCTTATGGTGTTGCATCTTCATTTCAAGAAGTTTCTGGTTTATTTATGGATTTAGGTGGTGGTTCAACACAATTAAGTTGGATTATTTCTAAAAATGGTAATATTAAAATTAGTGATACTCCTGTTTCTTTACCTTATGGTGCAGCCGCTTTAACTCATAGAATGAAACATGAAGATATTAATGAATTATTTCATGAAATTAAAAATTCTTATCAAGTTGCTTTCGAAAAGATAAATTTACCAGATGTTTTAATTAATGATTTAAATCAAAATAATGGTTTAAAATTATTTTGTTGTGGTGGTGGTTTAAGAGGTTTAGGACATTTATTAATTGCAAATGAAACAAATTATCCAATTCAAACAATTATTAATGGTTATTCAACAACTTTTGATAAAGTTGAAAATATGTGTAATTATCTTTTACTTAAAAGGAAAATTCCAAAATTTAATTTTGAAAAATTAAAAGAGAAAGAAATGAATAATAATAAAATTTTTTGTGTTTCAAATCGTAGAGAACAACAATTACCAGCTGTTGGATTATTATTAAGTGCAGCTTTTGAATCATTACCAAAAATTAGAACTGTTCATTTTAGTGAAGGTGGAGTTCGTGAAGGTGTTTTATATTCAATGTTTTCAAAAGAAATTAAAGAAGAAGATCCAATAATTACTGCAACAAGGCCTTACTCTCCTTTATTAGCACATAAATATATGGAATTACTTAAAACTGGTTTACCAAAATCAAATGATGGAATTGTACCTGAAGAAATTGAAAAACGAATAATACCTGCATTATGTAATATTGCATTCGTTCATTGTTCATATCCAAAAGAATTACAACCAACTGCTGCATTACATGTTGCAACTTCAGGTATAATTGCTGGAAGTCATGGATTATCACATAGAACAAGAGCATTAATCGGAATTGCATTATGTGAAAGATGGGGAGGTGAATTACCTGTTAGTGAGCTAAATTATTATTTAAATTTAGAGAAATTAGTTATTGAATCTGCTCCACGTCGTGGTGAAAAAATGATCTATTGGACAAAATTATGTGGTAAAATGATGCATGTAATTTGTGGAATTCATCCAGGCGGTAATATACGACCAGGTTCATTATCATTTCAATTTAAAAATGATTCAGAATTATTAATTGAAAATGATAATGTTGATATTAAAAATACTTTAATTATAACATTACCTAATGATGGTGTTAAATATAGTTATAGTATTAATAGTAGAGCATTAGGATTTCAAAAAAAGATAAAAAAATTAAATAAAAGATATTCATGTAATGGTAAAGTTAAAGTTGTGGTTAAACATGATAATATATAGTTTTTCCCTTTCTGATTTTTTTATTTTTTTCCTTTCTGTGTATATATGTGTATATTTATAATGTTAAAAATTTTAATTTTAAATAATATAAAAGATAAATATAAATAAGAAGAATATAAATGAAGAATAAGAATATAAAAAATGAATAAATAAATATATATATAATATGGAAAAGTTTTTAAAACATAATTAGATCTTACCGATACCTCTACCTTCACCAAGATCTTGGATAGTTTCAGATAATGGTTTTCTATATAAGACTTCCCAAAATCCTTGCTTTTTATAAGTACCATTTTTAAAATCTTCATCTAAAGATTTATTTGATTCTTGATTATGAATTTGACCAGTTTGATACATATGAGTAAAATTAGTATTAAAATTACCAATTAAACCACCAGTCCAATTAAATAAACCAACGAATAAACCCATACCTAAAGCTAAACCAACTTTTTGATTTAATGGAGAAAATTTAAAAATAGTTGCAACTAAAACAGCAGATGATGCAGCAATCATTTCATTTTTAGTTGTTCTCTTTTCATCTAAATTGTATAAAGAATTAGAGATAAAACTATAAGTACCTAAAGCAAAAGGAACCGATATAAAATGTCTTGGACTTAATTCAAATAATTTAAGATAACGTTCTTGACCAGGTCTTGCAGATCCCATTCTATGTTGAAGTAATCTTCTAACATGCATACCACCTAGAAAAATTGCTGAATAAATTGCAATTTTTTTAGTTTCAGAAAAAGTATCAACAGGCTGGAAATTTGAAGAATTTGCAGCATCTTGATCTTTGAAAAAGAAAGGTCTTGGTAATTTAAAAGATTCTTGAGGAGTAGTTTCAGACATTTTTATGGATATATATTAAAATTTGTATTTATGCGTTTGTGTAAAGATATATATGCAGGATGAATGTATGAAGATATATTTTATATATTAAAATGGAGAAGTTAATTGAATAATAAGATGAGATAACCAACAGGAAGTAATGCAATTCAAAGAGTGTAGACTGTGTATTAGCTTGTTTGAATGATAAACACGGCGAAAGACAAGGACTGTTTGAAAGGTGACGATTGCGTGGCCTGTTTAGTGGTTAATGTAGCTTTAGTTCCTTAATGATCCAACTGTTCTTTATCCATGTTTCTCTCTGTGTATGTGTGTTCCCTTCAGCTCTCACATTCCCCTCACCTCGCGCACTGTCAATGCAAAGAACGTGTCAGCAAGTGCACGTGACCCGAGGTGAGAACCCGTGCACCAGACAAACCTCTCGAGAAAGGCTCAGCGATTTCGCCATTCCCTCCCGCGGTGAATAGAAACGAAACGAAACGAAACGAAACGAAACTGCGGCTGCTAGCCTCGCCGCTGTGCTGGTGGTTATTAATTTCCCCTTTTCGGCCGTCCTGGTGCTTCAGCCCCTGGTGTCTTCACTTGTTGCACTCTCTGGACACGGCTACAGGCTACTACAGGCTGGAGCCTAGAGGCTAGAGGCACAGCCAGAAGTCGTGGTCCACACCGACAGACAGACACAGCACACACCGCTTCAGCTGTATACATCTTTTTCTCTATTCTCTCCGGCCTTTGTTCCTTGTACTCTTAATCCCTCTCCTCTTCCCTTTAACCTCTATCTAACCACCTAACCACCTAGCCACTAACGACACTTCCGGAGTTGCCCTCATTTCCTGTCACTGTGCAATATATTTTGACACATCACTTTACTTGACAAAAAATTCTCTTACACTTTACTCTCTTCTTTTATCTAAACATTCTCTCTTATCAAGATCTAACCTTTTCTTTTTGTCCTCTTTTACCTTTCTCTTTCTCCATCCGTCCCCCTTTCTTTCATCCTTTACCCGTTGCACTATATTAAAATAACAATGTTTTTACTAATCCAATTGTTCACATTTATATTCATATTTGTCATTATATTACTGAATATCAGCTCAATCACCGACAATGACTCAATTTATGATTTAATACCAATTCAATCCAACAACCTTGAATCACAAATTCATAATCCTTCATATTTTAATCCTTACAATAAAATAATTATTAAACAACAACTTAATTCAAGATTACCAAACATTAATGAACCTTTAAGAAATATTAAACCAGGTAAATTGAATTTTCTACATACAACTGATACTCATGGTTGGTATCTTGGTCATATAAATCAAAAGCAATATTCTGCAGATTGGGGTGATTTAATATCTTTCCATTCTAACTTATTAAATAAAATTAATCCTCAAAATGGTGATTTATTATTAATCGATACAGGTGATAGACATGATGGTAATGGTTTAAGTGATTTAACTTACCCAAATGGTAAATTATCTTCTAAAATTTTTATGATGTTAGATTATGATTTAATTACTGTTGGTAACCATGAATTATATAAAGAAGATGTTAGTAAATTTGAATATGAAACATTAGTTCCAAGATATGGTGAACGTTTTATTTCAACTAATGTTCAATTTAAAAATGATTCAAATGATTGGGTGGTTTTCGGTAATAATACTCATAGATATTTTGAAACTAAAATTAATAAATTTAAAATTTTGAGTTTTTCTTTCTTATTTGATTTTAAAATGGGTAATCAAAGAATTAACGTTATTCCAATTTTGGAAATTATTAAACAATCTTGGTTTATTGATCTACTTGATGATTATTCTAATAATCATCATGTTGATACAATTGTTATTTTTGGTCATATCCCAGTTTCTCATGATTGGTTAGAATTATATGAATTACATAATACAATTAGAAAATATTTCCCAAATACTTATATCCAATATTTAGGTGGTCATTCTCATATTAGAGATTTTTCAATTTTAGATAATTTATCAACAGGTATTCAATCAGGTAGATACTGTGAAACTGTTGGATTTTTATCAATTAATGAATTACCAACAAATTCATCCGATAATTATATTTACAATAATATTCATAGAAAATATATTGATTTTAATTTACATTCATTTATGCATCATTCAAATAATACAAATTTAGATGAATTTAATACTGAAAAAGGTTTATTTGTTTCAAAAGAACTTACTCATTATAGTAATGAATTAAATTTAAATGAAGTTTATGGTTATGTACCACAAAATTTTTACATGTCTGCATCTGATTATATTAATAATGATGAAAAATCATTATTAAGATTTTTAGAAAATGAAATTTTACCTCAATTAAAACCAAAATCTTGTAATAATAAAATTAATGAATTAATAACAACTAATGATAATGATAGAATTATTTTAATTAATACAGGTGGAATTAGATATGATTTATACAAAGGTGAATTTAATAAAAATTCATTATTTACCGTTTCTCCATTTAAGAATATGTGGAGGGTTTTACCTTCGATTCCTTCAAACATTGCATTATCTTTACAAACCATTTTAAATGAAGGTGATTATATTCTCAATAATCAAGATTTAAAATCCCCTTATCAACGTGCTCTAGAATACTTATCAATAAAAAATACAGATGATACCACTATTAATTATGATGAACAAAAGAAGCCTATTTCTTATGGACATACAACAATCGATGACTTAGGGTTTCACGGTGATGATACAATCCATAAACCATTACACTCTTTCTACGTTCCTAATGTGATTCAATCTTATGAATTAAATAATGATTCAGTAAGTGAATTTACAGATGTAGTTTATTATGATTTCATTGAACCATTTGTTTTAAAAGCTTTAAAGCAAGCATGTGATGATGATGATGAATTATACAATCGTTTAATTGCAAACGTACAATATTACAATGACTGTTCAGAAGAGTACAATCTTGGCCAGATGTTGAAAAAATATGCAATTGAAAACTGGAATTAATCCATCCAATATATTCTCTGATCTTGCTCCACATTATGTTTTACGAATCCTTTTTTTTTTGTATTTTCTCTTTCCTTTCCTATTTTTTTATACGTTCTCCCACCGTCGCCGCTTTTTACAAACTCTGCATTCTCACGTTCTTCATATAAAAATATTTTGTAATACCTATGATACTTTAAATTCTTAATTCTTTATTGACCAATGCAATAAACTCTCTCAGTTTGTCCACGTGACACACCCGCGCACCGCAGACAATTATTAGAAAACCCTTGCCAAACCCTTATTTCCACATCAGGATTAACACACAAGGAAGAAATTTCATCGCGCAAGAACTGTCTTACTCGTTCTCTCGTTCTCTCGTTCCTGCTCTTGCTGCTGGTATTAAATATTCCACACATTCTTTTTCTTTTTTTTTTTTCATTTCCAATTTGGATAGTATTATACTTCCTTAATTTTTATTTCCTTCTTTTATCAACCAACAAATAATCAATCAAAAATGGGTAGAGGACCGTATGTATCCATCATTTGATGATGCTTTGATTTTATTATCATATTATCATTTCCACTTGGGTTTATTCAAAATGAATAGAATATAAAAGGTAAATATTCTTTTATTTTTTTCAAGTACTTTCTATCGACTGTGCTTTATTTTGTTGTTTGAATCCATTTGAGGTTCATTCAACCTATGCCTTTGCAACTTTTCTTTGATTGGTTGTGAAGACATATGAAGGACCATTTGTGTCTATATTGTGTTTTTTATACACATTAACTAATGAATATCTATATTCCTTTTTCTTTTCTTTTTTCCCACTATCTTTTATATATTCAACACTGAATACTAACTCTTTTCTCCTACTTATTATTTATTACAGAAAGCACCACTTAAAGAGATTAGCTGCTCCAAAGCACTGGATGTTAGACAAGTTATCCGGTGTCTACGCACCAAGACCATCTGCTGGTCCACACAAGTTAAGAGAATCTTTACCATTAATTGTTTTCTTAAGAAACAGATTAAAGTATGCTCTTAACGGTAGAGAAGTCAATGCTATTTTAATGCAAAGACACGTTAAGGTTGATGGTAAGGTTAGAACTGATACTACCTTCCCAGCTGGTTTCATGGATGTTATCTCTTTAGAAGCAACCAACGAAAACTTCAGATTAATCTACGATATTAAGGGTAGATTTGCAATTCACAGAATTACTCCAGAAGAAGCTGCTTACAAATTATGTAAGGTTAAGAAGGTTCAATTAGGTAAGAAGGGTATCCCTTACGTTGTTACCCACGATGGTAGAACTGTCAGATACCCAGATCCATCAATCAAGGTTGGTGATTCTGTTAAGGTTGAATTAGAAACCGGTAAGATTTCTGATGTTATCTCCTTTGCTCCTGGTAAATTAGCTATGGTTACCGGTGGTCGTTCTTTAGGTAGAGTTGGTGTTATCACTCACAGAGAAAGACACGAAGGTGGTTTCGATTTAGTTCACTTAAAGGATGCTTTAGATAACTCTTTCATTACTAGATTATCTAACGTTTTCATCATTGGTAACGAAGCAGGTAAGCCATACGTTTCTTTACCAAAGGGTAAGGGTATTAAATTATCCATTGCTGAAGAAAGAGACAGAAGAAGAGCTCAACAAGGTTTATAAATTCATTAAATTTAATTTATAACTTTATTTTCTTTATATAATCTTCACAATTGGAATAAAATTTCCTTTTTTTAATTAATTAGTAACAGGTCTATGGGTTTTCGAAAAAAAATAAATTAATTAGCGCTTCTTTTTAGATTAAAAAGAACGATTAATAAACTAACTTAAACCTATTTACAAAAATTTCGTCTACACATTAACGAATTATTCATTGTTTGAACGGATATTCAACATCTTCATCTTTTCTTTTCCAAATCTTCTTCTTCTTTTTAGTAGGAATATATTCTACAAATATATTCTCACAATTTTTCTTTTTAAAAGTCTTAATAAATCTTGGATCCCATAATTCTGATGCAATACCTAAATCTTTACAACATCTCATCAATGCATTACTCTTACAACCTTCAGTTGCTGTAGGTATACCTTGTTCTTTGAAAAAAGTTTGTTCACCTCTAGCAATAGAAACTAATCTACCATGAATAACTAACCCATATTCTCTTGTTAATAATCCTCCCATATCTTGCATTTGAACTAAAGTTTCTGACCTTGGTGCTAATCCCCATGCCCCTGCACCAAATGCACGATTCAGAATTCTTCTGTATTTGATTTCAGGCAAGTATAATAATCCATCAGGTGTAATTTCAATATCATTATCTGGTAATTCTGTATATAAAATATCTTGAGCTTCTTTACTAAATGCGCCGTTACCTAAACCATGGAATGATTCTGACCAGTTTTTAGTATTCTCATCTAAAGTATATTGTTCTTTGACACCGTTAAAATCGTTTAAAGATTTAGTAAATACATCGTTGATTGAAGTAACTTCGGATTTTGGAGTTGAGGAATTGAAAGATTTTGAACTTGAACTAAAATCACGGTTAATATTTATCACTGGATCAACAAATTTATTGTCATTACTAGCTGATGTTGATGGGTTAGTCTTAGTGGATTTCTTAGACGTTTTAGAGCTTGATGAACCGGTTCCAAACGCTTCAAACATTTCATTTGATGAGATAAGACGTTTTTGAGAAATGGCATCCAATGCCACACACTTTCTAACCGAACCAGCAGCTGTCCTGGCGGTTCTCCCCACAGTATATGCAAACATGGTATGTCCGTGTGCTTTTCCAATTGTGGAAAATACTTCTACAAAGAAAATAGAGAAAACGCCACAAAAACTACAGACAAACACGAAAACACAAAACACTGCTTCTCCTCCTCACCCACAAACCCGCAGCGAACACGCAAAAATATTGACCCTTGTTGATGTCTATTACGTGTCATATATTATTTTCATTTTAGAACAGTTTTAGATCTTTAGCTAGCACACAAACCTCAAGCCATGGCTCCAAAGAAGAGTGTCAAAAAGACTACCGTCTCTGTTTCTGATCTGGCACAGAAAGAAGCAATTATTGTTTCCCGTGTTTCCAACCCAGCAATGGAAAAATGGTACACACTTGCAAATATTTCAATTACATTATGTGCATTTGTAACTAGATTTTATTACATCTGGTATCCAGCTGAAGTTGTCTTCGATGAAGTTCATTTTGGTAAGTTTGCTTCTTACTACCTTGAAAGAACATACTTTTTCGATCTTCATCCACCATTTGCAAAATTATTAATTGCTTTTGTTGGTTGGTTAATTGGTTTTGATGGTACATTCAAATTCGAAAATATTGGTGATAGTTACATTGAAAATTCCATTCCTTATATTCCATTAAGAGCATTATCTGCAATTTTAGGTACTTTAACTGTCCCACTCATGTTTGAAACTTTAAGAGAATGTAATTATTCAGTTTGGACATGTATTTTAGGTTCTGCAATTGTTGCTTTTGATAATGCACATGTTGGTGAAACTAGATTAATTTTACTTGATGCAACTTTGATTATTTCTGTTGCTGCTTCAATGTATTGTTATGTTAGGTTTAGTAAATTAAGAAAAACACCATTTACTTTAGATTGGTATAAATGGTTGTTTCTATCAGGTGTTTCTCTTTCTTGTGTTATTTCAACTAAATATGTCGGTGTTTTAACATTTCTTTCAGTCGGTGTTGCAGTTGCTTATGAGTTATGGCATTTATTAGATTACAAAACAGGTTTAACTATTCAACAATTTACAAGACATTTTATTGCTAGATTCATGTTATTAATTGTTGTTCCATTTTTTATTTATCTTGGATGGTTTTACATTCATTTTGCAGTCTTAACAAAATCAGGTCCGGGTGATCCATTTATGAGTTCTGAATTTCAAGAAACTTTAGGTGATTCAATTTTAGCAAGAGAATCTAAAGATGTTAATTATTATGATATAATTACAATTAAGCATAAAAATACTGAGTGTTTTTTACATTCACATCCTTATAGATATCCATTACGTTATGATGATGGTAGAATTTCATCTCAAGGTCAACAAGTTACTTGTTTTAATGATGTACATGAAAGTGAAGGTGATCAATGGGAAATTTTACCTGTTCAACCATTTGCTGGTAATAAACTAGGTCATTCAGTTCATCAAGGTGATACGTTTAGATTAAGACATATTCAAACCAATGGTTACTTATTAACTCATGATGTTGCCTCTCCTTTATATCCAACTAACGAAGAATTTAGTGTTGTTCCAGTTGAAGAAGGTGATGGTGAAAGATTTAATGATACTCTGTTTAGATTTGATCCAGTTGATAAAAAAACTAATGAACATTTAAAAACTAAAGGTTCAATAATTAAGATTTTGCACGTTTCAACAGTTGTTGCAATGTGGACTCATAATGACGTTTTATTACCAGAATGGGGTTTCGGTCAACAGGAAGTTAACGGAAACAAGAAAGTTCAAGATAATGAAAACAATTGGTATGTTGATACAATTATTGGTTTATCAGGCCCAAGGGCAGAATTTAAACCAAAACCAATTAAAAAATTATCATTTTTAAGAAAATGGTGGGAACTTCAATTTTTAATGTTTGAACATAATAACAATTTATCAAGTGAACATCCATTTGCTTCACAACCCGATGCATGGCCATTATGTATGTCTGGTGTTTCATTTTGGACTAACAATGACTTAAGACAACAAATCTATTTTATTGGTAATATCCCAGGTTGGTGGTATCAATGTATAATGATGGTTGCATTTTTAGCCATTGTTGCATTTGACCAATTAACCGTTCATAGAGATGTTCATATTTTAACTGAAAAATCAAGAGCTAGAATTTATAAAAATGTTGGATTTTTCTTTGTTGCTTGGTTACTTCATTATTTGCCTTTTTTCTTAATGACAAGACAAAAGTTCTTACATCATTATTTACCTGCACATTTATTAGCCGCATTATTTGCGGCTGCATTTACTGAAGTTTTATTTACAAACAATAGAAGTATTGAATGGTGTCAAAAGGGTGAAAAACCAGATTCATTAAACACTTTACCATACATTTCATTTATTGTTCTTTTATTAGCAATTTTAATTTCTGGCTTCATTTTCTTTGCACCAATCACTTATGGTAATGTTTCATTATCTGTGCAAGAAGTTCTTAATAGGGAATGGATGGATATTAAATTACATTTTAGTAAATGATTCTAATAAACATTTATAGTTACTTATTTATTATTATTAAAAACAGAACAAAAAATAATTAAGCATAATACACAGTTCTCTATTGGTTTCTCTTTTTTTTTTAATTTCCCTTCACCGGAAATGGAAGGAATCTATGTAATCTATTGGTCAATTCTATATAATCAGGTTCAGATTCAGGTGTAATAATTGAATGTCTAATCATAAAGTCTATTATGATTGCACCACAATTATCTTTAAATTCACCATTTGTTAATCTTTGTTTAATTTCATTAATTCCCATCAACCTAAAATCTTCAGATTCATGGTCAACAGGATGTGGGATCATTTCTGAATCAAGTTCCATATCATAAATATATTCGACTTCAGGTTGTATTAAACCTACTTCATTAGAAAATTCGAAAGGTTTTAATTGATAATAATATGAGACAACACCGCATGGTCTAACTCTATTTTGTAAATATGATTCTTCTAATCCTGCTTCTTCATAACATTCTTTGAAAACAGTTTCTAATGGACCATATGGATATCCCAATCCACCTGCAACGGTATTATCCAACATACCCGGGTAGGTTGGTTTATCCGCAGCTCTTCTAGGAACCCATAATTGATAATCCCCATCAGAAGACATTACAAATCCATTAATATGAACACCATACATTACAACACCAAATAATGGACACATTGCACGCTCAAGTTTAAAATATAGTATTTTTGAAGGTTCATAAATTGTATATTTTTCATTTCTCCAACCTTTCAAAGTTTCAAATTTTTGAGATGATTTCCATTCGTTTCCTATTATCGATAATGCATTTTCACGTAATTCAATTGTGTTTAAAGTTGAATTAAATTGAATGGTTTTGTTCGTATCTAAGATGGTAAAATACTGTGGATATTCTTTTAAAGCATTGACAATTGGTGGAATTAGATATCCAAGTTGAAATGATTCATCATGTGATATTAGAACGTATACATTTTCCATAAACGTTTTGTATTCTTTTTCATGTGGATAAGGCACAACGTCTACTTTTCTAACAATGTCCAAGAACGAAACCATCTTGTTTGTAGTGATTGGTTTTCCTAATACCAAGAATACAAAAAAAAACAACCATTTAATCTGATTCACTGGATCGTTGATTTTTAAAATTCATGTTGCGCTATATTCATAAGATTATTGATTATGCAATCTAAATGCTTTATAAATTCGATGATAGGTGGTATATAGTGGGGTTTAAAAAAGGAGTAAAAAATTATTGCTCAATACGGTCCAATAGATATGTACTTTTTACATTGATTTTTCCAAATTGAATGTCGTAGTTGTAAAAGACGTCATAATCATAATTACCACATAGTGGAACTTCTCCGGTTTTTTTCAAAATATAATCTACAGAAACAGTCTTATCTGAAGATTGAATTGTTCCTGTTTGTGTGGTAAACGTGTCAAGTTGGTGTATCTTTGAATAAAATCTAAATAAAGATTTTAAGCCGTCTGCACTTTTTAGTTGCATTTCAAATTGAATTTTGACGTATGGTTCATCTTCATTCACTTTAAGATGAATAGTAGAATTTTCTTGTGAGATGCTGGTGTTTGAAAAGGGTGTTTCTCCTGCTCGTGAGTCCAACGGATCTCTTGTGTATTCTAAGTTACCTAACTTGAAGACAGTGTTATAATAGTTTTGCGATTGTTGGTGTGATGATTGAAAAATGAATGGTTTATTAGTTGTAGAAATGATTGAATTGTTTCCAGGACTAAATGCCTCCGTTAAGTTACTTGAAAATTCATTCATATCAATTGAGGTAGTAGCATATTGAGACTTATCAAGCGAAGTAGTTTGTGATTGTGAAACAGGATTGGACACGCAAATAGTACTGAAAATTTCAACTAATCCTTTTTTATTTTGTGGAGAAAACACACTTATAAAGATATTATTATTTTGCAAAGTGTAATTGTTTACAGTTGAACTCAACTTTGACAAAGCAAGCAAATTCAGATGTTTATTTGATTCGAAGACATTAAGCAAAGAACGAGTAGGAACAAAATCAAGAATCTGAAGCTGAAGTTCGGCAGGCAGGGCAAGTAGACTAAACATGATATGAATGTGTGGGTCACTAGTTAAGTAGTACTAATATCTTTGTACAGAGAAAGAAAAGACATGGAGAAACAGAGAAGAAACAAGCTCCTGAATCTGCAGTTAGAACAAGCCCCGCAAGAGAGACCGGATACTCCGAACCCCGGCCCGGCCTTGGGCAACGTCGATCGACGCGCATTACCCGGCTAGAGAGCTGCGTTTCTCTTTTTGTCGCGCTTTGGCCTGGCCAGCTGGAGAGAGAGAGAGAGACAGAGAGAGAAGTGCATGTTCGAACAGCCTGCTAGCCAGATGAGATATGGGGAAAGCGGCAGAGGTTGGAGAAGGGTTGGAGGTGTAACGGTCAGTATCCCTTCACGTATCGTCACACACCAACATACACAATGTTTGCGAGAAGTGGATTTAAGTCCGCTGTTCAATTCAGAACCATGGCTACCGAAACTGCTGGTGATTCAGGTAAAATGAACACTTTATTGGAAAAGTTAGCTTCCATCACCAACAGCACAGATACTGAATCTGCAGATGCTATGGTTAAACAAGCATCTAAGAAGCCATACAAAGGACAATCTCGTGAAAGAAGAGAAAGATCAAAGGACGAAAAATCTTTTGCATCCAGACCAAATAGAAGAACGAACGTCAACGGTTACAAGAATAATAGGAGCAACAACAGAAACAATCAGTTTGAAAGAAGACAACATAATAATCAAAAAAGAGGTTTTGATGCAACTTCAAGAAAACAAACTGTTTCTCATTTTGATAGATTTAGAAACCCAAAAAAATCCTTAATTGGTTCTTCTTCAAAATCTTCTGATGGAGGTTTTTTAAATAATAAAGGTTTATCATTTGCTGACTTACAAGAGGCGAGAGCATTATACATTAGAAGAAAACTTACAGATGATTCATCAATTGTTCCAATCATCCCTGATAACTTGCTTTACAATTTTGCACACTCACGTGCTATTCACAAAACTAATACTTATGATCCAAAGGTTGACCAATTTGTTAACTTTCGTGAACCAAGTAACACTTATCAAATGGATATTGTCAGCAAACCTGAATTAGAATTAACTAAAGATAAGATGGCTTATGATTCCAAATCTCGTTTATTAAGAGCATTAGAACAAATTACAACCAAGAGAGGTTTCAAATTAATTGATGCAAAGAAATCTAACGTTGAATATTTACCATACACTGCAATGCTTTACCCATTTGGTAATACCACCTTACCTAGTAACCTGAAGAGACCCGTTGCAAACATTAAATCTTTATCTAATGTTTCACCAGAAGAAATTTCTTCAACTATTGCAACTGTCGTTAGAGGTGAAAGACAAGAACTAAAGTTCAATCCAAATGAAGAGTTTACAACCGAACAATTAAGAATTAACGCACAAGTTGTTGTCAATGCCTTGAACAGAAACTCACAACTTCAAGTCGATAATATTCACAAATCTATCGCACAAGTTACTCTTGGTAAAAAACCTCTTAAAGCTCTTCCACAAGCTGTTATTGCGCCAAAGAAAGTGTAAGCTTAACCATCCTGTCTATACGCCATTTTTGTATCCATGATATACATTCTTTTCTGTAGATTTATGAAACAAACTTCTATAAACTTTTCTGTTTCCTTATCTATTTCCCCTCACAGGGCCCTCAAACCGATCCACGTCGATCGTCGCTTGTTTTTTCAAGAATTTCGTAAAAACTCCAACTTCTGTCGCTTTTCGCTTTTTCCTACTTTCTCATCGACTGTTGAAAGAATGAATAGAAAGAAGGTTGGCCAGCACTGAAAGATCAATCTGAACAAGTGATTAGTTTCCTTTTTTTAACAACCCCTTTCACGACACATCACATATCTGGCCATGTCATCGACCATGTTTTCATCTGTGAGTAAACGTATGTTCTCTACTTCCAGAATAATACTACAAAAGGAAGTTTCTAGTTTGGATTCTAAGAAATTAAACCATATGCAATATTTACTTAAATATTATGACCCAGAAGTTGTCGATTCTATTCTTAAAGCAGAAAGCGCCATTGAACCACAACATTTTGCAAAGAGACAATTAAATCCTGTTCAATTTGCTCCTCATTTTATGACCGATTTCACTGAAAAGAGTGATTATTTTGATCATAAAGTATCGAAGCCAAATTCATTTACTGAAATTTCTCAACCAAATAAAGTTAATGTTCCAAAAGATCAAATTTTAGATATTGAAGGTAATGAACAACGTTCCGAATTAGGTGAATTAGCAAAGAAATTATCTTTAGCAACAGGTTTCAGTGAAAAATACATTGTTAGATTAAAGGTTAAAACATTAATTTTAAAAACTGTTAAGAATCAAACTTCAAAGGGTAAGATTTTTTCCTTTTATGCATTAGTTTGCGCTGGTGATGGTAATGGTATGTTAGGTATTGGTGAAGGTAAAGATCCTGAAGAACCAGGTAATGCAATTTTAAAAGCTCATTGGCAAGCTGTTAAGAACTTAGTGAAAGTTCCAAGATTAGAAGATAGAACCATTTTTGGTAATATAGAACATAAATATGGTGCATCTGTTGTCCATTTAAGATCTGCACCTCCAGGTTCTGGTTTAAGATGTAACCCAATGGTTTTCGAATTAGCTCAATGTGCTGGTATTAAAGATTTATCTTCCAAGGTTTATAGATCAAGAAATAAAATGAATGTTGTTAAATGTACTATAGAAGCTTTATTAAAGCAAAAGACAATTGAAGAAATGGCTTTAGAAAGAGGAAAAAAGGTCGTCGATTTAAGAAAGGTTTATTACTCTGTCGAAAAATAAACAAAAGGATAATAATTGTTTTTTATTTATTAATTTTTCATACATAATTATATTTGTTTATTCTCTGTACATACACATAAATTCTATAAAACAAAATTTAAATTTAGATTTAACACTTAAAACAAAACCTTTATTTCTTTTTTGCTTTCTTTTGTGTAGCTTCTGCAACCAACTCTTCAAAAATCTTTGCTTCTTCAGCTTCCCATTTAGATCTTTCAGTATTTTTGAAAACCGTACCCATAATTTTTAATGCTTCAGCTCTTTCAATTCTTTTCGAAATTGTAACACTTTCATCATAAAGAACATTAGAAACAACTTCTCTTAAATTGGATGAAATTTCCATATGTGATCCTCTCCATGCAGCTGCTAAAATTTTACCCATAAGTAGTTTCTCCATTTCCGCAACTTCTTCGTCAGTAGGTACTGGTCCTTCATCCTCTTTCTTTTTAGTTTCCTCAGATACTTGAGAAGCTGTATTTTTCTTATTATCTTTAGCAATTTCTTCAGCGTCCTTTGTTCTTGCATTTGCTTCTTCTGTTGCCTCCTCTTCTTCTTCTCCCGATTCCTTCTTAATTTCCTTTTCTCTACGTTCAGCCATTTTAGCTAATTCTTGCATAGTATTTTGTGCATCCAATGCAACACTAATCGTTGAATATGTATCTTTAATTATTCCTCCCTTTTCCTTTAATGTACCATACCATCCACCAATACCCCAAAAAGTATTTTGAGATTTTAAAAAAGTGGTTGCCTTATTATAATAGATCGATCCTATCGTATGTAATAATTCTAAACCAAAAGATTCCATTTTAAGATTTTCTGCTTCTAATCGAAATTTTTCTTTAAAGGATTTAGCAATATCTGCTGACTTATCAGTTTCTGTATATAATGATAATCTATTTATTAATTTTTTAGTCAATTCTTCTTGAATTTCCTCTCTATGAATACGTTGTTCTTCTTCTAATTTTTCTCTTTCGGCCTCTAAAACTTTTTTCCTTTCTGTTTCAACTAATTTTTGTTGTTCTTCTGCACTCAAATTATTCAGATTGCTATCACCCAAATATTTATTTACAGAAATATTACTTTCATGTGTATCATAATATCGTTCAGCATCATCTTGTTCCTTTTTCGTTGCTTCCATGTGAGCTTCTTCATTATGTTGTAATTCCATTTCTTTAGTTAAATTTTTTAATAATGTTAATTCACCAACGTATGGTATAAATGATTCACCACCAAAAATATCATCAAAAAATTTTTCAGGGTCTGCCATTTCTCCAGTTCCTGCTTCTTGAATACCAAATTGATCATATTTGGATCTTTTCTCTTTATCACTTAAAACTTGATATGCTTCACTGATTTTTTTAAATGTTTCAGCTGCTTGCTCATCACCTGGATTTTTATCAGGATGATATCTGATAGCTAATTTTCTGTACGATTTTTTGATCTCAAGTTCAGTCGCAGATGTTTGAACTTGTAAAAGTTCATAATATGTCGTGTCTTTAACCATTATGTTCTTTGGCCAATAAGAATTCCCTTTTTGCCATCGTGTTGTAACAACACATTCACACGCTTCAAAAAACTGTGATAAATTTTCCTTAATTTTTTGAATGCGATTGAGAAGATTTCAGATTTATTTATTGCGCTCCTTTGTAAAGGCGTCACAAACAGAAACTTAGGTTATGCTTTCTCCACAGCTTTTACATTAAGGGACCCAATCTTTGTTTATCATTATATTTTAATCATTATAACAAGCATACATGCGATGATACAGCTTTTTTCTAATTCAGGATAGATAATTGAATCGTTAAAACGCTTAACACTGGATCGTATCAAAAGTTTATATTCCTGTTATCGATAATATATTCAACTGAAAAACGACAAAAATTAATAAATGGTTTAAGGAAAGAACAGTACAGAGTTTGAATTTTTGAAACTGAAATCTGCAGTAAATTTATTAAAACAAGACGTCGACCTAAATAGCGATGTTGTTGAAAAAATTGACAAGATAGGCCCAAAAATTGAGCCCAAGCCATCAAAATTTATTTTTGTTGGTTTCTATGTTTATATAAAAAAGACTTTTAATAAATGTTAGTTCTTGAAATAATTGTTTTTGTCAAATGACAAGACTAAAGCATTAGTTAAGTTTGAAATGAAGGGACTAATTATAATATGCAAAAAAAAAAAATTCAGTGAACTAAGAAAATCCACTATTTGGTTAATTAAACCATATTGTTTATAGCATTATTTTCTAAAGACCTGCTCTTCTTTTCTTTTGCGCAGGGTTACATTCTTCACCATTCAAAATGTCTTCTTTGACTAGAGTGTCTGCTTCAACTCTCTTAGGAATGTATTCAAGAATGGAATTTAATTCATCATCATCTGGGACTTTAACAACACCGTTATCATCACCCATAATAATATCACCAGGATTAATAGTTTCAGTATATGGTTCAGGATAACCATCAATTAAGACTTCCACAGGAACATTAATGCCAACCATTTTAACGACAGGACCATGAGCAGCAGAACCTAATCCATATGAGAAAACATCTCTATTTAATTCTAAATGTTCGTCTATATCCCTAACTCTACCGAAAACCACAGTACCTTTACTTTTCAAATAAGTAGCTCTTGTTGACATTAAACCACCATATAACGCATTAGTCATTTTAGTGAAAGGAGCATCTGTTTTTTGTAAATTAAGCGTAGTTGCAATAACTAAAACTGAATCTTCAGGTAATTTATCAATATAGCCACCAGTGATCGCTTCTCTTGGATCATCCTTTGGTGCAAATAAAACAGTGTATGCTTTACCCACCATGGTTGTCTTGTTAACATTAGAAGAATAGCGTTTTAGATTTGGTAATGAACCACCGTACTTCTTCTTATGTTTTACTAAAGCGTCAGACATATCACAAGTGGCATATTTGGAGAGTATTTCTATAAGTTTCTTTGATTCGTAAGGCATTTTGTCAATTGAAGAAAATCAGCGACGGCCCATTAACTGCTGGAAGCAAGAAAGAAGAGAAACCGTTGCCAGCAAACCACCACTTCTTATTTCTTCGATCTACCCCCAGACCCATAGATCCCAGCAATGCCAGCCTCTATCTTCGCCCCCATATCTCCGAAACGCTCGGACCTCCGGAAACCTTCGTCGATCGACCTTTTACAACAAACCTGTACACCGCAAAAAAAGATGTTATCACCGTTTAGAAAACGTGACTAATTACGCAACGCAGATCACTTCCCCCCTTTAGCTTTTCCTCCCCACATAATATACCGCTTTCAGCAAATGATCCGGGGCTGGGAGTCATTGTCATCATTGGGCGAATCTTGTTCCCTTTTGTTGTTTTTGCTGTTTTCTGTTTGTCTTATAAGACATGTTGTATTTGGCTTTACGTATTTTCCTTTGCCACACGCTTTGCTTCGTTAAAACACACGTACCCGGTTATAGTATAAACCCTTATCACTGAATCCCCTGATTTCTCATTCTCTTTTTATAGTGCTATTCTATTTTCGGAGTTTATTTTTTTAGATCGAAAATTTTTTCCATTCTAAAATAAAAACGTTTATTTTACCTTTGTTAGACACCCCCTTTTCTTAAAAGACTAAAAAATGAAAGTTAGTTATACACCATCATTACTCTATTTTTTCTTCTATCTATCTTTTTCAAATCTTTTTGTTCAGGCGGCACCAACCACATCATTATCACATTTCCCAAATACGGATTTATTAAATCATTATTGTAATGCTGCAACATCTCCGTTTGATTGTTTCTTAAAGTTTATTAAATTTTTATTTTTCAAAGATAATAAAGGTTCAAAATCAGAAATATATATTAATTCTGGTATTCAAAGTATTTACAATTTAAATGAAACAATCGATGAAGCATTTGATTCATGGGTTAACGATCAAACTGAAATATCCTTTAATTCAATTTTGGCAAATATCGGAGGTGTCGGTATTCATTCAAAAGATGTTGCTGATGGTGCAGTCATTGCATCACCTTCAAGATCCAATCCAAACTATTTTTATCAGTGGACTAGAGATGCCGCAATCACAATTAATTCATTAGTTGAATATTTACAAGATCATGATTCCGATTTGAATTCTCCATTCTCTGGGAAGTTATTTAGTGCTATTGAATCTTATATTGCAAATAATTATAAATTACAGAGATTAGATAATAAATCTGGTACTTGGTCTTCACTAGACGGTTTAGGTGAACCTAAATTTATGGCGGACTCGACAACTTTTGATGATCATTGGGGTAGACCTCAAAGAGATGGTCCAGGTTTAAGAGTTATAACCATTACAAATTATTTAAATTTTTTGTTAGATAATGACTTAGATGTTACACATTCTCAATTACCAAATATGACTTATATCTATGATGAAATTTTGAAACCGGATTTGACTTACATTATGGAAAATTGGAATAAAAATGGTTTTGACTTATGGGAAGAAATTGATTCCTTACACTTATTTAATTCTTTAACTATGCTAAAGGCTTTGAAAGCAGGTATTAAAATGTCAAAAAAGTTTGAAGATACTGAGTATAATTTAAAATTAAGACTTTCATTTACTTCTTTGAGATTTTTCATATTGGTGGAATCTGGTTTTAAAAGTCCTGAGATTCCTTATCTTATTGAAACTCCATCTTTATTATATCAAGGTAGGAGATGTGGTTTAGATATTGGCTCGGTTTTAGGCTCTTTAAGATCTCACGATTTAGATGACCCAACTGATCTGATTGATATTCCATTCTCCGTCGATGACTCTGCCGTTTTGAGTACATTATCTGCATTGGTAAATGACATGAAATATAGATACCCAATTAATCACGAAAAGGGCTCTTTTAGTAAAGGTTTTGCATTAGGTAGATATCCGGAAGATCTGTATGATGGTTATGGAATAAGTGAAGGTAATCCATGGTTTATTTCGACTGCAACCGCTTCTGAAGTTCTGTTTAAGTTGATTTATTATCTATATTATAATAACAATGATTTAGCAATTACTAAAGATCAATATTTTTTCTTTTCTAACTTCATTAGTTTAGATCCAAATACTAAATCCGACAAAGTCATTCTGCCATATGGATCTGATGCATTTATTACAACAACATTATCACTTATGAAATATGCAGATTCTTTCTTGGAAGTTATTCAAAATCACGTTGATGAATTCGGTAACATGAGTGAACAGTTCAATAGATATAATGGTTATATGGAAGGTGCTGAAAATTTAACATGGAGTTATGGTTCTTTTTGGAGTGCTGTGAGATGGAGAAAAAGAGCCCACCACGTTATAGACAATATTTAGAGATAATTAATAGAGATTATGTCCTTTTTTATAGAGTTTTTTTTTATATACCTGGGAGATTTTTATAAAATTAGTAATCTAAGCTAATAATGATTATGAAACTATATTTTTGCAAATGCGACTTCTTCAGGTAACTCAAAAGAAATACAGTACATTAATTTACAAGGAGCAACTTGTCTCACAATATGATATTTAATATTTTCCGGAGGTATTGGATAGTTTAATTGTTTAACAATTTTTTCGTTCATTCTGCTTTCAAGTGCTTTTTCAACATCACCTTCAATCTCTTCTTCCTTATACTTTTCAAAATGATGGACCTTAATAACTGGTAATTTATATCCTGGTAGCTGCTTGACTTCTTCTTTAGTCATTTTAGGATATCCATTACTAAATAATCCGATGTATGCATCAACAAAAGTAATTGCAGAGTCTGGTAAATTCATCACATATTGAGATGCAAATAATGGAACCTTAAAATCAGACACTCTTTTCTTCTTGGGTTGTGATTCTTCCGTTGATAGTTTTGTTTGTTTTTTATTATTTGTCCCTGTACTTTTACTTCCATATTTTATAGTTGGAGTAGATTTTTGAAATTCTGAAATTATACGTGGCGATTGCTTAATAAATTCTCTACCATCCAAATTAGAAGGTTTGACAAATGCATCAACTTTGTTCGAGTTGATATTTATTTTCAAATATGTATAAGATTCAGGATTAAGATCATTAGCAAAAACTAAACAAGGTTTTTTTCCGGCAGGAACAGCAAATGGTCCTACACCCCCCATAACATCACAAATAATTTCACCGGCATTAAAAGAATCGATTAGTCTTTCATGTTCAGTTGCAAGTCTTGAATTCCAATAAACTTTCTGGAAATCAAATGTAAACAAACATCCACTTTCTTTTTGAGTAACCACAAAATTATCTAAACCTGCTAAGACTTCCATTTCAAACGTTCTAAATTCAGATGTAATATTGTTAGTTTTGTTAACAACTGTTTTGATGTTTGGGAATTTTTGTAAAATAACTTCCCCAATAATGTGTCTATACGGCATGTATTGTTCTTTTAAATTCAAGTGAGCTAAATGGCCAGCAACTGTAAATGCACTTGGGCATTGTTCTATCAGTTCCTCTGGTAATATTGCTTTTAAAATATCATCATATGCCCAGTAGTCAAAATCAAATGTAATATTGTGAATTTTATAGATTGCGCCAAGCTCCTTTAATCTATCATACACAGCTTGTGAAACGTTTGTTTTTAATAATTCGGGTTCATAGCTTTCATCAAATTCATATTTTTCATCTTCTTTAGTAACTGCGATTTCTTCTTTTAACAATAAAGCTTTTAATTTTGAATTTTTCGGACTAACTTTTTCATATACTGAAGAAGATAATTGATCTTTAGTATATTCAACCAATGATGTGTGTTGTGGGATACTTAAAACGATACTTTCAGTTGTATTTAATTTGTTTTTTCTTCCCAAAAATTCATTAATGTATCTGATTTCAGGTAAGAATAAAGCCCAAACTTTTCTATTTACAATGAATTTAGATTTGTCAAGTTGGGTCATTCCTAGATTTCTTGGTGGTTTTAGCTGATTGAGGGGAACATATGTTGACATTTTTCGATTAAAAATTTTCAAATGGTTCATAGACCCTATGCTTGTTAAAATAAAATTCTAATGAAAGTTTGGAAGAATGTGATCTTAAGATTTGTTCAGAAGAAAATAATATTGAAAAATAGAATAATCATGTAAAAATTTAAATGCTAGTCACGTGATCAAATTGAGCAAGAGTTGAGTTCATGTTTTTTTATGATTCCAAACAATAATTAAACACACCTTTCTCCCATCATGTTTTCTGCACAGATATTTTGTAGACACTAACAGAAATACAATAATAATTATGCAATGAATTCAATTTCTATACTCTATGACAACAATTTTACAACCGGCCATTTTGGAGAATAGAATGATCCCTTTTCCCAATCAGGATATTTTGAAAAGAGGGCAATCACTATAAAGAAGCTGTGGTTTTGAAATGGGTTGAACTTGATCCCGATAGTTTGGATTCGCCTTTTTAACTTAGGAAGCTGTTTGCTTATTTGTTTGGACATACCAATTTTCCAGTGCTAGTCTTTAATTATGGACGACTATTTCTTGCACGATGACAGTGTACAAGGAACTGGTACAAATAATGAGAACCCTAATGATCAATCCAGTCAGCCGACAAATGATTTAAATCAAGAAAACCAATTAGATAATCCAAACTTAGAATCATCTGTACCAACTGCTGCTTCACCAACTCCTATTTTACCTGCAGCTCCACCTCCAATTACTTACAATCCACCGCCTAGGAAAACTGCCCGTGAATCAAGAGAAGAAAGTGAAAGTAAATTGGATTCGGACTTATACTTTTCTTATAATACAGATCAGGAACAGCCTGTTTCTTCTTCTGAAATTTACGATATTTTCAAGGATGTTTATCAAATATTTGGTTTTCAACATGATAATTTTGAGAATATGTACGAGTTGTTCATGTCCCAATTAGATTCCAAATCAAGTCGTCTTTCGGCTGCAAAGGCGTTAATTTTACTTCATGCTGAATATATTGGAGGTGAACATTCTAACTACAGAAAATGGTATTTCTGTGCTATGATTGATGAAGATCCCGAATTATTAGATGGTGTTGATTTGGTTAATAATAAAAACAAAAAAAAGAGAGAAAAAGATATGTTAGATACCGATTTTTATACTACGAAAAAATCTAAAGTTGTTGAATACAATTGGAGAAAAAGAATGTATGATTTGACACCAAAAGATATGGTTTATCAACTTGCGCTATATTTGCTGATTTGGGGTGAAGCTAATAATATGCGATTTGTACCTGAATTATTGTGTTTTATTTTCAAATGTGCACTTGACCATATGAACCATTTTAAAGAGAACTTACTAGATTCTAAATATTCAGAAAATGATTATTTGAATCGTATTATTACACCATTATATGAATATTATAGAGATCAACAGTATAAATTACGCGATGGTGAATATGTTAGATCAGAAAAGGATCATGATCAAATTATTGGTTATGATGATATGAATCAACTATTTTGGTATTATAAAGGAATTAAAAATTTGAAAACTTCAAAAAACGGTAAACAGAAATTTGTGGATATATCCAAGGAAGATAGGTATGACAAGCTTGATACTATTCTTTGGGAATACTCATTTCACAAAACCTACAAAGAAAAACGTTCATGGTGGCATCTTGCAACTAATTTCAGTAGAATTTGGATTATTCATTTAAATGTTTTTTGGTATTACTCAAGTTTCAATTCTCCAACATTGTACACATATGATTATAGTTATCTTTTAGATAATCAACCAACTTTACAATCCAGATTTTCAATTGTTGCATTAGGTAGTACTGTTGGCTGTATTATTCAAATCTTGGCTACACTTTTTGAATTCAGTTTTGTGCCAAGAAAATGGCCAGGTAGGCCAAACTTATGGAAAAGACTTATTTTTTTGTTTATTCTTACAATTATTAATCTTGCTCCATCTTTTTTTGTTTTAGGTTATATTCCATTAAATGCAGTTTCCCGTGTTGGTTTTATTGTTTCTATTGGCCAATTTATTATTTCAATCTTGACAACAATTTGGCTTGCATTCCAAGCTCCATTTGGTTTATTTAATTTTGCATTTTCCCAAAAATCAATTTACGATCCGATGAAAGTTTTTACTGCATCATTTCCAAGTTTAGGTAAATCAAGCAGAACTGTTTCAATCATTTTATGGATTTTAGTTTTTGGAGCCAAATTTACTGAATCATATTTTTTTTTAACACTTTCGTTAAGAGATCCAATCAGAAACTTGAACATTCTTGATTTATCTAGATGTCATGGTGATCATTATATTAAAAATTATTTATGCAAATACCACAATAATTTTGTTTTAGGTCTTATGTTTTTGACTGATTTAATTTTGTTTTTCTTAGACACTTATCTTTGGTATATTATTTGGAATTGTGTTATTTCTTTATCATTATCATTTTCAAGTGGTATTTCAATGTTATCACCTTGGAGAAACGTTTTTACGAGATTACCATCACGTATTCATTCCAAGCTTCTTGCAACATCAAAGATGGAGGTCAAGTATGATTCGGTGTTTTTAGTTTCTCAAATCTGGAATGCTTTTATTATCTCATTATACCGTGAACATATGTTGTCGCAAGATCATGCTCAAAAGATGATTTACTCTTTGATTCCAGATGAAACGAATGGTCGTATGGCTTTAAGAGCACCTTCATTTTTTCTTTATCAAGATGATAGTGGAAAAGATATTACTGACTATTTTGTTCCTAATTCTGAGGCTGAAAGAAGAATTTCATTTTTTGCACAGAGTTTAAGTACGTCAATTCCTGAACCAATTCCAGTTGAAGCAATGCCACAGTTTACTGTTTTTATTCCACACTATTCAGAAAAGCTTTTACTTGAATTAAAAGAAATTATCAGACAAGATCCAAGTTCCAAGATGTCATTATTAGAATATTTGAAAGTTATGTTTTCTGATGAGTGGAAAAATTTTGTTGCAGATACTAAAATTATGGCAACCTTACAAGCTGAAAATGCAAATGCTGCAAATAGTAATAATTTTGAAGGCGGAAGTGTTGTAATGAATTCTTCAAATGATTCAATGAAAACTGAAAAGGAATTTGTTGATAATAAAATCAATGACTTACCTCTCTATTGCATCGGTTATAAATCATCTGCACCTGAGTATATTATGAGAACACGTATTTGGGCATCATTGAAAACTCAAACATTATATAGAACAGTTTCTGGTTTTATGAATTATGCTAAAGCAATTAAGTTATTGCACAAAGTTGAAAATCCAGAAATGGAGAATTATTTTAATAATTCAAGAACTTTTGAAAACTACTTAAATATTTTAGCATCAAGAAAATATAGATTATTAGTTTCTATGCAAAGACTTCAATCATTTAATGAATTAGAATTAGCCAATTTGAAAACAATGATTAATACTTATCCTTCATTATTGATTTCATCCCTTAATAAAGAAATTGATCCTGAAACAAATGAAGTAAAATATTATTCTGTTATGTACACCGTTGAAGAGAAAACTGTTGAAAATGATCCAATGAAGAAAGAAAATGAATTAAAGCAAAAGTTTAAAATTTTATTATCAGGTAATCCAATTTTAGGAGATGGTAAATCGGATAATCAAAACCTTTCTGTCATTTATTACAGAGGTGAATTTATTCAAGTTATCGATGCAAATCAAGACAATTATTTAGAAGAATGCCTGAAGATCAGATCTGTTTTAGCTGAATTTGAAACTTTAGAAGATGATCAAGACTATCCATATATTCCATCTATTCATTATAAAAACCAAAGCCCAGTTGCGATTTTAGGTGCAAGAGAATATATTTTTTCAGAAAACTCTGGTGTTTTAGGTGATGTTGCTGCATCAAAGGAACAAACCTTTGGTACTATGTTTGCTCGTACATTGTCAGAAATTGGAGGTAAATTACATTATGGACATCCGGATTTTTTAAATGCTATTTTCATGTGTACTAGAGGTGGTATTTCTAAAGCTCAAAAAGGACTTCATTTAAATGAAGATATTTATGCCGGTATGAATGCAATTTGTAGAGGTGGTAGAATTAAGCATTGTGATTATTATCAATGTGGTAAAGGTAGAGATTTAGGTTTTAGTTCTATTTTGAATTTCACTACTAAAATTGGTGGAGGTATGGGAGAGCAACTTTTATCAAGAGAATATTATTACATTGGAACTCAAATGCCATTAGATAGATTTTTATCATTTTATTATGCACATCCAGGTTTTCATATCAATAATCTTTTTATTATGTTTTCATTAGAAGTTTTTATGTTAACAGTTGTGAATTTGGGAGCATTAAATTATGAATTAATTCCATGTATTTACGACAAAGATGTTCCAATTACAGATTTACAACTTCCAATTGGATGTCAAAATTTACAACCAGTTTTAGATTGGGTTTATAGATATGTTTTATCTATTTTCATTTGTTTCTTTATTTCTTTTGTTCCATTAGTTTTACACGAACTATCAGAAAGAGGATTATGGAAAGCAAGTAGTAGATTATTTATGCATTTTATGTCATTATCACCGATTTTTGAAGTTTTTGTTTGTCAAATCTATACTGATTCATTAAAGAAGGATATTATTTTTGGCGGTGCAAGATATATTTCAACTGGACGTGGATTTTCTATTACAAGAGTCTCATTTACTAAATTATATTCAGCATATGCACCTACATCCATTTATTTAGGATCTAGATTATTTCTATTATTATTATTTGCAACTATTACTATGTGGCAGCCTTCAATTTTATGGTTTTGGATTACATTAGTTTCATTAACCATTTCACCATTTATATTTAATCCTCATCAATTTTCTTGGACTTATTTCTTTTTGGATTATAGGGAATTTATTAGATGGCTAAGTAGAGGAAATTCAAAATGGCATATGAATTCATGGATTACTTATACTAGATTAACCAGATCCAAATTTACAGGATTTAAAAAGGATAAATTAAAGGATGGAATCAAAAATGAGAAGATTCAAGATGATAATAAAAAAGCACCATTTATTAATGCACTATTTGCTGAAGTTTTTGCACCATTTATTCAAACATTTTTGGTTGTAATTGCGTATTTATTTATGAATTCACAATCCGGTGTTGAAAAACCAGAAGAAGTTAATTTATTGGTTAGATTAGTTATTGTTACAATGTGTCCAATTTTATTAAATACATTGGTTTTAATTATTATTTTTCCATTATCATTATTTGCAGGACCAGTATTAAGTTTATGTTGTACTAAAATTTCATCAATTTTAGCGGCAGTTGCACATTTAGGAGGTGTTTTAAATCATGTCATAACATTTGAATTGATTTGGGTTTTAGAAGGGTTTAATTTTAGCAGAACATTAATTTTATTTATTTCATCAACATTTTTACAAAGAAGTTTATTCCAATTGTGTAAATTGCTTTTATTGAGTAGAGAAATGAAGGAAGATTTAAGTAATAGGGCATGGTGGTCAGGAAAGTGGGTTTTATTAGGCAAGTATGCATTTACTCAACCATTAAGAGAATTTATTGTTAAAATTAGTGAAATGAGTTTATTTAGTGCTGATTTTTTTATTGGACATGGTATATTAATATTATTGACACCATTATTATTTGTTCCATATATTGATCACTGGCATTCATGTATGATTATGTGGATTAGTCCAATGAGTAAATTAAGACAACCTATTTTTACAACATCAAAAGAGAAAAGAAGAAAGAAAGAAGCTAGTAAGTATGCGGTACTTTATTTTTGCAGTTTATTTTTCTTTGCTATAGTATTAATTGCACCAATTGTTGTTACTCTTGGCTTTGAAGAAACAGCTACAAGTCTGTTACCAAGTCAATCGTATGGATTGATCCAACCTAATCATCAAAATAACAACGATACAGGAATGAGAGCACCAAAAAGTATTGTGAGGTCCAAACCTGCGGAGAAGAAATACAGCACCTTCTGGATGTAAGGTAAGCATGTAGAATGTATATATTGTAGTGTATAATCACCCTATATAGTAAGAAAATTTTAAAGGAAATATCGATGATAAGATCAACAATAAGCATTGCTGCGCCACACACGTGACCCATAATTCTATTGTGGATAATGCAAAAAAGTCAGGCATTAGATCAGGCTAAACCAACTTTGGCTATCTTTTCTGCAGACTCTACTGAGTCGATCGACCCTTTGTTATTTTTAGAAACTTGACAAAACACGAAACAACGCGAACCACTCCTTTATGCACGTGTGCAGGTCGTAAGTCGCGCATAACTCTATTTTGCGCGTGTACGTAAGCACCGCCTAGATTGCTCAGCCCTGCGGGGGCGGAGCCGGAATCGAAACCGGGGAGCTTAGCGTGTCGCGCGGTCTGGCGGGCACGTGTGCGGGGCGGGCCTGGAACCGTGGCCGTGGCCGTGATCAACAGATCAACAGATCAACACAGTGCCAAACAAAGAAAACACGCGACTGAAAAACGAACGAGGCGCAAAAACAGCGAGCGCCCCGTGTTTTTGTTTTGTTCCGTGTTTGGCTCGTTTCTTTTCTTTTTCTTTCCTGTTTGGGCCAGCGGCGGTGGCCGTTCTGTTGCTGGTTTTCTTCGTGGCCAATGATCACTGCCCATCGACTGGTGGCCTGCTTGGGGTACTATAACTTGTACTTGTTTCCTTTCCTCTCTTCTCTTCTCCTCTCCTCCCTCTTTCTCTTCCTGTGTTTCTGGTTCTTTCTTTTGAGCTTTCACCCTCTTCTCTCAAACGTAGCCTTTCTTTAATCATAGCTTATAGTTTCAGTCAAAAATGAGACTAGGAAATTCATTCGCTTTATTATCCACTTTACTCTCTGCTGCTTCATTCACTAGTGCAGCTGATGATTTCCCAACCATTGAAGTTGTTGGTAACAAATTCTTTTACTCAAATAACGGATCTCAATTCTATATTAGAGGTGTTGCTTATCAACAAAATACTGCTGGTTTAGAAAGTGATGCAAAATATGTTGATCCTTTAGCTGATGAAGAAACTTGTAAGAGAGATATTCCTTACTTAGCTGAATTAGATACAAACGTTGTTAGAATTTATGCTCTTAATGCATCTGCAGACCATGATGTTTGTATGAAAGCCTTACAAGATGCAGGTATTTACGTTATTGCTGATTTATCTTCCCCAGATGAATCAATTATTACAACTGATCCTGAATGGACCGTTGACTTATATGAAAGATACACAGAGGTCGTTGATATGATGCAACAATATGATAACGTTCTTGGTTTCTTTGCTGGTAATGAAGTTTTAACAAATAGTTCAAATACTGATTCCGCTCCTTTCGTTAAAGCTGCTATTAGAGATATGAAAAGTTATATTTCTGAAAAGGGTTATAGAAATATCCCTGTTGGTTATTCCGCTAATGATGATGGTGATACTAGAGTTGCTTCTGCTGATTATTTTGCTTGTGGTGATAATGATATCAAAGCTGATTTCTACGGTATTAACATGTACGAATGGTGTGGTGATTCAAGTTTCAAATTATCCGGTTATGCAGATAGAACTAAAGAATTCTCTAATTTAACTGTTCCTATTTTCTTTTCTGAATATGGTTGTAATGTTATTCAACCAAGAAAATTCACTGAAGTTCAAGCTATTTTCTCTGATGACATGACTGATGTTTGGTCAGGTGGTATCGTTTATATGTATTTTGAAGAAGAAAACAATTATGGTTTAGTTAGTATTGATGATGGTAAAGTTTCTACTTTATCTGATTTCAACTACTTAAAATCAGAAATGGCTTCTATCAAACCAACTTATGCAACTGCTTCCGCTGCTTCCGCAAGTGCTCATACTCTTAAATGTCCTGCAACTGACTCTGACTGGAAAGCAGCTACCGGTTTACCACCAACTCCAAATGAAAGTGCTTGTAAATGTGTCCATGATTCCGTCCTTTGTTCCGTTTCTGATGATGTTGATGAAGAAGAATATGGTGAATTATTCAGTATTGTCTGTAACTACGTTTCTTGTGATGATATTAATGCAGATGGTGAATCTGGTCAATATGGTATCTTTTCTTTCTGTACTCCAAAAGACAAGTTAGCATATGTTTTAAACAAATATTATCTTGCTCAAAGCAAAAACAAATCTGCTTGTGATTTCGGAGGTTCTGCTACTATTATTTCTGCTTCTGCACAATCTACTTGTTCTGCAGTTCTTAAATCTGCTTCTGCTGGTCAAACTTACACAGGTTCAACAACTTCAAAATCTACTGCTACTGACAAGACAACTTCTAAAGATGACAAGACTACCAAGAATGATAATTCAACTTCTAAAACTTCATCTGTTTCAAGTATTAGTTCAGCATCTAAGGCTGCTGCTCCATCCCTTGAATCTCCATTCCACGGTGCAGGTCTTTCATCAATGTACATTTTCACCTTAGTTGGTACTGCTGTTGTTGGTAGTATTTCAATGATGTTATTCTAATCTTGAATACATTTCTTTTATACATATGTTCTTTATTTTTTTTTCTTTGTTTCATTTATTACTTTGTATTTTCCCCTTTTTATAGTTGTGTCTTTTTTATTTTTTTATTTGACTAATATAGATCTCTATATGCAGCTACATCGAACTAGAAAAACGTTTTTTTTTTTTTGTAAACTACTTCAATATTATCATAAAATAAAGCGAATTAATTAAAATGAGAGATCTATAACAAAAAGGTTTCTATAAAATCTATAGGGTCAAACTATTTAATCATAAAAATTTCTTGTAATGCCTTTTCGTCCATAACAGCAGCTCGTTTTTGTCTAATCCATTTAGAACGTAATGCCATTTTACTTCCCAGTACATTTGCTGTGGTAATTTCAGATTTCGGTTTCAGCATAGATTCTCTGGTCACTTCTTCGGATTTGCTTTTACTTTTCTTATCCTTTTTATCTTTCTTCTGTTTCTTTTCCTTTTTATCCTTCTTTTCTTTCATTTCTTTCTTATCTTTCTTTTCCTTCTTTTCCTTCTTTTCCTTCTTTTCCTTCTTTTCCTTCTTTTCCTTTTTATCTTTCTTTACCTTTTTTTCTTTCTTAGATTTCTTCACAACTGATGCAGGCCCTTCATCTACCAATTTTCTCTTCTTATCATTGACAATCACACTACTCTTAAGTTGTTTATTTTCTTTATCCCATGTACTTGATAATGTACTACCTTGAACAAAATGAATACCCCAACGTCCATTAATAATTCTTTCGTTTCTTTTTCTATCCACTTCCTTGGATATTTGTTCTTCTTTACCATTTAATCTACCTAATAATCTTTGAAATGCGTCTAGATGAACATTTTCACCACTATCAAATTCATCTTGTTTTTCTTTCTTCTTGGCTAAATTAGCACCTAACCCAACATTATCGTTTTTCAGAGTTATCTTAATGTGAGAAGTTAATGAATCGTTAGTCAATCCCAAACCTTTCCCAGGTTGCCAGCCAAGTTTGATTAAATGTTTGTGTCCGAATCTGTTGGTATTGTTTGACCAATGTGTGTTTCTTGGATCCAGGCCAAATCTTTGTTTAGTTCTCGTTCCTGCCAATCCCATTGCTAAATATTGTTGTTAATGTAAATGTGGTGTGTCTGAAGATAAATATTTTTGCAATATATTTTCCGTATAAAAATCTTCTTTCACTTTATAATCATATACGAAAGGTAAAAAAAAAAAAAAAAATGGAACGAAAAATGAAAAATGAAAAGATTTAAATATTTTCAATCCGTGCACCACGTGAATTTTTTTGATTTTTCACTTGATTTTCAATTTTTCAATTTTTCCCTTTTCGCCTTGCACGTCTGTCTGTTTGACTTGTATTTGGTGATGGAGGAATGCTAACGGCAATACCCTTAAAAAAAAACCACATTTTTATCCTTCTAGCTCTCACTTCCCATATTGACACCGTCAACCATGTCCAACATCCCTCAAGATATCCAACAGGTGCTTGGGAATCTTCTTATGGCATTATCTTCCACAGATAATGCCTATCGTAAACAAGCTGAAACTGCATTGAACAATGACTGGTGCATCAAAGAAAAAGTAGACATTTTGTTGGTTTTTCTTGCAGAACAAGCTGCAACTGGTCATGAAGAACACACAAGAGCCTTTGCTGCTGTTTTATTTAGACGTTTTGCAATTAAATCACCAAATTACCAAGGATTCTCAGTTACTGATAGACAAATTGACCATATTAGTCCTGCTGCAAAATCTGAAATTCGTCGTATACTTTTGCAAGGTTTTACAAGCCAACAAACTAAAAACGTTAGACATAAACTTGCTGATGCAATTGCTGAAGTTGCAAAAGATGATTTTGATTGGCCTGATTTATTACCAACTGTTTTACAAGCTGCAAGTAGTCATGATTCAACAATGAAAGAATCTTCATTTAGAATGATTTCAACAACACCACAAATTATTAGTAAACATGACCTGAATGAATCATTTCTTAAGATGTTTCATGCTGGTTTTGAAGATGAATCTGATGATGTTAGAATTGCGACTTGTACTGCATTTGTTGCATTTTTTGAAAATTTACCAAAATCAACTTGGTCAATCTTATCGCAATTATTACCTAATTTATTAAATTCATTACCAAGATTATTGAGTAATGGTAATGATTCTGCATTAGCATCAGTTTTAGAAAGTTTGATTGATTTAGTTATTCTTGCTCCAAAAATTTTTAGGCCAATGTTTGAAACAATTATTGGTTTTTGTTCTCAAGTTGCTCAAAATAAGGATTTAGAATCAAATGCAAGACTCACAGCTTTAGAGTTGTTAACATCCTTTTCTGAATCATCACCAAACATGTGTAAAAGAGAACAATCTTATTCAAATACTTTAGTTATTGTTACATTAAAGTTGATGACTGAAGTTTGTATTGATGATGATGATTGTTCCGAATGGAATAATGTTGAAGATCCAAACGAAGAAGGAGATGAAGATGAATATAATGCAGCAAGACAATCACTAGATAGAGTTGCACTTAAATTGAATGGACAATGTTTAGCGGGTCCTTTATTTCAATATTTACCGCATATGTTACAATCTCAAGATTGGCATGAAAGACAAGCTGCATTAATGGCATTATCATCAGCAAGTGAAGGTTGTTCTGATGTTTTAATTTCAGAAATTCCAAAATTATTAGATTTAGTTTTACCTTCATTAAATGATAATCAACCAAGAGTTCAATTTGCATGTTGTAATGCATTAGGTCAAATGTCTACTGATTTTGCAAATGTTATTCAAAGAACTTCTGGTGATAAGATTTTACCTGCTTTAATTTCAATGTTATCAACATCTAATGTTCCACGTGTTCAAACACATGCAGCAGCCGCATTAGTTAATTTTTGTGAAGAAGCAACTAAAGATATTGTTGAACCATACCTTGATGATTTATTAAACAATTTATTAACTTTACTTAAATCTTCACCAAAAAGATATGTTCAAGAACAAGTTATAACTACCATTGCAGTTGTCGCTGATGCAGCAGAAAACAAATTTATTAAATATTATGATACTTTAATGCCATTATTGTTGTCTGTTATGAAATCCGATGTTGATAACACGAATAGAACATTAGTTGCTAAATCTATTGAATGTGCAACTTTAATCGCATCAGCTGTTGGTAAAGATAAATTTGCAGAAAGTGCAAATGAAGTTTTAGACATTTTTACATTCTTACAAAATAATTTACAAGGTGAAGATGATCCCGTTAAACCATATTTAGAAAAGGGTTGGAGTAGAGTTTGTAAACTTATTGGTAAAGCATTTTTACCATTTTTACCTGGTGTTTTACCACCATTATTAGAACAAGCAAAAGCAACTCAAGATATTTCTATCGTTGAAGAAGATCAATTAGATGAAATTAATCAAAATGAAGATTATGAAGTCATTCAATTATCAGGTAAGCATATTGCAGTTCACACATCTGTTTTAGATGATAAAGCATCAGCAATTGAAATTTTAAAATTATATGCTGAAGTTTTAGATGAATCATTCTTCCCATATGTTTCAGAAGTTGCAAATGAAATTGTTATTCCAGGTTTAGATTTTTATTTACATGATGGAGTTAGGGGTACTTGTGCAGTTACTATGTCATCTTTATTAAAATGTTGTATCGATTCTACTGGATCATCACAAACTACAGAGTCTTTTTCATTATGGAAGAGTATGTCAAATAAATTAATTGCACAATTAGAAACAGATCCAGCAGTTGAATTATTTTTCGCATATTATTATGCACTATCCACATGTCTTGAAATGATGGGACCACAAGCATTAGATGATACCCAATTAGTTAATATTTCCAAATCAATTAATTGTAATTTATCTGATATTTACGAAAGAATTACAACGCGTGATAATGTTGATGACGATTATAATGAAGAAGTTTCTGAATACGATGATGATTTTTCAGATGAAGAATTATTGGAAGAAGTTGTTAAAGGTATAACAACAGTTTTTGAGAATACAGGTGCTAGATTTATACCTGCATTTATGTCATTAACTCCTATAATAAATAAATTTATTAGTGATGAAAACCCAATATTAAACAAATATGCAATTTTAGTCATTTGTGATTTGATCAAATATGGTGGTACAGAAGCATTTAAATTAAACCATTTATTTTTTAATCCAGTTGGGGGAGCACTTACATCATCCGATTCTAAAGTTCGTGAAAGTGCTGCACGTTGTGTTGGATTATGTGTACAATCTCCAAATAGTTCTGATTATTCATCATTTGCGTTAGCATGTTTACCATCATTAACACAAATGACAAGTATTCCAGATGCACGTGCACCTGATAATATTGATGCAACTGAATTTATGTGTTCTACACTTGCATTAATTATTCAATGTTATGGTAATCAAATTTCAAATGTTAATGATTTGATTACTTCATGGATTGGATTATTACCAGTTTGTCAAAATGAAGAAGCTGCACAAACTGCATATACTTTTTTGACACAATTAATTAATCAACAACATCCATTAGTTAAATCTAAAATTTCTGAGATTGTGGATAGTGTTGTCCAAGCATTATTATATGCATCTATTTCTGGAGATACTGCATCAACTGTTGTTTCTGCCGTTAAAAGTTTATTATCTACATTACCAGAAGATCAAAGTATGGCAATGATCAATAACTACAGTACAGAAGCAAAAGCTATTATATCAAAGTGGTTTGTATAGTTGTTTTAATTTAATTTTTTATCATAACAAATTTTGATTTATAATTTCATTTTTACTTATGATTGCAACCGATTTTTCGTGTTTGCAAACTCTAGTCATTTAATTATTAAACATAGAACTTATAAAGATAAAAAAAAGGAAAACTAAATAAGTTAAATTATGCCAGAACTTGTTTATAATAATTTAAATCTAATGTGGTTGTACCTTTAGAAATTTTAGAAGGTTTTAAAGTTGATGGATGTGCCTTTAAAAATTTATTTAAAGATTTAAAAGGTTTAGATTGACCATCGTCAAATAATTCAACATATTGTCTTAATAAATTACTTGCAATAACACTTTTATAAAGGATTTCTGAAATTAATTCTAAATTAGAGGATTGAATTGATGCATTTACTTTAATATTTGAATTATTATCGGATTTAGAATCTGCCGTTTTAGTTTGAAATAGTTTTGAAATTAAAATAGCTGATGGTAAAATTAATTTTAAATTTTCATGATTCAAATCTCTAATTTTTTTAAAAAAATTTAATAAACCAAATTCTTGATAAATTATTAAAAATGTTAGTGAAAAATCAAATGTAAATTCGTTTAATAATCTTGATAATGAATTATCAATATAATGATCGGTTGATTTTAACAACTTATAATTTTCACTAAGTACTAATAAACTTAAATTCGCAATAATTTCTAATGAAATTGAAGAATTTAATAATTTATAATTTAAAGATTTGTTTGATTTAAAACTTCCAATTCGAGTAGACATACCTTGTTTAAAAGAATTTAAAAGATGTTCTTCATTTTTATTTTCATCAAAGAATAAATCAGGTAATCTTAAAACATTTGATTCAGCATTTAAATCTTTTAAAAATCTAAAAATTTTGGTTTTTATTGATAAAATTACAATTAATGATTCTTCTAATAAAGAAATTGAGTTTAGTTCAATAATTTTAGGATAATTTTCAACTTCTTGTAATGCTTTAAAAGTTGAATTGAAATATTCAGATTGTAAATCAATATTATTTTCAAAGGACATATCAGATCTATAAACTGGTGGAATATAATCAAAACCTAATAACTCTTCAAATTCATTTGGAATCTTATTAAAAAACTTTGATTTAAATTTAATATTATTGAGAATAATGCATAATAATGTTTGAATTGTATCAATTAACGCATGAATACTACGAGAACAACCGATATCTACTAATAAACTATTAATATTCATAAAATCCTCAATTGTTTCTAAATTCAAATCTAAATTAATTAATGATAGTTTAAATGTTTTTAAAAAATCACGTTCTTTTAAATAATTCAATTTAATATTTTGATCAATTATTTCAAAAAGTGGTAATAATGAAGTGATATTTAATTCTGATTGATTTTTTTCTTCTGAGATTCCTAAAATTGATACATAGTTAGTATTGTTGTATTCAAGTAAATAAGAAAGTAATTTTTGATTTGGCATAGAGAAAATATTTAAATTCAATAAGAAATTTGAAGAAATTTGAAGTAATATAAACATTGAATTATCTTTTAAAACATCATTAATTAAATCTTCTGATTTCACAAAGTCATCTAATAAGTCGAAAATTTTGATATCATTAGTTATAAACAATGTTAAATAATCCAAGAATGACGGATTTATTAAGAGTTGATTTGATAATGCAAAGAAACTAGATGAAGTTAATTGTTTTCTAAAAATATCTTTAATTTTGACGATATTTAAGATAAAATCAGATAAAAATGGTTTATGAAAAGAAGAATAAAAAAGAATGTTCAATAAATTAGTTGATTTTATGTCGGTATTTAATGTTGATTCTTCTAATAAAATGGACATTCTAAATCTTTGCATGATACTAAAAATAGTCGGAGTTGATACAATAGTTGAAGATGATTTGACTGATGTATTCAAGTTAAAATTAAAAAAAATATCTGTAGACATATTGGTATTTGATAAGGAATTTGATAAAAAGGAAAGTAAATCTGGATTAAAACAATGAAATATCAAAATTAAAGTAAATGTTTTTTCTAAATTTTCCGATTTGTTGATCTCACCGATAGATGCGGTAGCCATAGACATGTATTTGATGAATGGATCAATAACGTTTAAAAGCGAAGAGGATAGCAATTTGCCAAAATTTTTGAAAGCATAGTTATTATGATTAATAGGTAATTGAAAATGATACTTAAATAAAGGAACAAAAGAGGAAAGTAAACCATTGATTTTACGTGCAGAATCAATAGTTAGCGGTTCTAAAAGTAAAGAGTTGACGTGTTTGATGGTTTTGATGATTGAGAAAACGGTGATTAATTCAAGTTTGTGTTCTTCTCTTACACTTTCATTCGGATAAGAAAGTAAATTTCTTGTCAGTTGATCCATTTCTGAATCGAAAGTTTCAACCTGTGCTGACAATTGTTTAGTAATAAGATCGAAAAAGAGTTTTGAATGTACGTGACCATAAGATGACGAGTCTGGATTAGAGGCTGTGGTGTCCAAAGAAATGTCAAGCAGAGACAGCTTCAACATGATATCATCCAGTCCAAGCAAGGACGTGCTGGAAGGTATTTCGGAAGCCATATCCATGTGCTGTGCAGTTCTATCACTTTTGAACCCTCCATTTCCTCCATCCCCTGTTCTGCAGCTGAGCAATTGTTCTATTCTCCTCTCTTCTCTCTCTTTTCCTCTTTTCTTCTCTTTTCTTCCAAGGCGGCTCGGCGGGGAGAAACATGTCAAAAAACACATCAACTTCCCGATTGGGACGTGATGCGGGCGTGTTTGGGGCTGGCCAGAAAGAGGAGATATTTCAAGTGCAGAATAGGGGGGGGGGCCGGAGTAGGTGGTTCTTTTGCTGTAATGAATGGTATTGCTTTGGCAATTGGGCTGTTGTTTTGATACCCACACAATGACCAAGACCGCTTTGCTTATTGTCGATTTGCAGGAAGACTTCCTTCCTCCCCACGGCTCTCTTGCCGTGGCCTCGGGCCGTGACCTTATCGACCCTCTCATCAGGCTCATGACATCGCAAGAATACAAATGGGATGCCATTGTGGCCACAAAAGACTGGCATCCTCGTCACCATGTTTCATTTGCTGCTACTCACAACCAAGAACCGTACAGTAATAAGATTATTGAAAGTCCAGCCCGTGACGGCAAAACACTGCTGCACACGTTATGGCCTGAACATTGTATTGAAGAATCTCCTGGTTCGGAATTCCCATCGGAGTTTAAAGCAACATTTGACACGGTGCTAGCTTCACAGAAGATTCCAACCAAGATTGTGCTTAAAGGTTATTTAAAGGATAGAGAATACTATTCGTGTTTTCAAGACGTTTGGGGAATTCACAAAACGGAATGTACAGATTATTTGCATGACAATGGAATTACGGACGTTGTTGCGGTAGGTCTTGCATACGATTTTTGTGTCTTGAACTCGTGTATTGATTCTGTTAAAAATGGTTTTACTACATATGTGATTCAAGACTTGACTCGAGCAGTATATCCAGAAAAAGACGAAGAGACCACAGCCAAGTACGTACAAAGTGGTGTTCATGTTGTATCGTTTACCAGCCCAGCTATGGACCAATGGAGGGTCCATTTAAAAAAAAAAAAAAAAATATTATTTAACAAATATCATTTAACAAATATTATTTAACGAACATGATTAACGAATACCATTGAACAAACAGTGCTTTTTATTTTTTGATTTTTTAAGGTGGGTAAGGATGGGCATTTTTATATACGTAATGTTTCTTATGTAATTAATTGGCTTAGCGTTTTACTTATACCAAGTATGTAAAGTTGAATGCTGGAAAGTGACATACACTGAGTGACAAAAAATCTCAATTTGAACCCCGAATTGGGAAACAAGCGAGACTTGCAGATTTTGAAGAAAGTTGAAAGAGCTAGACGGTTGCAAACAGTAGGGGTTCTTTTGCAAGGGTGTAGGGAAGTAGTATTGAACATAACACCACGTCCATAACACACATACAGTATGTCTTTTGATTTTGGAAAAGTTTTTGGAAGGGGAGACCCTACCAAAAAAACCGATGCTGTGCTTCAATATAACGAAAGAAGATTCTACCAAATGGCCACTTTCTACGGTTTCACATTAGCTACTTACGTTGCGTCCAAAATCGCTTACAGAGGGGTAATAAAAAGAAGATACAATCCTAATTTTTACCAACACAACCATGTTCCTCCAAAGTTCAGCTTTTACAGAGACGCAATGGTTGCAGTCACCCATGCCAGTTTGTTAGCTACTAGTTCTATGGGTATGATTGCAGCAGGAGCATTCTGGTACTGTGACATTTCCAGTTTAAAGGAATTTACATACAGAATGAAGATTTTCCTTGGTGGTTACGAAGCAGAGAAGGCTTTGAAAGCTATGCCTGAAGATGAAGAAACAAAACAAATTACCGAGTCTCTTGACAGTATATTAAACGGTAACCTACTTGACGTCTTTGAAGAAGAGGACCAAACCAAAGCAAAGAAATAGAATTGGCCAACCCCTGTTTTGTAACCTTGTATATAATTACCCAATAAATATCTAGTTTTGACTTCTTACTTTCGGTTCTGCTTTCCGCCCACGTGCACGTGCTAAACTTCCATTTAAAGAACCGGATATTTCCGTTCGTTTTTTTGTAAAGTTCCGTTCTTTCTTAACTATTTCTTTCTGCCAGAAATTTATATTCTCCAGTTTACGCCAAAGCATCATGTCTGGAGAATACACACCGCTGGTCCCCGTTGAGCAAGAGGTATATTATGTTGAAATTCAAGACAATAGTATATTTCCTTCATTCATTAAAGATAACAAACTTATTAAGTATGGATTAATCGGTTTATCTACATTTCTTCTTTTAGTACTATTTTATTTTATGATAATTGTCTTACCATCACTTGCTCCTGAAGGTTTGCAGATACCTGATATTCCAATGGTTCGAAATGTTGAGATTTATTTACATCCAATAATGCCCGAAAAAATTAAAGGAAAAACTCCAGATCCTGATGATCCTGTCAAAATTATCCCAGATTTTAAAAATCTTCCATATATAGCTGACAATGATCTAGTTTTGAAACAACATTTACAAAAATTAGAATTAGAAGATGAAGATTTCCTTAATAAGAAAATGAAAAAGAGACTCATTTTAATAGGTGACGTTCATGGATGTTTAAAACAACTTAAAAAATTATTACAATATGTTAAATATGATGGCGGTAAAGACGATCATGTTTTACTTTTAGGAGACTTTATGAACAAAGGGCCCGATTCAGTTGGTCTGCTTAATTTTGCCATAGAGAATAATATTGATTGTATCCTGGGTAATCATGAACTTGCCATGTTAAAAAGATATACACAATATCATGGTTTAAAATCTCCACTTTTTAAGAATAATGATGAAAATACAAATTCTACGTTAACCATGAAAGAAGCTTACGATTTAGATGAATTGATGAAACTTGCTAAAAAAATGACACCTGAACATATCAAATTTTTAAGTAGATGTTCACCAATTAAGAAATTAGGTCCTGTTCCACACTACATTAACAAAAGACAAACAAAACATGCAGAATTTCCTTCATTTGGTGTTGCTGTACATGCGGGTATGATGTGGAATAAAGGAATACATGATCAAGATATTGAAGAAGTTACAACAATGAGAAATTTATTACCACCAGATTGGAAAATTCCAACTGATGACAGACATGATAAAATTGGTGGTGAAAAATCCCTTCCTTGGACTAAACTTTGGAATCAACATCAACTTGATCAATATGATCAAGGTTTAAAAAATGCAACTAATGAAAATTTAACAATAGGTACTAAGCTTTTTTATGGACATGATGCAAAACGTGGTGTAGTTACAAAAGAATTCAGTAATGGACTTGATTCAGGTTGTGTTTATGGGAAACAGCTTACCGGTACAATTATCTGGTCCCAAATGTCATCATCCAATGGTGAGGACAAAATTGTGTATAAACAAATGACAGTCGATGTCAATTGCTAGATAGTTTTTATATATAGAAAACTAATTACTTTTTGCATTCAATAAAATTGTTGATGCATTCTGTCAAAACGCTAATACTTGCTTTATTAACTAGTATGAGTTTAGTAGAGGTATTTTTTACAAAAGAAAGTACGAAATAAATTATAATATAGTTCAAATTAAAAGGAAATAATAGTACTTGATTTGTTGTTGGTTTAATGAATAAGATTGATTTGAAAAAAAGTAACTGCAGATTAATTTATAAAAAAATTTCAGAAATCCTAAATACTTTATTTTTGTTTTTCATTATCAAGTGGGTAAATAGTTGGATCCCAACCAGTAACCCAATTTTCATTTAATGAATCCAAAAGAGCAACATCTTCAGGTGATAATTTAAATTCACTTGCTTCTAAATTTGGTAAAAGTCTGGATTTTGTAAGTGTTTTTGGAAGAGTAACAAATCCTTTTAGTAAAGACCAATTAATTAAAATTTGAGCAGGATTTTTATTATATTTTTCAGCTAATAGTAACAATGTTTTATTGTTAAATTTTTTTCCCCTAGCTAAAGGAGAGTAAGCTTCAACAACAATATTGTTGGTTTGACAAAACTTAACTAATTCTGTTCTTGTGAGCCATGGATGTAATTCAATTTGATTGATTGCTGGATTAATTTTTAAATCTTTATAAGCAAAAAGTTCTTGAAGATGTTTAATACCATAGTTAGAAACACCAATATTTTTAACAGTTCCAGCAGAAACAGCTTCTTGTAAAGCAATCCAAGATCCATGTCTTTTTTCGTAATTGGATTGAGGTGAATGGATTAAAATCAAATCAATATATTCAATATCCTTTGCCTTAGACAGTGAAAGTTCAATTGCCTTTTTAGTTAATTCATAACCATGATCATGGTCAAAAACTTTAGTTGTATAAAAGATATCTTCTCTTTTATTAGTTGTAGGATTCTTTTTGATCCAATTTGAAATACCATCACAGACTTCGTGTTCATTTCTATAAACTTGAGCTGAGTCAAAATGTCTATAACCAACCTCCAATGCGTCTAAAACAATATCTTTGGTTACAGCAGCAGGTGTTTGATAGACACCTAATCCAATCGAAGGAATTTTGTTACCTGAGTTTAGTGTATAATATTTAGGGATCATTGCTTTTAGATTGATATATATGGTTGAATTGGGTCAATTGTTATTTGCAAGAAAAAAGAAGAAAGGGGAAAGGAAAGGGAAAGGAAAGAAGAAACAAGAAGCAGAGAACCGAACGCTTTATAAAGAAAAATGTGGCTGGATAACCATTACTTCATGGATAACCAGTCGGTAAAAAACCACTCCCACGCCTGTTTGACACGATAGGAATTTATTTGCTACATCTGTTTGTAGTCCGAAAAACATGAACGCCACATTTTCGTTCCTGTTCTTTTCATCTACTCTTCCAATCTGCTAGGTTAAGAAATGACAATTTCGGATTAGGAGAAGGTGGAAACACATTATTCTAATCACAGCTATTGTAGTTTGATTGGTTAAATAATATAATTTCTTACCCTTTTGAGAATAACTAATCTCCTTCAACGTCGTCCTTACTTTCGGATTTCCGTGGCAAAAAGTCAATTTTTTATTCTGATGTTCATCATTTTTATAAGGGCAATAACCTTATTCTATAAGTTCGCTTGTAATGACTTATTTTGCAACATCATTGAGAATTGATAATGTTTGAAGCACCACTTAGTGTTTCTTGAAAAGCTGCAAGTCCGACTTTACATTTCTTGTATTGGCAACATAGTCTCTGCGGTATGTTTATCTTCTAGTTTGTATAATTTCATGAATTTGGAAACTTTATTTTTTGGAAGGTTAAACAAAAGATGTAATTTTTTTCGATCAAACTTAAATTCTTTAAACATTCTCCATATTAATAAATCACTTGAGATATGTAAGAACCGGCAGATTCGCACATAAATATTATTGTTTGAAACTAAATTGACTTCTTATTGGCATATCTTTTACTAAACTTATTTATATCAGACTAACAATTTACGCACTTAAATTCACGTGACCTGGATTGTGAGTTAGTTTTTCTTCATCTTTACTGACATGAAAGTGTATTATTAATTTGAAACAATCTATCATTGAATCAGAATAGCATTAAGCGTTTTGATCACGGATAGTTTTGTTAAATGAGTATTATATTTAGGAGATTATTCCATGTGTCTCGACCACAATGGGATGTGATTACATCTGTTTGTCCAGGCCAAGGTAACGTTTCTCCACATTTATTCAAACTTATACAACATCAAGTCGATAATGTTCAAGATCCAAAATACATCGAATTAATTAACCACGCTCAATCAATTATCCCGAATATTCCTTTATCTTCATATTTTAGTTCAAAGACGTTTCCTATCGATAAAGAACGTTCAAAATTACAACTTTCTAAAACTTCTTTTGTTCAACCGTTAGTTTTGTTAGCTACATATTTAAATTACGCAATACTTAAAGATAATTACAATTGGGATGTAAACCGATCAACCTATTTACTTGGTCATTCTTTAGGTGAGTTAAGTGCGTTAGTCGTTCAAGATGCCGTCTCTTTAGAAGATGGATTAATAGCAGCATATCATCGTGGGAAATTAATGGAAAGTGTATTAGATGACGATCGGAAAACAGAATGGGGGATGGTTGCATTAATGTTTCGAGCTCGTGATTTTTATAGTATTGTTAAAGTATGTCGAGATGATCTTAAGTTAAATATTGCAAATATTAATGGATATGAACAAATTGTTGTGTCAGGTCATGTTAATGAATTAAAAGAAAAACTTAATAGATTGGATAAAATTCAAAAAGAACTGGTCGCTATGAAACAATGGAATAGTAGAATCAGGAAAGTGTGGTTACAAACTAAAATACCTGCTCACCATCCGATTTTTGAAAGTATTAAAGATGAATTAAAAGATATAATTCAAATCAAATCAGAAATTTTAAAAGTTCCAATAGTTTGTAATTTAAATGGATTAACGGTAATGAAAAACACACAACGTGTAGTTGATAATTTCATTAATGTTACTAGTCAACCTGTTCAATTTGTTCAATGTTTAGAAACAATATTGGCAACAGAAATTAAAGATGATGAAAAATATAAATTCTTAAACGTTAGTGATGTTACTTATGGAATTATTAAGAGATTTTGTAACTCTAATAATCAATGTGAAGTCTATGACTTAATATCAGAAACGAAATTATAAAACTGTATATATTATCGTGTTTATATATAGAAGAAGAAGAAAAAAAAGGATTCTTATCTAATTGGGATGAAATTTCCTACTATACAACTTGGAATATTATATCTATCCCTTCTAATAGTAAAACTAAAACAACAATTTTTTTTCTTTCTACCATCTTTTGTACGTAAATTACAACTTGTTAAAACTGCTTTTTGAGTTTTATCAAATGCAATAGAACCATATTTTTCCCAAAAATTAACACTACTTTCTTCAGTCATCAATTCATAAATTGTTAATTTACCATTTTTCAAATCTTCAATTGAGACTTCAACTAAAGATGCAAATTCTTTATTACCTCTATAAATTTCACCAGTTCTTCTCCATAAACATGCAGGAATAGCCATTGATGTAAAAACACGATCATAATCTAATAACATTCTTTCAAAACTTTCTTCAACTAAAATTAAATCTATATCTTTTAAAGTTTTTGCAATAGCACGAAATCCAGGTCTAAAAGTTGATAATGGTTTTAAAATACGAGCTCTACTTGAAGTAGCCATATATTTATCCATATAAGTTTGTAATCTTTGATAACCTTTTGCATAATTATAAGGTTTCAATAATCCAGCTTCAAGTTTTGCATTAATAACTTGTTTTAATCTTTCTTCAGGAGAAATTTCTGTAGTTGGATCAGCAGCTGTTAAAAAGAATTTATCACGTGCTGCATCAGAAATATGTGGAGTTGTTCTTTGATTTTGTGGAGATTTCTGATAAACTAAAGAAGCAGATTGTTGATTTGGCGTTTTATAAGGATGTTGTGATTGATCCAAAGATGTTTTGTTTTCTTTTGAATTTAATTGGGATGGAAATTGTATTTGTTGTAAATGATCTTGTGAATCACTAGGAGGATAGTTATAAAATTGACTTTGTTGTTGTTTTTGTTGTTGTTGTTGTTGTTGTTGTTGTTGTTGTTGTTGTTGTTGTTGCTGTTGATGTTGCTGTTGATGTTGCTGTTGATGTTGCTGTTGATGTTGCTGTTGTTGCTGTTGTAATTGTAAAGGGTTGTGATTTTGTTGCTGTTGTTGCTGTTGTAATTGTAAAGAGTTGTGATTTTGCTCAAATTGTTGATGTTGTTGTTGTAATGCTTTCTGTTGTTGACTCAGTTGTTGTTGAAGATAATGTAATTGTTGTTGATTCATTTTGGTAATTTGTGATTGATCGCCTGGTAAAATTAAATCATTATTATTTGATTTAGGATTTAAACCGTTTAAATTGGATGAAGAATTAGAAATACCAGGTATATAATTAGTTGCTTCTAATTTTTGTAACATTGGATCATTAGTCAAATTAATTGAATCCATCATATCATTATCATCAATCATTGATAAGAATTCTGTTAATGAATTAAATTCAGAACCTGCATGTTCAGAATAAAAAAATGGTTGTTGATTCAAAGCAGATGATGATGGTAATGTGTTTAAAAATTGTGAATAATAAGATGTGGGTATACCATTATTGTTATATACGTTATTTTCATTATTTTGTTGAGTTTGTTGAGGTTCATTTGTGTTTGTAGTTGTAATGTTCAGAACTTTTGGAGAATCTGAAACTAAAGATGGTGGTTTTGAATTTAAATTAGAATCATGACATAAATGACCAATATTTCGTTTTATACATCTTTTACAAGGTCTTGATTCATCACAATTCATATGAGATCTTCGACAATAAACACAAGCAGTAAGTACCTTCTTCCTCTTTTTATTATTTGAAGAAGATTCTTCAGGGATCAAATGACTGTTCTTAGCAGGAGTTATATTTTCGGCATTATTTGTTTGTGAAGAAACGGATGAAGATGGGGAATTTTCTGATTGTTTTATATTTGATTCATCGATAGAGATAGGATTATTGTTGAATGATTGAGAAGTGTTTAATTTTTCAATAATTGATGCATTTTCAGGAAGTTGCTGAACGATTCCGTCGTTCTTTGGAGATCCGGAAGAGGAAATAATCTGAGTTGCGGAGATTTCACCGTTTTGATTAGCATCAAGAATTTTGTCAGTGTTTGTATTTGCGCTTGCATCTGTGTTTGCAGACACTGTGGTCATGACGTGTGGATGTGCGATGGGGAGCTGTGTGTGGACAGGAAAGCTAAGTCGGCAGAGCCCAAGGGGTCCAGCGGGGGCGTCGCCAAACGGCTGCAGGCCAGTGTCTGTCTGAAACAAGAAAAGAATATATCCGTCAAAAGCAACGTCGGCTCACGGTGGAAACGAGGCGGTGCGAGCGGTGCGAGCGGAGCGGCGTGGTCACGTGATGTGTTGAGGTGTTGATCTTGTGTTGATGAAGTTTGTGACGGGTCACATTGCACGGGACGGTTCAGAGAAGTGGGCAGCAGAAGAGTGTCGTGTTGGCGTGTGCTGCTCTGGTGTGGTCTGTTCTTCTCCGTCTTCTCTGTCTTCTCTCCCCCTCTGTCTTCTCTGGCCGTCCTCCGCCACCGCCACCGCCACCGCCAGACAATGGGAAGCACTCTACACTACAGGAAACCCGTCCGGACCGTGATCCAGCCCTTCTCGGGCCACCCGAAGACACAGAAACGGCCACGGCCACGGCCACGGCCACGACTCAGACCACGACTCAGACCACGGGCCAGCCACCGCAGACGGCCTGTTCTGCACTCTCCACCGTCTCCACCATCTCCACCATCTTCACCATCCAAAACCAGAGTGCTGGCTCTCTACGCCCTCCTCGGGGCCACGGCCACCGTCCTCTGGGACAGTCTCAAATAGGCATTTCCCTGCGGAAACAACACTCCCGCCGGGGCTGCAACGGTCTCGGCGATAACCGTACTTATATCTGGACACTTCCTTTCTTCCTTTCACATTTTCCATTCCTGTGGCTCTGTCACTACTCTACTTCTTTCTTTATATCCATGCATTTGTATCTCTCTTTTTACTCGGTATTTATCCACAACCATGTCGAGGACCAAAACCCTCTTATCTACAACTAGAGCAAAGTCTCACAAGTATTCGAATGAAGATATCGAAAAGAGAAACGCTAAAGATCCGCTTATTATTCCACAAAAGAGACTGATGACCCCCTTTTTGTTAGATAAAAGAATACCTCCAATTCCTACAGATGATGAAAGAATCGAATTCCCTTTCAGGAAAACAAATTTGTTTAGTGAAGTTTTCTATCTTTGGTGTTTACCATTGCTAAAAGTCGGATATCGAAGAACTGTTCAACCACAAGATTTATACAAAATTTCAAAAGGTTCAACTTATGATGTGGAAAGAAGAACAAATATTTTTTTCATTCATTTTAACAATTTGAAAGAAAAAGCAGAAACAAAGTTTATGAAAAAGAATAATATTCAAGATACAATTGAAAATAGAAAACGATTAATTAATAATAAAGATTTTAAATATCCAAAATATCTTGTTTTATTGGCCATTTACAAAACTTATTTTGTAGATTATACAACTGCAATTATATGTAAAGGTTTAGCTGATTTTTCTTTAGGTTTAAATGCATTACAAATTAAAGCTTTAATTAATTATGTTCAACGTAAAGCTCGTGGTGAACATGTTGGTAATAATGGTTATGGATTAGCTGTTGGTGTTGCATGTTTAGTATTTTTTTTCGGTATTGTAATGGCTAGATATATGAATGATTCAAGTTTTTGTGGAGCTGAAATTAAAGGTGTTTTAACAAAAGTATTACTTGATAAATCATTCAGATTAAGTAAAGAATCAAAAATCAAATATCCTCCTTCTATAATTACAGCATATTTAGGTAATGATTTATCTAAAATTGATTTAGCAACAAATTATTTTGCTTTCATTATTTGTCTTCCAATTGGTTTAGGTATTACTACTACTTTACTTGCTGTTAATTTAGGTGGTGCTTCATTATCAGGTATTGCATGGTTTATTTTAGTTACCTCATGTATTGTTTATTCTACTAGATTTTTAATGAATTGGAGAAAATCAGTTAATTTTAAAACAGATTCAAGGGTAAAACATATTAAAGAAGTATTAAATAATATTAAAATGATTAAATATTATGCATGGGAAATCCCATTTACAAAATTAGTTACAAATGTAAGAGAAAATGAAATGGAAATTATGTTAAAAGTTCAATTTTTTAGAAATATATTAACAGGTATTGCGGTTACATTACCTGCTTGTTCTGCACTTATAGGTTTCTTAGCAATGTATGGTCAATTAGGTGGTTTAAAAAATGCATCTAATATTTTCTCATCTGTTACATTATATAATATTTTAACTGCTCATGTAGCATTGTTTCCAACTGCTTTAACATCTGCAACTGATGCATGGATTGCATTTAATAGAGTTCAAGAATATTTACTTGCTGAAGAATCAGATATTGATCCAAATTACGAAAAACATGAATTTAATAAAGAATCACTTGCAATTGATGTTGAAAAGGGTTCTTTTAGCTGGATGATTGATAAAGATACTAATTCAATAGAATCAGATTCAACTTCAACTTCAGGTAAATTATCAATTGAAACTGAAAATACAAATTACGGTTTAGATAATATTAATCTGAAAATTAATCATGGTGAATTTATTGTCATTACTGGTTCTATAGGTTCTGGTAAATCATCTTTACTTTCTGCAATAAATGGTGATATGACAAGACTTACAGGTTCAGTTACTGTTTCTGGTGATATTGTTCTCTGTTCTAATCCATGGATTCAAAATACTACAGTTAGAGAAAATATTACTTTTGGTTTAGATTATAATAGAGAAATTTACCAAAAAGTCATTGAAAGTTGTTCATTGCCAAGTGATTTTGATATCTTACCTGCTGGTGATAGAACTGAAATCGGTGAACGTGGTGTTAATCTTTCAGGTGGTCAAAAGGCACGTATAAATCTTGCTAGAGCGGTTTACAGAGCTTATATCTTGGATCAATATAATATTATTATGTTTGATGATGTTTTGAGTGCTGTTGATGCAAAGGTTGGTAAACATATTATGAAAGAATGTATCTTGGGTTTGCTTGCTGGTAAAACAAGAATCTTGGCTACGCATCAATTATCTTTGATCGGTGATGCTGATAAAATTATATATATGAATGGTGATGGTACAATTGATATTGGTACAAATGAAGAATTGATTTCTAGAAACAATGGATTTAAGATGTTGATGGATTTTCAAATGGAAGGTGAAGAATCTAAAGAAGTCGAAAATGAAGATGATGAAGATGAAGATGTTAAAGAAGAAGAATTAAAATTGATTAAAAAACAAACCACAGTTGTCGATGCTGATAAAGGTAGAACTATTCAAGCTGAAAGTTCAAAAACCAATGGTATACCAATAGAAGTCTTGTTTACTTACTTAAGGTCCGGATCTGGAAAACTTGGTTTAAAATTTCTTCTTCCAAATTTAGTTATGGCCATTATATTAACTTCATTTTGTATGCTTTTCCAAAATATTTGGTTATCATTTTGGTCAACTGATAGATTTAAAGATAAAAGTGATGGTTTTTATATCGGTATTTATGTTATGATTACAATCATGCTTATTGTATGTTCAATTTGGCAATTTTTTACAATTATTTATATTACTAATAGATCATCTACTTTATTAAATATTAAAGCAATTAATAATATTATGCATGCACCAATGTCATTTTTTGATACAACACCAATGGGTAGAATTGTTAATAGATTTACAAAAGATACAGATGTTTTAGATAATGAAATTGCTGAACAACTTAGACTAACATGTTTTGGATTTGGTAATATGGGAGGTATTATAATTATGTGTTGTATTTTTTTACCATGGTTTGCAATTGCTGTTCCTATTTTAACATTATACGTTATTTGTTGTTTTAGTTATTATCAATCTACAGCAAGAGAAGTTAAAAGATTAGAAGGTACAAGAAGATCACTTGTTTTTTCAACATTTGATGAAACTTTACAAGGTATGGATACAATTAAATTATTTTCTTCAACTAATAGATTTATTGATAAGAATACAAATTTAATTAATAATATGAATGAAGCTTATTTTTTTACAGTTTCAGTTCAACGTTGGTTTGCAATGGCATTACATGGTGCTTCTGCATCTATTAATTTGATTGTTTGTATGTTAAGTGTTTCAAGAGCTTATCCTATTTCTGCTGCTTCTTCAGGTTTATTAATTTCTTATATTGTTCAAATGAGTATGCAATTAATTAGTTTTTCAAAATCTTTAGGTCAAGTTGAACAATATTTATCTTCTGTTGAAAGGGTTTGCGAATATGTTACTGAATTACCTCAAGAAGCTGCATATAAAAATAATGAAGAACATATTAAAATTTCTGAAAATTGGCCAAATAAAGGTCATGTTGTTTTAAGAGATGTTTCATTAAGATATAGACCTGAATTACCATTTGTTTTAAAAAATATGAATTTAGATATTAAACCTGGTGAAAAAATCGGTATTTGTGGTCGTACTGGTGCTGGTAAATCAACAATTATGACCGCTTTATATAGATTAAGTGAACCTGAAGGTGGTAATATTGAAATTGAAGGTGTTGATATTCAAAAAATTGGATTGTTTGAATTACGTTCAAGATTAGCAATCATTCCACAAGATCCTGTTTTATTTAGAGGTGATATTAGAAGAAATTTAGATCCATTTGGAAAAATTGAAGATTCAATATTACAAAATGCATTAAATTTAGCATCAGGTTTGGAAACTGACGAAAAATTCTCCCTTGATACATTTGTTGAAGATAATGGTGTTAATTTTTCACTTGGTGAAAGACAAGTTATTGCATTATGTCGTGCGTTGATTCGTAAGACCAAAATTTTAATTTTAGATGAAGCTACATCAAGTGTTGATTATGAAACAGATGCAAGAATTCAAAATACAATTGCTAAAGGGTTCAAAGATTGTACGATTTTGTGTATTGCACATAGATTGAGAACAATTCTTAACTATGATAGAATATTGGTCATGGATAAGGGTGAATGTGCTGAATTTGATACTCCGAAGAAATTATGGTTACAAAACGGGATATTCCGTAGTATGTGTGACAAATCGGGCATAGAAGAGAATGACTTTTGAAGATCATTTGAGTGATTTTATAGAAAAATATGTATAAGCATTTTAATTTAATTCTAGTATATTCATATGATCTATTCTATGACGCACCAATAGTTTGGGCACTCTAATTATTAATTACCGAGCTCAAAATTTTCAGGTAGCCTTCATCACTAATAAATTTGTCATTCGCTTTAATCTTAATCTCTTAGAGTATATCTTCTAGCTTTCTGATACTGTTTTCATTATTACACTCAGTATGTAATAAAGTACAACTCTTGCAAAAGTCTTTTTGAAATCCTAATGTATCATCACAGTTGCATTTCCCCGACGAGATCCCCGTAAATTCTTAATAACGCAATCTTCTTATGAACGGTGAAAAACGTTATCATTCTTCTCTGGGGCGGAAAAAAGATATCCGCCGGTAATTTTGCACAAATATACTGAACATAGTTCGAGTCATACATAGCTCGTGGCCGGTTCCGGAGATTCGGAAGTGTTTTCTCTTCTAATCATATATGCATGTCACCTTCTTGTTTTCTTCTTGATAATACATAAAACCAATTGGTTTGCCGAATCTCTTCTAAACGCTCAATTTTAGTTTGATACTTGGGGTCTTTTTTTTGCATTTTGGAAGTTTTTCATGTTCATTTTTACTTTCCATTTTTCAGTTCTCCAAAAAAAAAAATTTTAAAGCAATAAGCAAAATATTCAAAATGCCTATCAAAAAACGTTTTGAAAAAGAACTATTTTCTTTTAAAACCACAAGAAGTCACAAATATTCTAAAGAAGATATTGAAAATAGAGTAGCTGCTGATGAAAGAGTTAAACCACAAAAAAGACTTTTAACTCCATTTTTACTCGACAAAACTATCCCCCCTATTCCAACTGAAGATGAAAGAATCCCTTTTAGCTATACTAAAAACAACCTTTTTTCAGAAGCGTTTTACATGTGGTTAAATCCTCTTTTGAAAGTTGGATATAAAAGAACTATTGTCAAGGAAGATTTATACAAAATTGAAAAAGGTTCAGACCTTGATGTTGATACAAGTGCTGCTTATTTTACTGCTGAATTCAAAAGAAAAATAGATCAATGTGAATTAAAATATTTGAAAAAATGTGGTTTACAAGACACTCTTGAAAATAGAGAAAAAATTAAACTAGACCCAAATTTTAAATATCCAAAAAATCTTGTCCTATCTACCATGTTTAACACTGTGGGTTGGAGATATATTACTGGTGTTATGTTTAAAGCAGTAGCTGATGCTGCTGCTGGTTTAAATACTTTACAAATCCGTGCATTGATCAATTATGTTCAAGAAAAAGAATCAGGTTTAACAACTAGTAAACGTGGTTATGGTTTTGCAGTTGGTGTTTCAGCTATTGTTTTTTTCGTCGGTGTTTTATCAGCACATGGTTTTAATAGAGCTGGTATTAGTGGTGCTGAAGCAAAAGGTTTACTTACAAAATTGTTACTTGATAAATCTTTAAGATTAAGTAGGAAATCAAAAATGGAATATCCACATTCTACAATTACTTCTTTAGTGGGTAATGATGTTTTCAAAATTGATTTGGCTGCAAGTTATCTTCCATTTGCTTTATGTTTACCAATCGGTTTAACTATTACTATTGTTTTACTAACTGTTCATTTAGGTGGTGCTGCATTAGCTGGTATTGGTTATTTTTTAATTGCTACTACATGTTTTTTTTTATTTACAAAAAAATTAATGAAATGGAGGAAATCTGTTAATGTTCAAACTGATTCAAGAGTTCGTTATATCAAAGAGGTTTTAAACAATATGAAAATGCTTAAATATTATGCTTGGGAAGTACCATTTTTTAATTTAATTAAAGATGTTAGAGCAAAGGAAATGAAAATTATGTTGAAAATTCAATTTGCAAGAAATATAATTACTGGTTGTGCAGTTACTTTACCTTTAGTTTCAGCAATGATTGGATTTTTATGTATGTATGGACAAATGCATGGCTTAAAAAATGCAGCTAATATTTTCTCTTCTTTGACATTATTTAATATTTTAACGTTACATATTTCTTTGTTTCCATTAGCTATGAGTTCAAGTGGTGATGCAGTAGTTGCATTTAAAAGAATTCAAGATTTTTTACTTGCCGAAGAAGAACAACAAGATCCAGAATATCATAAATTAAAATTTGATGAATCTAATCCTGCTTTGGTTATCGAGAATGGTGATTTTACTTGGAACATAGATGAAAATATTGATGATTCTAATGATTCTGATAGTTCTGATATTTTAACTATTAATAATTCAGAAAAAAAAAAGTTTCCTGATGATGTTAAATCTTCAGATACAGAAACTGTTTACTCATCTGCTATATTAAAGCAAATTAATTTGAAAATTAATCATGGTGAATTTCTTGTTATAACTGGTTCTATTGGTACTGGTAAATCATCTTTACTTTCTGCAATAAATGGTGATATGACAAGACTTACAGGTTCAGTTAATGTTTCTGGTGATATTGTTCTCTGTTCTAATCCATGGATTCAAAATACTACAGTTAGAGAAAATATTACCTTTGGTTTAGATTATAACAGAGAAATTTATCAAAAAGTCATTGAAAGTTGTTCATTGCCAAGTGATTTTGATATCTTACCTGCTGGTGATAGAACTGAAATCGGTGAACGTGGGGTTAATCTTTCAGGTGGTCAAAAGGCACGTATAAATCTTGCTAGAGCGGTTTACAGAGCTTATATATTGGATCAATATAATATTATTATGTTTGATGATGTTTTGAGTGCTGTTGATGCAAAGGTTGGTAAACATATTATGAAAGAGTGTATCTTAGGTTTGCTTGCTGGTAAAACAAGAATCTTGGCTACACATCAATTATCTTTGATCGGTGATGCTGATAAAATTATATATATGAATGGTGATGGTACAATTGATATTGGTACAAATGAAGAATTGATTTCTAGAAACAACGGATTTAAGATGTTGATGGATTTTCAAATGGAAGGTGAAGAATCTAAAGAAGTCGAAAATGAAGATGATGAAGATGAAGATGTTAAAGAAGAAGAATTAAAATTGATTAAAAAACAAACCACAGTTGTCGATGCTGATAAAGGTAGAACTATTCAAGCTGAACAAGTTAAAAGTAATGGTATTTCAACGGGAATGTTTGCAGAATATTTAAAATCAGGATGTGGTAAAATTCCTCCAAAGATTATTTTAATTAATTTATTCTTAGCAATTTCATTTACTACTTTTTGTATGTTATTCGAAAATGTTTGGCTATCATTTTGGTCAATCAAGAAATTCAAGGAATATGGAAATCCATTTTACATTGGTATTTATGTAATGATTACATGTTGTTTTGTTTTATGTTCAATTTGGCAATTTTGTACAATTGTTTTCATTTCAAATCGTGCATCAACTATATTAAATATTACTTGTTTGAAAAGAATTATGTATGCACCAATGGCATTTTTTGATACTACACCAATTGGTAGAATTATGAATAGATTTACAAAAGATACAGATGTTTTAGATAATGAAATTGCGGAACAAGCAAGATTAGCATGTTTAGGATTTGGTAATGTTATTGGTGTTTTAATTCTTTGTATTATTTATTTACCATGGTTTGCAATCCTTATTCCAGTATTAATTGTTTATGTAACAATTGTATTTTCATTTTACCAAGCAACATCAAGAGAAGTTAAACGTCTTGAAGGTGTTGCTAGATCATTTGTCTTTTCTAATTTTGATGAAGTTTTACAAGGTATGTCTACAATTAAACTATTTTCAGCTGATAAAAGATTTATTCAAAAGAATTCTGAAAATATTAATAATATGAATGAATCATATTTTGCATCAGTTTGTTTAATGAGATGGTTTTCAATTCCACTTCATGGTTCATCAGCATCTGTTAATTTTATTGTTTCAATGTTATGTGTTTCTAATGCTTATCCAATTACAGCTGCAGGTGCAGGTTTATTAATTTCTTATGCTGTTCAATTTAGTATGCAAATTATTAGTTCAACTAGAGCATTAGGACAATTAGAACAATTATCATCATCCGTTGAAAGAGTTTGTGAATATGCAACTGAATTACCACAAGAAGCAGAATATAATACATCAGAAAGTATGGGATTATCTAAATCATGGCCTGAAAAGGGTGGTATTCAATTTAAAGATGTTTCATTAAGATATAGACCTGAATTACCATTTGTTTTAAAAAATATGAATTTAGATATTAAACCTGGTGAAAAAATCGGTATTTGTGGTCGTACTGGTGCTGGTAAATCAACAATTATGACCGCTTTATATAGATTAAGTGAACCTGAAGGTGGTAATATTGAAATTGAAGGTGTTGATATTCAAAAAATTGGATTGTTTGAATTACGTTCAAGATTAGCAATCATTCCACAAGATCCTGTTTTATTTAGAGGTGATATTAGAAGAAATTTAGATCCATTTGGAGAAATTGAAGATTCAGTATTACAAAATGCATTAAATTTAGCATCTGGATATGAAGAAAAGGTTGAAGAAGATGGAATTATAGTTGAAAAAGATGGTGAAAATGGAAATGATTTAAATAAATTTACATTAGATACATTTGTTGAGGATAATGGTGTTAATTTTTCACTTGGTGAAAGACAAGTTATTGCATTATGTCGTGCATTAGTTAGAAATTCCAGAATTTTAATTTTAGATGAAGCTACATCAAGTGTTGATTATGAAACAGATGCAAGAATTCAAAATACAATTGCTAAAGGGTTTAAAGATTGTACGATTTTGTGTATTGCACATAGATTGAGAACTATTTTAAACTATGATAGAATTTTAGTTATGGATAAGGGTGAATGTGCTGAGTTTGATACACCAAAGAGATTATGGTTACAAAATGGAATTTTCAAAAGTATGTGTGATAAATCTGGTATTGAAGAAGGTGATTTTTAATAAGGATTAATTAAATTAAATAAAATAGAATTATAAGAAGAATGTATAAGATATAAGGATATATAGAAAATTTTTGGGATACTCCGGGACTAATTTAATAAGAGAATATAATGAAGATGACAACTGTTACTGATGGTTGACGCATTAGATCGTACTAAAAATTAGTTAAGAATTCTATATTTGTAAAATAGAAACAAGCTGTAAAATTATCTCACGATTAGTAGTATTACACAGATTCTTACATCAAACAAGTTAATTGTATCTTGATTTTCTGAACCCTCCGAAATTATGCTATGTTGGTTCAAATGTTTTTATATGAATACATGATATGGACGTTTGCAAGTTTTTCTGAACAGATTGGCATTCAGACCAATTTTGTTGCCTATGGTTCAATGTTAGCCATTCTTCAAAGAAGCGCAGAGTTGACATAAGAATAATGTAATTAGTTTATCGAAAAATGTTAGCTGAATTGAACAAGTTTATCAAATGGTGATATAATAATTTTTCAAAATAACGTAATTTACATTTTTCATAAAATAATCAATATAATATTATTCATAAACATAAAAAAATCATTAATTAATGCGAATATAAAAACAATTAAAGTAGAGAAAAAAGGAACAAAAGATTCATTAAATCAGTAAGTATTGTTTACAACGTTCATAAACGTAAAAAGAGCAAGCAAACATTGGAATAACTTTCAGAAATCCTATACCTAAACCAACATAAAAACCTCTAAATCCACGTTCTTTAAAAATCAGTTTTGCAGTATATGATAAACCATGAAACTCACCAGATTTATTTGTAACACCTCCGACTTGCATACGTCGACGAATAACTTCAAAAGGATAAGCAGAAGCTTGAGCTAACATACCGGCGCCACCACCGGCTAATAATTGAGCCCATGTTGTTAAAGGAGGTCTATGATCAAATGAAGAATTTGAACGTGTTGAAGAATTTGATTTGTCATTTAAAACAGTATAAGGAGCTATCCATTGACTTCTAAAAAAATCATGTAAAATATCATGAGAATAAAAACTAACACCAGCGTATGGTATCATACCTAAAATTGTTGGTATAAAACCACGATAAAAATTTGATAAAGATAATATTATTGGGAAATTATTAACAATTTTAGAATTATATAATAATCTTGTAAATAATGCATCACTTTGATTTCTAATACCACCTGTATTATAAGAAATTTTTGGTCTTTCATTAAAAATTAATTTTAAAATATGATACAGTTTACCAGGGCCATGATGAATTGAATGATGAGAAGTTTCAAATGCCAATCTAACTCTAATTAAATCTAATGGATAAGTAAAATAAACGGAAGTAACACCAGCTAAAGAACCTGCTAACAATCTACGTCCTGCAGTTTCATATTCATCGCTTGGAATTAGAATAGTTCTAATTTGTTCATAACATACAAATTTGATTGCTGCATAAGGGAATATTCTTAATAAAGTTGCAGAATGACCTTGATAAAGGCCACGAAATCCATCATTTGAATAAATGATATTTATTGCTTTAAACATACCTTTAAATGAACCAACATATTGTTTATAATGAGGATTATTAGTTTGAAAAAGAATTTTCACTCTATCAAGTGGAGCAATTAAAGTTTTAGCTGAAATTCCAGCTAAACCGCCTGCCAGTCCACTTCTTATAATATATTCAAATGAGTGTTTATCTATTTGAGGAGTTAGTTGGTTTTTTGAATTATGTATTTCAACGGTATTTGCAGCAGCTGCAGCTATTTCATTTGGAGCTGATCTTGTATCTGATAATTTAGTGGGCAGATTCAGTTTGCTCATACTCATGGCTTGAGTTTTCAGTCGTAATTTTTCTTCGGTCTTAGAGTTTTGTACAGAGTCTAGCTGGTGAAGGTCGTAGTCAGCAGACGGTATTATAATTTTGTGTTTTTTCAGGAGACTTGAGTCCAGAGAGTTCTGATTGTGTTGTGCAGACGGATTCTGCAAGGATTCATCCGCCGAAGACGGGCGTGTGTCGGACATTGTGTGGTGGCCGTGGGTATCCTTGTGTCTATATAGCTGTACGGCTTCCCTGGATTCACCTTCCATCTCCATCTCCCCGACCCATTCTCCACTCTCCATTCTCCATTCTCCATTCTCCCTTGTCTGCCCTCCGTCGTCCCGAGCGAGTCAGTCCAGCACAGCCCGCGCCCAATCCGCGGCTGCTCCCGCTCTCGCTCTCGCTCCCCGCTTTCTCTACTGGTTCAGCGTTATCTGGGCCAGCTTCTGCACGCTGTGGCGACTGATGTGGTTGTCTGCGGAGTTCAGTTCGTACGACCACACAAACAGCGTCACCAGCCGGTGGAGCCGGCTCTCCATCGTGTCCGTGCCGTTGCCAGCAGTGCCAGCAGTGCCAGCAGATGCTGTGTCCGTAGCAATATCCGTCGACGGCAACTCCCACCCGTCGTCCTCCACGTCGTGTTCGAACGAAACGCCATCAACATGCACTAGCAACGCTTTGTTCACGCAATTGGCCACCTTATCTCTCAACGACACATCCAACAGCGCCTGCAGTTCCACAGGAATAAGTGGCAGGTCAGCAGCAGTAGTAGTTTCTGAGTCCATGCCTCTAAATTTCCCGTACGTTAACAATCCCATTGTAGATTCCATATTTTCAATAAACCGTAAACTGTGTGTTATTCTTTCATCGATTAATTTGGTTTTCATAAAATCCACAAATTTATCAAAAAATTCTTCTTCTTTTTCTTCAATTTCTCCCTTGCTTAACCCCGAAACATCGGTATCAAAAAAACTTCTAATCATTTCAATCGACTGTAAATGTAATAATCGTAACTTAATCATTCCAAATGAATCAAAAAATGATGGCCATAAAAAATCAATCGTAGACAATGTTTCTTCAATATCTCCGTTAAGTATTAACATCATTATATTCTTCCTGATTTCAACACTTTCAATCCCAATAGTACTTTGCTCTTTTTTAACTAACATATTCGCTTCAAAACCATCAATCGGATCCCGCTCATCTAATTTGAATGCACTAATTAAATCACCATCAATCGGTTCATCTTCATCTGAATCATCAACATCCAGTTCTTCTTCATCTTCTAACTTCGATTCGTAACTCAATTCTTCATGAAACGATTTAGCAGCATCCGCATACCCCATTCTAATAAGGTACTGTAACACAGAATAATCCAGGTCTTGTTGCAAGTGGAAAAATGTGTCCGGGAATGAAAATACATCAGGTAATTCCGTTGGCCAAACAGGAGTAGAATTGACACGTTTAAGTTCCTTATCTTTGCCATTACCACTCCCTGAACGTTCTTTGCCTTCCCTTTCCATTCTCTCGTTCTCCGTATTCATCAGTTCGCCTAACAAATGATTAATCATGTCGTTATTTGTTTGTATCCTATACGAAACACCTCTTTCAACGTCCACTACCAGTCCTGTCTCATACTCCTTACAACCCACACACACCAAAGAAATTAACACAAAAACAAAAACCCTCACAAAAATCACGAGCCGCTCAAACTGTCGCTTAATTTCTCTAATATGAATTTTCACATTTCTTTTCACTTAATAACTGGAAAGATCGCAATCATTTTTTTCCTGTTTTTTTAGAGTTATTTGTCATTTACAACATCTATAATGCCTGTCATTGAAATATCGGTCAATTACGACCCTAGTTATGTGAAAAAACCAATTAATTTAGCATTGAAAACTAATGAAGTAGCTTATTTTTCTGATTCCGCTGGTTCCATTTCTTTATCCAAACACAATTTAAACGCATATTGTATTCCAACACCATCTACAACCACACAATGTCCATTTGGATGGAACACCAATCTAGGATATAAAGCATACAAACCTAAAGTTTATGCCTCTGATGAAAGTACAATTGGTAATTTCCTTGAAAGTTTAATTCAAATCAATATACAAATTCCTGAAATTGATATTAAAAAATACCAAGTAATTTGTCCTTCTTCTTTCTTTCAATATATTTCCACTTTACGTACTTCAGAATTTAATATTGTATATATGAATAATCGTATCATTATAGCTAATGCAGAAACACGTGCTGGTCAAGATTCAAAAATGTCTTATGCTGGTATAAGATTTGAAGATTTATTACATCATAATAATCGATATAAAACTTTAAATAATTTTCAATTGTATGAAACGATACGAACTCTGACTATAGGAAGTCAAAAATGTTTATATTGTGCTGAAATTGATTCAGTTAATGGAAAAACAGGTGAATATACAGAAATTAAAATGATACTTTGTCGAAATAGTATTCCACATGCGAAATCTACAAATAAAAGGACAATTCTTAATATGTTAGCTCGAGGAAATAATTATTTTCATAGTTTTTTATTGAGATTAATTATTCAATGTAAATATGCAGGAAATACTAATGTTATTATTGGTGTACGTGATACAGGATTTAATATTCGAAATATTACAGAGTATTCAGTAGATATTGATCTCATACCGTTTTTGAAAAATAAATATCCTGATGAATATACCCTTTATTTGAACTCTCTTGAAAATGTTGAAAATGTGTTAAATAAAATAAAAATCGTAATTAATCAAACAAATCCGGTTTGGAAATTGAATATTTTTTGTGGAAAATACACATTATCATCAGTAAACAAAATAGATGAAAGAAAGAAAATTTTTCAAACGGTTATGATTCCTAAGTTTATAAAAATATTACAAGAGTTTTAAAAAGATGCAAATGCTTTATGTTTTTTTATTTTTTCTTTTTACTTAGAAGGGTATCTAAAAATTGTAAATGTGAAAGTAAATGTAAATATTTATATGTATGTATGTATGTGTGTATGTTTTGAATAATTTATTCCTATGATGGTTTCCATGTACCTTCAAAATTATGCAATACAAAAGCCAATGGATGTTTTGGACTTTTACTACCCATTTGTCCAACCCCTGGACTAAAACTAGTAATTGGTAAAATCATAACATCATCAAAAATTACAGGTTCTTCTAATCCTGTAAAATTCTTATAATTAATAATCATATCATCAAAATGTAAAGGTAAACCATCTTCATCAACTTCTTGATGTTTTAATTTATATTTTTCACCGTCATTCCAATATTTTGATCCTATACCAAAACCAGAACCATAATTACCATCAGTCATTATATTATTTAAATAATCAAACATTGTATCTGTATATATACCTGGTCCTGTCCATTGCATAATATCTCCACCTGGATCTTTACCTTCAATAGATTTTAAAATACCTAAAGATTCTTTTCTTAATGTTTCTTCAACAACTCTACTAATTAACTCACGTAAAAATGGATGACCAAGTTTACCCATAATTGTCCATTGAACAAATTGAATCCTACGTGCATACCATTCTGCCCAATCTGGTCTATCAGGATCTGCTTCAATACCTATAACCATACCAATTTCATTACCTTGATTATATTTTTCATTAAATGGTGCCCATTCTGTAATTTCTTTAAGACAAAATGTATCCATATCAGAATATATACCACCACGAGCAAAAATTACTAAATATCTGAAAAAATCTGCTTTCAAAATAATTTTTGGAAGTTTATCCCAAGCATGAATTACTTGTGGAATATTTGAAAATTCTGTATAAACCCATTCATCAAGCATATCATCAGTTATAATTGTATGAATAAAATTTTCATTCTTTTCCCATGTTTGATATGGACTAATAAAATTCATTGGAAATTTTGGATCTGTATGTTTAACTTTCCATGTTTGAAAAATGTTATGTGGAATATCACTATTTTTATCATATGGGAAATAAAATGCAAGTTGTGCACGTAAAGAAGCATCTTTTGGTAGTTTATTATATTTATAAATTAATGTATCATAATCTGTTTTCATGTTATAAGTTGGTGACATAGTCCATAATGAAGATGTTAATGATATGCTTGGAGTAAATGATTTAGTTAATGTCCAAGTAAAGAATAATATGGTGAATATGCCTAAAAATAGTTTCGCCCTGAAATTACAATGATTTTGTTGAAATTGAGTTTTAAACCGCCATAGAGATTTAGAGATCCCAAATTTAGAAAATTCATCAGGAATGGATGTATAGTCCATTGTTTGTATGTGATTCTTGTAATAATGTGGGAACCTTCTTCGTTTTATCTTTACCCCTTTATAGAATTGAAAAGGAGACTCAATTAAATATGGTGATGTTTTCAATTCAATGAAACGCGTTTTCAGATTTCTCCAGGTTTTACCAATTTTTTTCAATTTTTACTTGTTTCATTTTAATATACAGAATATATACAATTATAGAAAAGAATAAACGAGAAAATATTAACGTGTAACACCACTTACTACACGAAGAGTTTCTCTCTTTCTTCTTCTTAAATTCCGTTCCTTTTCAGTTTCTCTCTTTTCAATTTCCCATTCACTTAGCTTTTCAATTGTTGGTATAAACTCCTCACCATATTTTTTGGTATCATAACGAATACCTTGAACAATTGATTTTGCAGCGTCATCGGGGTTAACAAGATTAAAAAAGGGTAAAGAATCGATATTTTGAGATACTTGTTGTGGATTTTCAATTAATTCTCTTTTAAATTTGAAAATTTCATCATAAATTGCTACAGATATTGCCGTTTCAAATTCAGGTTTTAAACCTATATCTGTACACAAATTTTTAGCAAACATTTCAGGCGTTATTGTAGAATCTAACAAATCCCATTCTATTTTATCAGTGAAAAAATCTTCACCAATATTTGCAGATATATCTAAAACAACATGAAATTCTTTTTCATTTGATAAAAACTGATCAATTATTGAATTATTCGGATTAGATATTAAATCTTTATATGATTGAATTTGATCTTTAATATGATTTGAAATGGTGGATTCTGTGTTTCTGTTTAAATCTAATTCTTGCGCCATTATGGATGCAAATAATTCCGGTGTAATAAGATTATCATTTAAATTCCATAAAAATTGATCATTTATAATTGCACCTGAAGTATTAATTTTTAATTTTATAGGTATAATAATTTCATTTTCGAGTTTAGAAATTTGATCAGGAGAAAAATTTATATTGGGTAATTCATGAGGCGCTTCTCTATTTCCATGATAATTGGAAAGGTTAATTTTCGAATTATTTGAAAGATTTGAATTTAAAATCAAGTTTCGATATATATCATAAGCGGCATTTGGATCTTCATAAGTTGCATCTTTACTTTCATCATCGTCATTATCAACATAATCTTCATCATTAGCATGGTCCAAGTTATCTTCATCATGTTGAAAGTCGAAATCAAAATCATCAGTGATAGCGGTAGCATTATTATTAGCGTTATTATTATTGGAACCGTTAATATTGTTAATGGTGTTGTTGTTATTAGAATAGTCTGTAATTTCAAGATCATTAAAATGAGAGCCGTCAATAATATTTCCATTAATCAGATTTCCAGCGTTATTAGCAGAGGCGGAGTCGTCGAAATCAAAATCATCGTTGTAGTCTTCGGCGTAGTTGATTTTAGATGTTGCCTGACGTTTTGCGGCTCTGGAGGTAGAAAGGTTCGAGAATAGGCCGTTGTTTGCCTGTGCGAGCCTGTGTGCAAAGGAGGAGGACAAGGCTTGAGGGAAAAGAGGCTTCGACATGGTAGACGGTGATGCTGAGTGGGCGAATAACGACTGGCCAGCCAGCCCAACGCCATCTTCTGCAACATCTTCTTCTGCAACACCATCTTCAGCAACACGGCAAACAGCAAAACACACCGCTGAGCAAAACCGACCCGCGAACAAAAAACCCTCTTTTTTCTGTCGCCGCCCGCAGTCGCGCTCGCTCGTTCTCGTTCGTTCTCGTTCTCGTTTCGTTCCCGGCCGTCGTCCTCTGCCTCTTCTTCTTCTTCTGCCTTCGCCGTCCTCTTCTTCTTCTTCTCCAGCTCTCTTCTTCTCCTCCCCCCTCCCTCCTCTCCGCTTTCCCGTCTCACCCTCCAACACTATGTCTTTCTCCGATTTCTCCTCCATCGACACCGTCGCAAAGCTTGATGCCGCTTTAAAGAACAACTCCTACATCGAAGGGTATGTATCATGAATTATTCACTGCTCCTGCCATTCTATTATTTTCCACTACCACAAATATTACTATTGCTACAACAAAAGCACTTTTATTCTTTTCCTTTCCTTTTTATCCTCTTTCCTCTTCCCTCTTTCTTCTCACCCTTCTTCCCTAGCACACAATGATGATCGAATTCTTTGGTCCATGTTTATGAGGCGGACTCAAGACCCGCTGCATGAGTATCAACAAGAAGACTGTTGACGCAGTCATATCACTGAGCTGTCAATATAGGTAGTGACAAAATATTAGAGTATTGGTTAAAATTGTGGCCACGTGAAATAAAATTTCCAATTTATTTTATTTTACTTTCACTTTTCGTCCCGCGAATCGAATCAGAACAAAATACTAACAAAACACAACACACCAATACTTTCTTTATTATAGTACTGCTGCTTCCCAAGCGGATGTTGCTGCTTTCAAGGCATTCCAATCCACTTACCCATCTTTCTCCAGATGGTTCAACCACATTGCTTCCTTCTCTGCTGAATTCGAAACTTTACCTGCTGCTAAAGAACAAAAACAAGAAGCAGAAGAAGAAGACGATGATGATGATGTCGATCTTTTCGGTTCCGATGACGAAGAAGCTGATGCTGATGCTGAAAAATTAAAGGCTGAAAGAATCGCTGCTTACAATGAAAAGAAAGCTGCAAAGGGTCCAAAGCCTGCTGCTAAATCTATTGTCACCATTGATGTTAAGCCATGGGATGATGAAACCGATTTAGAAGCTTTATTAGCTTACGTTAAGGGTGTCGAAATGGAAGGTTTAGTTTGGGGTGCTTCCCAATTTATCCCTGTCGGTTTTGGTATTAAGAAGTTACAAATTAACTGTGTTGTCGAAGATGACAAGGTTTCTCTTGAAGACTTACAAAACCAAATTGAAGAAGGTGAAGACTGGATCCAATCTTCTGATATTGCTGCTATGCAAAAATTATAATTTTGTGTTGTATAATATATAACCCCCAAACTTTCCTATACGATAGGTATATTTATATTTAATCTATATCCAGCTTCTCTTTTACCTGCCTAATCGGGAAGGAAAAACCTCGAAACTTTTCCCTTATCTTTCCCAAATTTTACTTGGAGGTATAACCTACTTGTTCAGAATCAAATTCCCCCCTCCTCTTTCCTCTCCCTCCCATCTTCTTTACCGGTATATTTCACTCAATTCGGTATTTGATACACCCCTCTTTTTGATATGTCCGATACAAAGAGAATTACACGATCAAGAAAAGGATGTTTTACATGCAAAAAACGTCGTCGGAAATGTGATGAAACAAAACCACACTGTTTAAATTGCATTAATTCAGGACGCAATTGTGAAGGTTATGGTGTTCGTTTGATCTTTGATGTAGATGATTCAAGGAATGCATCACCTAGTTTCAACTCAAAGGGTGAAAAAAAACATGGATTCAGAGGTAGACCTAAATTAAATGATGATTTAATAACAATTTTGAAAAATCCTAATATTAAAATAAATAACGATAAAATTTCAAAACCTACTATTAATTCCAATAATTTGAATTTAAAAATTCCTGTTGATTTAATGATCTCTAAATCAAAATCAAATAATGACTTAAAAAATGATAAATCAGCTATCAATTTATCTACTATACCCATGTCAATATCTTCATCTGAAACAATTTCTAATAAAATTGATTTCACTTCATCTGTAATGTCCAAATCTTCAATATCTCCTAATGCAAGTACGATGATGACAACAAACTCACTTTCTACAAACTCAGATAAAGATTTGGATCTTGATTTTAACAATGAGCAACAATTTGAACATGCGTTTTTATCAGGATTAGATTATATTCTTGATAATTATGATAATGAATTATTCAATTTTATTGATCTTCAATTTCCTCCAATTGATTCCAATGTAAATTCAAATACTTCATTTCCAATAACGCCTATTAATTCAAATATTCATAATATTACAATGAATAACTTAAGCAATGCAGAATTTATTAATCATAATGAAATGGATGTTGAATTAGATTCTAGTAATTTAGGTCCAAGACTTAAAAAGAAAGAAGAAAGTCATATACTTAAACATTTTTTTGAAAAAGTAATATATTTGTTAGATGCACATCCACAAACTCCATGGCCACAATTAATGATGAAATTTGGTTCCATGGATTTAGCTAAATCATGTTTCCTTTCATTATCATCAATGCATTTATATGTTAATAATGGAGGTGATGAGTTTTATAAAAAGGGATTATTACATATTAATAATACTATGGAGTATTTAATAAAATATGTGAAAACTGGAGGAATATCACAATCCAAAAAGGATAATTGTAAAGATGATAAATCAAAAAAAGATTTAGAATTACAAGAATCAGAAAATTTAAAAATTGAAACAAATTGTGATGGTAAAGATATCAATGAATTAGGTTTAAACGTTCCAAAAATAATTTCTAAAATCAAATCAGAATCAAATAAGAAAAAAGGAACTAATTTTATGGTAATTTTATTGTTACTTTATGTTCATCTCCTCTTTGCTGTACTTGAAAGTGGACGATCTGCACTTGCTAGAATGTTCCTTAAACTATCTTCATCAATTGCATCTGATCCAATATTTAATAAAAAAATGAAAAAGATAAAACAATCACAATCTTTATTATGCGTTTTATCATGGTTTGATACAGTATCTGCTCTTGTTTCTCCTGATTGTAGGATACCATATTGTGATCCTAAATGGTTTGGTGAAAGTACCGAAATTATTTCAACTGATAAAATGAATGGGTGTCCAGTGGGAATGTTTCGAGTACTTTATGATTTAAGTTTAAATCGTCGTGAAATTATGTTTTTATACTCTCAAAATCAAAATTTTCTAAAAGATATTAAATTAAGTCATAAAAAAGTATTAGATTTAAGAGATAGATTTTTACATTATCGTGATCATGTTTTATACATACTACCACATGGATCTACATTCACATATATTGATAGACTCAAATGTGCTCAACTTTGGTCATTAGCTGGTATATTAGTAACTATTCAACTTGAATTACATTATTTTAAAAATCTCTCAAATTGGGTAGAACAAAATCGAAGTATTATTTCACAAAGTGAATTCCCTAATAAAATACCTACAGAACATATTTATTCGGAACGTTCTACTGCGATAGTAACTGAATTTATGTCTGTGTACAATACCATTCCAGCATCATCTCCAATTATAACACAAATGGTGTGGCCTATTTTTTATGTAGGTATTTGTTCATGCACAGAGGAAAATCGAACACAGAGTTGGAATGCATTGCAGACATTGTATGAGACAGTTAAAATGGGTACGATTAGAAGTAATATGGATATTGTGAAACGGGTATGGGATGAAGGATGTAGTTTAGAAAGTATTTTAGCTGGTGAAGGGTGGTTAGAAAATGGTATTGATTTATTACCTTGTTAAAATTTATGTATGTAACTTTATGTATTTTTTTCTAGATTTTAAGTTTTTTTTTTTTTATTCTAGGATTTTTGCGAAAGATTGTGGATGAAATTAAATTTTTGTTCATTTAGGACGAAGAGTTTTTCCTATAAAACCAAGCTGCTTTTTCTTTTTTATTTTTTGTTTTCTTTTTTAATACAATAGACTTTAAAACAAAGATGACCATTCAAAGTGTTTTTGCAGGATGCAACAGAAACCTTGGAATTTTTGATTATAATTCTACCTTAAAAATCATTGCGTATGGTTCTCACAATACTGTTTCTGTTAGTACACCAATTCTCAATGATACTGGCTATGATAGAACAAGTGAAGTAACTCGATCATTAAGCAATCATACTGGTGAAATTACCAGTGTTAAATGGATTCAAGGTACAAATTTTCTTATGTCAGGTTGTCAAGGTGGGATTGTTAATATTTGGAAATTTAATGGAATTCAAGAAATTGAATTATTTCAAGCGTTGAAACCAACACAAGGTTCAATTTCATGTCTTGGTTTAGTAAGTAATGATGAGAATTGTTTAAATATTGTTGTTGGTGATAGTCATGGAAATTTATTTTTTTATGGAATTTTAGAAGATGGGAAATTTTCAGAAATTTGTAAATTTCAATTACCTTATGGATATTATGCAATGGCATTAAATATAGTTAAAATTTCAAATGTTGAATTTATCATTTTATGTGGTGGTTCTAAACCTTTAATCCATGTTGTTTCTGTAGATTTACGTGGTGATTCAAACATGAAATTAGAAACTTCATTACCGGGACATGATGATTGGGTTAGATCTATTGCTTGTTGTGAATTAGAGATTAAAATGGAAACAGTTAATGATATTACGTATCCTAAACGTACAATTATTTTTGCATCTGCATCATTAGATAGAATTATTAGATTGTGGAAATTAACAATTGAAGAATCAAATGCCCCTGTTTATATTGAAACTAACAAATTAAAATTACTCACATCTAAAGAATATAAATTTGAGACTAAAACTAATAGATGTTGCATATTTTTAGATGCAATTTTAATAGGTCATGATGATTGGGTTTCTGAAGTTTCTTGGAAGCCAACATCAAGTAAATCTGAAAATGATTTAATGTTATTATCATCAAGTGCAGATAGTTCGATTATGATTTGGAAATCAGATCCAATTAGTGGTGTTTGGTTCCCTGAAATTAGATTAGGTGAAATGGCAATTAAAGGTGCATCAACAGCAACAGGATCTTCAGGTGGATTTTATTCTTCTAAATGGATTATTGATTTAAATTCAAATACTGAAGTTATATTGAGTAATGGTAAAACTGGATCATTTCGTTGTTGGATTAAAGATTTTAAATTAGAAAATGTATTTAAATCACATACATGTTTTACTGGTCCAATTAGACCAATTAGTGATATTTCATGGTGTAAAAATGGTGATTATGTATTAGTTACATCATTAGATCAATCAACTAGACTTTATTCACAATGGAAAGAAAAAAATAACAAATGGTTTGAATTTGGACGTCCACAAATTCATGGATTTGATATGATAACTGTTAAAAGTATTAATGAAACAAGATTTGTTAGTGCAGGTGATGAAAAAGTTATTAGAGTTTTTGATATGCCAAAAAATATTGCACAAATGCTAAATAAAGTTTGTGATTTAAAAAATTTAGAGAATGAAGTTATAGATGAATCATTACCTGAATCTGCAAGTTTACCTGTTTTAGGATTAAGTAATAAAGCAGCATTAGATAATAGTGGAGATAATTCTATTATTGATGTTAATAATGAAGATGAATCAAATGAAAATAATAAAGATATAAATAATGATATTATGAATAATATTGTTGAGCCTCCAGTTGAAGATATTTTACAACGTCATACTTTATGGCCAGAAATTGAAAAATTATATGGACATGGATTTGAAATCACTACATTAGATGTTTCACATGATGGTAAGATTATATCAAGTGCATGTCGTTCAAATGTTAGTAAACATGCAGTTATAAGAAATTTTAATACTGATACATGGTTAGAATGTAAAGATTTATTAATGGCACATGATTTAACAATTACAAGGTTAAGATTTAGTTTATTTGATGAAGAGTTTAAAAAGGAATATTTATTATCAGTTTCAAGAGATAGAAAATTTTCATTATGGGAAAGAAATGAAGATGATAAATTTAATCTTATTACTATTAAAGAAAAGGCACATACTAGAATTATTTGGGATTGTACATGGGTTAATTTCAAAGATATTGTTGCATTTATTACATGTTCTAGAGATAAAGAAGTTAAACTTTGGAAATTAGAAAATAATGGTGAAGTTGAATGTAAAGGTAGTATTAAATTTGCTACAAGTGCAGTTACAGCAGTTGACTCAATTAAAATTGATAATATAGGTAATTTTAAAATTGTTATTGGATTAGATAATGGAGAATTATTTGTTTATAAAGTTAATGTTATTCAATATGAATTTGAAGAACTTGAAATTGTTAAAGTTGAAGAATTACCAGGTGATGGAATCACTAGAATTAGTATATCACCAAAATTAAGTGAAGATGGTAAAATAATCGTCGCTGTTGGTAGTAAAGATAATAGTTTACGTTTTTTAAGTTTATAAGTTTATAGTGTGTATATAATGATTAATAGTATAAACAAATAATTATATATAGTCATACATTATAAACATGTGTAAGAGAATATAGAGAACGTTATTAATTTTTATATAGGACAAGTCAGAGTTCATAAAATGAGAAAAAAAAGGATGAATAAATAAATAATTTTCAAATCTAATAAGATATCTATTTTGCAGCGTCGAGCATGTAAGTGACTAAATCGTTTCTGTCCTTTGCCTTCTTTAAACCACCGAAAGCCATCTTGGTACCTGGAATGTACTTCTTTGGGTTTTCTAAGTAGTCAGACATGGTTTGAGCAGACCATTCGACACCTGCTCTCTTGTTAGCATCAGTATAAGAGTAACCTTCAGCTTGACCGGAGTGTCTAGTGAAAACACCATGAAGGTTTGGACCGACCTTATTTGGTCCACCAGCTTCGATGGTGTGACATTGAGCACATCTGGTTTTAAATAAGGTTGCACCTTTCTTAGCGGATCCTGATTCGTATGGAGCTGGCATTGTTGTGTGTATAGAGATATGAGTTTCTGGAGAAGGAGAAGAGAAGAGAAGAGAAGAAAAGAAAAGAAAAGACAGAATGGGAAGAAATAGGAGAAAAACAAAGATAGAAGAAAAAGAGAAAGAAAGACGCTGAAAAAAGAAAAGAAAAGAAAAGAAAGGAAAACGACAAACCTGTTGCACACCACCAACAGTCAGACCCAAGCTTACAGCACATCGACACCGGACGAAAACGGGGTCAGGCCAGAGGCGAGCGGAATTGGAAATTGCTCGCCACCGATTGGCGGGTGCAAAACGCGCGATTTGAGGCACAGAGGGGAGACCGCGTCGGGTTTGGCCCTCTCTTCTCCTGCGGTCGATCGACGCCGCGGCTTACGTCATCGGCTTACGTCAGCGTCGCGCCGTCGATCGACCCTGGTTCGCGATTCTTTCTTTTTCTCCCCGGTGGCAAATTATTTTCGATCTGGCTTTTATCGCGGGGCGCCTCACCTTTAATGTACACGTCTAGACATGTCTATGTCTATGTCATTGCCATTGCCATTTTGCCACTGGGTTTTTTGATCTCTTTTACTTCATAGTACATAGACAACAATGGCCCTAAACCAGCGTATGTTACGTGCTTTGCTTTCTACAGCAAAGTCTGTTCATACCCCTCATTACAAGCCCCTTTTATCCCCCTTATCACGTCCACGTTTAAACTCAAGACATGCGCTCAATTTTAACATCCTATATTCGATCAAAAGATCATATGCTTCAGCTATTCCTTCTACTCAAGACTTGGCAGCATTAGAAAAAGATGCTAATGATAATCTATCAAATCCTTCACTTCAAGCTTCTTTTTATAGATCTCTTTTAGATGCAAGCTATCCTCATATCGTCGTTTCAAGATACGAAACTCCTGGAATATCTACCGATAATGATTGTTCTAATCTTTATTTAGAAGCTTTGTTGAAAATGGGTAATAAAGAAAAGGCAGAATCAATTGCTAAATCACTTAATTTACCTTTGCCTGTTTTAAATCCAATTAATGCAAATCCAAATTTATCTTCTGGATCTTCTGGACCTTCTGGATCTTCTAATAATTCAAATTCTGGTACAAAAGCTGATCCAATCCATGTTATTGTTACTGAAACTTACTGGATGTCCATTTCAAGATGGATCAAATGGTTAATTCCTTTAGGTTTAATATCTTACGCTGCTTATTATGGTTTCAATGTTTTACTTGAAAATGGTTCAATCGTTAAAGGTGCTTCTGCTGATGATAAATCCGTTGAAGTTACTGATTCTGATGTCAAATTTAGTGATTGTAAAGGTGTCGATGAAGCAAAGGCGGAATTAGAAGAAGTTGTGGATTTTTTAAAAGATCCTTCCAAATATGTTAGTTTAGGTGCTGAATTACCAAAAGGTGTTTTATTAACTGGTCCTCCAGGTACTGGTAAAACTTTATTAGCAAGAGCAACTGCTGGTGAAGCAGGAGTTCCTTTCTTTTTTATGTCAGGTTCTGAATTTGATGAATTATATGTTGGTGTTGGTGCTAAAAGAGTTAGAGAATTATTTACAAAGGCAAGAGCTAGAGCTCCTGCAATTGTTTTCATTGATGAATTAGATGCAATTGGAGGTAAGAGAAAATCAAGAGATCAAGCATATGCAAAGCAAACTTTAAATCAACTATTAGTTGAATTAGATGGTTTCTCTCAAACTGAAGGTATCATTATTTTAGGTGCAACAAATTTCCCAGATTCTTTAGATAAAGCTTTAACAAGACCTGGTAGATTTGATAAAATTGTTCCTGTTGATTTACCTGATGTTCGTGGTAGAATTGAAATTTTAAAACATCATCTTAAAAAAGTTTCTCTTTCAAAAGATGTTGATCCTTCAGTTATTGCAAGAAGTACAACTGGTATGTCTGGTGCTGCATTAAAGAATTTAGTTAATCAAGCTGCTTTACATGCTGCTCAAAACAATGCTTTAAGTGTTAATATGAATGATTTAGAATGGGCTAAAGATAAAGTTCTGATGGGTGGTGAAAGAAAAACAATGGTTATGACTGAAGAAACTAGAAGAAATACTGCTTATCATGAAGCTGGTCATGCAATTGCTGCAATGTTTACAAATGGTGCAACACCTTTATATAAAGCAACTATTTTACCAAGAGGTAGAGCTTTAGGTGTTACTTTCCAATTACCTGAAATGGATAAACATGATATAACAAAACAAGAATGTTTTGCAAGGCTGGATGTTTGTATGGGTGGTAAAATTGCTGAAGAAATGTTATATGGTCCAACTAATGTTACATCTGGTTGTTCTTCAGATTTATCATCTGCAACTGGTATGGCAAGAGCAATGGTTACTTCTTATGGTATGAGTGATAAAGTTGGTCCTGTTAAATTAAGTGATAAATGGGAAACTTGGTCACCAAAATTAAGAGATTTGGCAGATCAAGAAACAAGAGATTATTTAATAATTTCTGAAAAACGTTGTAGAAAATTATTAAGTGAAAGACGTATTGAATTAAAAAGATTAGCTGAAGGTTTGTTAGAATATGAAACTTTAAATAAAGATGAAATTGAAAAAGTTGTTCGTGGTGAAAAACTCGATAAATTAAAGGTTATTACTAATAAAGTTATTAAAGGTCCAACAACTAGAAAAGAATTCGATGTTGCACCTGATGAAACAACTCAACCATTAAATTCAGAATCAATTCAAAAAGATTTTTAGTCTAACATCACGTCGCATTTAATAATATTATGATCATTATTTTTGTTTTTTCCTATGGTTATGGAAATTAATGAGAAAAAAAGAGAATACTTTTAAATTTTTTAACGTTAATAAATACACTATTTTTTTTTTTTCTTCTACCCTCTTTCACTCATGTTATATAGTTAGTTTACTCAGTTTTATTTACCTTTTATCATTTTACTCTCCCTTTTTTATATAAATTACAATCACTTATGAATCTATAAAATGACTTAAATAAAACTTAAAGCAAATAATAGTTTAAAATACAAAATATACAGTTATACCTCTCAGCAATTAGGGAAAAAAACTATTGTGTGAATGCGAATGATGATGCAAAAGAACTGATTTCACTTGAACTCGTCTTTTGTCTTTTATAATCCCGTCTTTCTTCAACATCATCATCATTTTCTTTATCATCGTAATCTTCAATTTCACTAAATTCCATATCTTCTTCATGTATTTCTTGTTGAGTGTTTAGATTATCATCATTATCATCATCTGAATTTTCAATAGGATCGTTTTCATCTTCACCACCATCATCCTCTTCTTCATCTTCATCAATAATATTACTATCATCGATAAGTTTCCTTTTTCTCTTTTTTAATCCTTTCATATCTGTAATTTTTAATTGTTTCATCTTTTTGCCATTTTCAGATCCTTTTTCATCAATCGATACGAGTATACCGACAGCATTCAACAATTTTTGAAAAAATGTACCTAAACAACTAGAATTCATTTGTATACGATCAATAACAGCTTTATTTTCTTGAGGATCATCAATAATGTTTAATTTACAACATAATAATAATTTTGCCGCAATTTCACACATTAACAATTGATATTTTTCAATAATTTTATTATCAATATTAGATTCTGTAACAGTGTAATTTACAAAATTAACTTCTTCTTCAGCATCTCTTTCGATTAATGATTCTACTTGTTTTAATTCTGCATATTGGTATTCTCTAATACAAAATAATTTCATAAGCTGAGATTGTGTAGACTTACCAATATAAGAACCTAATGAACTAACAATTGAATCATCATCAAAAGTATTAAATTCACTTTTAAATGCTGAAATAGATAGTATATTTTCTAAATAGGTCATTGAAATGGTATATACAACATCTAATGATAATTCTTTATGATCTGGATATATTAATAATGATAAAGATCTTTGAATTTCATTAATTGCATGCACAGTTTCCTTAAATTGTCCATCATCTGTTTTATGTTCAAATATTTGAAATAATGAATCATCAATGTATTTGTTTGATATTGTTAAAAATGATTCAATTTCAATTTTATTTTCAATAGAGATAGGAATTGAATCTGATTGTGAAATGTATCTTGAATCATTTTCAATGGTAAAATAAAGTGAATTTGCGTATGTTGCTAAAATTGGAGTAAGTTCTTTTAAAACTCTATTGGTTATAAAATTAGAATTTGAAAGAATGTAAAGTTTATTAATTGATTCAATTATACATGAAGATTTGGAATCTAGTTTAGAATGTAATGTAATTGAAGTTTCTGTAAATATTGAATTAATTTGAGAAATCAAATCCATTTCTTCAATATTAACATTTTGCAAAAGGGAAATGTATTGATATGTTATTGAATCATAATATTTTGAATCCGGTCTATTGGTTGTTACTAATGGGAAATTAATAACTGAAATATATCTAAAAAATTGAATTACTGTATCTTTTATTCCTTTAATGTTAGATTCACTTATATTTTGATATTTGATTAAGTTGTTAGATAAATTTATCAGTATATTAATTTTTTCAATATCATCATGAAAATAATAACATATAGCTGAAAGTTTTGTGTATATTTTAGACAAATAATATGAACAATCCTTTTCTAATGATGATAGAACAGTTGATGTTTTAAATCTGTTATTTTGTGGGAATAATGATTTGTAAAATTGATTATCTTGACCTTGGCAGTAAATTAACGTTGCACTGCTTATTAAATTTAATAATAAAGATTGTGATTTTGAATCTAACTCTAATTTTTTCCTTAAATCATTGGAAACTTCAATTGCTGAAAAATCAAAATTGATATAAGTTAAAAATAATTCATAATTTTCGTTATTTTCATTATATGTTTTCAATTGATAAATATATTGGAAAACTTGTAAAAATTTCTCAGTTCTACAATTTTCTTGCTTTATCTTGGTTTCTGTTGATGAGTAATTGGATAAATAGTATTCATAGGAATCCAACAAAATCTTCAATAATGAATTAATTTTTAAAATGATTTTAGAATCAAATGGCAAAGATTTATTAATTTTTTCTAAATCCATTTCATCATGCTCTATAATTTCAACAGTTAAGTTCTTTTCAACTTTTGAAATAAATTTGGAAATCTCTTTCATAAATTTTCCTGGATTTAATTTAGATCCAGTAGATGGATAAATTAAATCTTCGTCATCAATAAAGATTAAACTTGTTAATTGAATGCTATCATCATTATCTAGATAACCTTTATCAATTATTTCATTTAACAATTGCAAACAATTGTATCTAGCATTAAAATCAGTTTCATAAATAACAATTTCAATCAATTTATGTTTAAAATATGAAGTAAACTGGCGTAATGCAGCAACAGTAACACGTTTCTTATAAAGTTTAATTAAAACTTTAAAAACTTCAGAACGAATATTTGAATCTTGATCAGTTAATAGCCAACCTAAATATCTTAAAAATGTACTTTCAAAAAACATTTCAGGATATTCTTCCATCCATTCACCTAAATAATTAACGCATTGTAATCTAATCTCAGATGAAACATCTCTATATCTATGAACAAACAAAGTATTGAAAAAATCGTTAATAAAATTATCAATCAATTTTTTTTGCTTTTTATACATTTCAACATTATTTTCAATAACTTTAATTCGTTCATTTGCTGAATCGACTTGTCTTTTTAATTGTCTATTTGAAGGTTTTTTGTTTTCAATTAAAGATTTTAAACTATCATTTTCTTTTTTCAACTGTCTTAAAAATTTATCAATAAATTTAGAAATATTAACTGACAATTTACATAAAACAGTTTGAATATTTAACCCAAATAAGGTAGAAACATATCTTAAAGCTCTAATATTTGAAGTAGACATTGCACTAATCCATTCTAATAACAATTCAATAAATTGATCATCATCCTCATAAAGAATACCCGATTCACCAGCAATTAAAATTATAGAAGATATAAAATCCAATGCATTAGTTGGATAATTTTTCCATTCTTTATTATTACCAATAGGTGAATACATCATTGGAAATTCATGGTATTTTTGTCTTGCAAACATAGTTTGAATTTCACTAACTGTTTCTTTTGCATTTTCGGTATTGGTAACATCGTGACGGCTCAATTGAACAATGCATCCAGCTGATCTTAAAATAAAATTAAGAAAATCTTTTAAAGCTTCGAATTTGGTATTTAAATTCATAGTTACAAAATCATCATACCAAGATTGTGCTAATTCCATTGCTGAATAATCTTCGGAACTCAGTGCTTCAAATAATGGGTTTTCAGAATAATTTTCAACATCATCAATGTTTGAAACAAATGTATGATTAGAGGTAGTAGATGAATTATTTTTATTCTTACTTCTAGTTGTAGTGCTTTTCCTTTTTTGTCTTTTATTTTTCTTTATAGGTGCATAAACTTCTTCTTCGTCGTATTCTTTTTCTTCTTCGGCTCCGTCTTCTTCTTCGTCACTTGCATCTTTTGTAAGTTTCCGCTTATTTGTATGCATTGCCATATCATCGTCATAATCTAAATCAATTGACGCGTCATAGTTGATTGATCTTTGTTGTCTCGTGGAAGCACGAGCTCTTCTTGTTGATGCAACCATAGTTTAAGCAAAATTAATAAGTGGTAAAATGTCGTGAATGGATTGCAAAATGAAAAGGAAGCTTTTTATAAAGAAATAAGACAAACAAAAAGAAACATGAGCATTTCAATAATAAAAATACACAGTACGTACTTTCCAAGCTTTTTAATACGCGTTTTAAATAAATTCTATTGAGCCCAGAAAAATTATCGGATATCTGATGTGTTAAGTAAATCGTGAGAATTTATTATTTTACTGAATAAATCAAGACATGAAGAAAATAAATAAATAACTATAACATGTAAAGTAAATAAATAAGAGTGGTGTTTCTAGCAATTGGAAGCTTAGTGTAAAGCGGTAGCTAAAGCTTCTAAAACTTCAACTTCAATAGAAGCTTCAGCAGCAACTGATTCATCAGAAGAAGCAGCATTCTTTTGTGCTTCAGCTAATAAAGTCTTGACGGTAGAAGATTCAAAAGATTCTAATGGGAAAGCTTCAACGGAAGTAATAGCAATCTTAGAGTCTGGTAAAACGGAAACGAAACCACCGGAAACAAAAAATTTGGAAGAAGTAGTACCTTCTAAAACTTCAACAACACCTGGCTTTAATTGTTCAACAATTGGAACGTGGTTAGCTAAAATACCCATGTCACCGGAAATAGCTGGGACGTTAACTTGAGTAACTTCCTTGTCAGTGAAGATGGTCTGTAAAAAAAGAGACACAGAAGGTGGAAAATGATTGTTAGTATTCTTGTATTGTATAAAGTAAAAAGAAGGAGTGATTTTCTTCTGTAATCTAAACGTGTTATGTGTAATCTAGAATTAACTGTGGAGCTAAACCATTCTGATATTTTTAGGTTCTACGATTTTCTTCAGTATTCAAATTAAATCGAGGGTTTAACGAGAGTGAAAATGTTTTATGGATGCAAAAATCGCATAATTAACGATAGAATCATTTGAAATGTGGTTTTATCAATAAAAAATATGGATTGCGAAGTATTTGTATCGAATTGAGTCAATATTCTTTTTTCGTTGTATCAATTGCACAAAAACATGTGGAAAATTGTCGTATTTGATCGGAACAAACGATAATAAGACGTAACAAATTACTAGAAATCACATTTATCTGAAACAATGTGGTTGAAACATAGAATATTGAGTAATACATACATCATGTGGCATAGAGAAGGATAACTTTAAGGAGTTAGCTGCTTCAGCATAGGATCTAACACCGGCCAATCTGTTGACCTTGGTGACGGTTCTTAAGGATTGTCTGAACATTGTGCTGTGTGTAGAGAAGTGGTCTGGCCTTAGACTGGGGTTTCCCAGATGTGTCCATGTGTGGAGGTCGTTGCCATCTTTGCCACTGAGTGTGCCCGTCTCGATGTAGCAGACGCTGAGCACAGCGTGTGCAGAGCGCGCGAGTGGTGTCGGAGGAAGCAGTGATTGGGCGAGCAGCGAGGCACGCGGGGCGTGGACCGGTGCGTGTGCCTTGTGCGGCGGCGTCGATCGACGGTGCGGCTTCGGGAGGCGGAGGGGGCCTTATGGTGTAGACATGGAAAGTACAAGAAGCATGTGATGGATGACGGGGTGAACGCTGCAAAGGAGGGGCTAGTGGACGTTTGAAGCATAGCTGGTGGCTCAGACACCGTCACAATGAACAATCTACTGGAGGCTGCTGCTGACAATATCTTTGTCACCTCTGCAAACATTTTGGACACTATCACGTACCGGTTTTCAGACACGGCTACTGACATGACCGTTCCGAACAACAATGACTCCTTAATTGCACCATTGACGGAGCAGTTAGCACGAGATTACAGCATTTTTAATGAGATTTTGGACGACTACAGCTTAGATTTGAACAATTGCAAATTCATTGCCAATAGTATGAACGTCAAGGCTGCAAAGGAGAAAGTTATAAAGGAAAAGCGTGAAAAGGAGCGTTTGAAAGAAGAGGAACGTTTGAAAATACAGAGAGAACAAGAGGAATTACAAAAGCTGGCCTTAGAACAACAACAGCAACAACATGATCAAAAATCAGAGCCAGCAATAAGTACCAATCCTGGGTCTGATCCAAATGCTGATGCCACTGCTAAGGTTGATACTAATGCCAATATCAACTTTGATACTAATGTTAATTCTAATAAAAATATTAATACCAATACTAATACTAATACAAATGCAAATACAAATGCAAATACCAATGTCGGAAATGATAATGATTTAATGATGGATTTAGATCTTGATAATTTTAATTTTGATGATACAACTTCCGATGTAATGAATTTCAATTTTGATGACTCAATGAACATTAATTCTGTTTCAAACAATCCACAAATATCAACGAACACATTACAACCACAATTACAACAACAGACACAACCGCAAGTGCAACAACAATTACAACAACAATCACAACCACAGGTACAGGTACAACAACAAGTACAACCACATGCACAACCTTCAGCTCAGTCTGCATCCTCTGCAGCGACTAATAATGCTACTGCACAGATACCAACATTTGCAGGAAACAACGAATATTTGAATTTTGTACAAGATGCAGGCTTTGCTGATTTGAACCTTGATTTTTTGGAGGATGAAGAAATGGCAAATATAGGAGATATGAATAATTTAGTGCAGAATATGAGCAATATGAACAATACGGCTAATGTGAACACTATAAATACAAATAATGTTAATGGTTCAAATAATCCAAAGGCTAATGAAAATGATAATGTTGATGATGATGATCAAATGGAACAGTTGTTTAATCAATTCGATGAAATGGTGGGTAATGGCATATAAGTATTGCTTTTGTAATTTTAATAATATTTCGTGTACTATATAATATAATAAAAAAGAATATGATTAAGATTAACATTAGATGAGATTATAAAGATTTTTAAAAATTGAAAAACAAAAAAAAGGAATTATATTATAAAGTATCGATTAAAAAACTCAGTTTTCTTTAGTGAATCTAGAACAACAAGCTGAAGATGAAGTATTTTGGAAAGCATATCTTGAACTTGAATCAGTTAAACTAACAATTTCAGAGTTACCTGCTTTCTTAGCTTCAGAAGTCATCATTGCATGAGATGGTTGAATATCTAAAGCAGGATTTTCTAAAAAGAAATGTCTTGGTCTTAACATTAAAGTAATTGGTTCAGCAGGCATTAATGGGAAATCTTCTGGAGCAGGGAAGTGAGAAATACCAAAAGTATGGTAAACTAAGATATCAGTATCAGTAATTTTGTCCGTACCATCACCAATCCATTTTCTCATACCAATATTACCATCACCAGACCATTGAGGAACATGATCACCAGATGGGTAAAATCTATCATCTTCATATTTAACAACTTGCATTGTATTATGTGCCCATGGAGCTCTCTTGTAAACGAGTGCACCAGGTTTAGCCCATAATGGAGGACATTGGAATGAAACTAATTTATAAGATGGTGATTTACCAGAATATTCATTCTTTAATTTAGGATTAAAAATATCCCATGTTCTACCATTGACATATTGAGTTAATGAATCGTTGACAGTTTCAAAAGTTTTAGATTTAGCATAGAAACCATTACCATACATGTTTTCTGGAGAACCAACTGGTTCTTCAGCTGATGAACCATCAACAACAGAAACAGAGTTACCATCACCATCAATTCTTGGATGAATTCTTAAAGCAAATAAATGTTGATGGTTGTGAGCATTAACATTCGGATAAACTCTACAACCCCATTTACCAGCAGTTTCACCAGCTTCATCATCAATTTGATAAGTGTTTAATATACCAGTTAACTTAACATCTAAACGAATTGCACCATCTTGTAAGAAATTCCAATAAATACAGTATTCATAGTTAGCAGCAGTAAAAATTTGAGAAATAATTAATCTTGTTGCTCTAGTAACAATTGAAGTTGCAAAAGCGTCTCTGAAATCAGAATGTTTGTATAAGATACCATCATCTTCTTCATGGATACAAACAGCATGTTTAACAGTAATTGGTTCACCAGCTCTATCAGCAAAATGAGCATCCAAGTAATGAATAACACCTTTACAATCACAACCAAGAGATAATGGATTAGTCATGTAACCAGCACCATATTCACCAATATCTAAGGCATGCTTTCTTTGATGTGGGAAATCAGGAGAACCATAAGGCACAATCATTTCAGAAAGAGAAATTCTGTGGAAAATTGGTCTATTGACACCATGATCATTATAATGAATATCAGATAAAACAATACCTTCCCTGTAGTTAAAACCAACATGAAAGTTAAAGTTATTCCAAGACATTAAATTACCATCCATTTTAAATGAAACACCTTCTGGTTGAGTAACATTAATTGGAGTTAAACCTTCTCTCATTTTACCATACTTAGCAATCATATCCTTTGGATAGAAGTTAGCATTTGAATGTTTCGAAACTTTTCTTCTTCTATTTGGAATATCAATGTAAATAACCTTTCTTTCTTCTGTATCAACAATTGGACAAAAATCTAATGGATGAGAATATTGAGAATCATCTTCATCATGTCTGTAGTACATTAAAGCTTGTTGTAATCTTCTACTTGCACCCCATCTTTCATCATAACCAATTGTCCATGGATCACAATAAACTTTATGCATTTCATTTGGTGGAATACCAACAATACCACATTGTTCAATAACAGTTGGATCATTTCTAATAATTTCTTCAGTACCAACTAAATCTTCAACAGTTAAAATTGGTTGGCTGTTAGCTAATGGTTGAACAGATAAAACTTGCATGTTAACTAAGTCAACTAAACCATCCTTAACACCAGGAACACCTTCTTCAAGTATAACATAATAAGCGATTCTTGGTGGGAATGGACCATTCTTTTCTTTCCATTCTAAGTAAGCTCTCTTGGTTGGTTCCTTAAGAGTAACAGTATTGAAAGCAATATTTCTACCAGCGAAATATTCCTTAATAATGTTAGTGGTAACTTTGATTTCAATAACAGATAGAGGATCTAATGGGTGTGCTGGCTTAGCTAAAGGAGCAGCAGAAGCATTAGCTTGTTTTGCGATTTGAGATAATCTTTCCATTGTAAAGTGAATTGATTAGTTGTTGTTTGATGTTAAACAAAAAAAGACTAAAAGAAAAAGAAAACTTGTCAGAAAAAAGAGTGTCCTGCAACTTCAAAGAAAAGAAAAGTATCGTCTTTTATATACACCAGATGAACAGATGAACAATTCACCCCGTTACAGCAGCTATCCAGCTGTCTACTCGTCGTTATCAGGGCCACCTGCCTAATCGGGAAGCAGTATCCGCAGCCTTGTTGAGCCCCGTTAAGCCCCTTCGGGAACTCTTGCCCAATTCGGTATCTCAGTGCGATGCTCCGCATAAACTCGTATCCGCGTTTCGTCCTGCTGGTTTTGGCAAGTGGGCCCACAGCAAGACATGTCTGGTGGAAAACTGATAACTAACGTTTGGTATTGGTCAACGGTATGGACGTTTTAGGGATAAAAATGAAATGAAAGGTAGTGTTGCTTATGAAAATTGTATTATTCAGATGGTTTCAATGATCAATAAAAAGGAGTAAAAAAAATGATAGTTTTAAACTTTTTGAACTATCCTACGTAATGAATAACCCAATCTCATGCCTGAATAATTATCAATCAATCAAAATCGACAATTTGCATTTCTAGTAATAATTTTGTAAAAAGAAAAGATATAAAAAAAAAATAAAGGGGTCAACTGGGAATTGAACCCAGGGCCTCCTGCACCCAAAGCAGGAATCATACCACTAGACCATTAACCCTTTTATATTTTTGTAAAGTGTAGAAGCCGTGCGCTGTTACATTTATCACGTGACTTTCACGTGACCAGCTAAGAAAATAAATTATTTATGACGCACAAAATGTCATAATTTTTAAAAAAATATAATTTATTGTTAATTCACAGATCACGTGCCTGCACGCTGACGTAATACCCCACTTTCACGTGATCCGCGCTTATCCGGCATACCGGACTCCTCCTACTTCTCCTCTTTTCTCGCTCATTTTCTGCCCGCGGCAAACAAAAAAGTCGTTAATCTGTCATTTTATTTATTTTGTATAGCCAGAGCAAATTTTGTGTTACACTCTAAGGGAAAGGGATCATTCTTTCGCCTTTTATGTCCTATTCTGTGGCTCTGTTCTCTTTTTCTTTCTTTTCCTTTTTTCTTCTTGTTCTTCTTTTTGTCCTTTTTCTTCTTTTTCTTCTTTTTCTTCTTTTTCTTTTTCTTTTTCAACTTTTTCCTTATGTTTTTCTTTTCTTCCTTTACACACACAAGTTTCATGGCCACACTAGCTTCTATTCCTTCCTTCTGCTCGTTTAACGCTAATAACAATAACTCCGATTTAACCAATACTAATAACAACAAATCTCATTTTTCAAATAGTAATGCCGATGAGATTATCCATCTTCAAAATCTTTTACCCTTTTCAATAGAAATCACTGAAAAAATTATTGCTTATGCGTATTATTTAGATTCTCCTAATGTTGTTCATAATGGCGATATCGGAAATTATGAAAATGGAAAAGTTAAAATTCCAAATGGTGCACGTAATTTAACTAAAGGCAGATCTTCACATTTAAACAATTTAATGTTAGTTAACTCAGGTTTCCGTTATATCTGTTTACAATATCAATATAAATATTGTAAATTCACTAGATCTTTCAATTTTAGTGAATTTTTATTAAATTTAATTAATGATAATGAATTAGGAAACTATGTACAATATTTAGATTTTCAAGAATTTACTGCCGTTGGCTTAGGAAAATCTATTGATTGCATTTATAGAATTCCAAATTTGACAAATATTACGCTTTTAAATTGTTTAAAATTATGCTCTAAAAATTTAAACACATTATTATTAACTGAGCATATTGATAATGATATTAATTTTGAGATTTTAGATTTTATTTTTAACGACTTAAAAAATTTGAAAAGTTTAGATTTTTGTGGTCTTTCGAATGATAAATTAGTTGGTTACTTTGATGATCTAAGAATTAAGAATGATTTGAAAATTGAAAATTTATCGTTTCATGAATGTTTAAATTTTCCTTCATTTACTTATGGTAACGTATTACCATATTTACCAAACTTGAAAAAACTTGATTTAGCTCGTACCCAAATTACTTTGAAATCGTTAAATCAATTTTTAAATAAAAATGTAAGACTAACTCATTTATCATTGCGTAAATGTTCACAATTAGGTACAATTACGGAATTTATTAAATTTTTAAAACATCCATCAATTTGTGGGGGTGATGAAGTATTTGAAGAACAAATTAGAGCTGAAGATAATGAAAAGAAAATTAAACCATCCAGGTTACAATGGCTTAATATTCAACAATGTTTCTCAAGTGATGCATTAACAAGTGATAGATTAGATCAAATTCTTCAGATTATTGCAGATGGTTCACCAAATTTAAAATATCTAAATATGAATGGATATGGAAATATGAATGGAGATCACATATTGAAGATTAGTGAAAGTTTTAAAGATTTAGAAAGTTTAAGTGTAAGTGATCTTAATTTAAATTTTGTTAAAATTGAAGATTTAAATATTTTAAAAGAGTTGAATAATTTAAGAAAGCTTAAATTTTTAGATGTTGCTTCAGGTGCATGGAGTTTCACTCAATTGAGAAACATCATTGAAGCAGTTGAATTAGTTGAGGTTTTTGAAGTGAAACCATTTTTAAGTGATCGTTTATCACATGTATTTCCAGTCAATAATGACTTTTGGAGAGTGTATAATAATAAAGGTATTTCAAGAAGAGCTTGGGTTCATAAATTAAAATGTAAACAAGAGAGTGAATTATATGATAATTATGAAAATGAAATGACCGGTGGTAGATTAGTTGAATGGGATATAAATAGTGGAGATTTAATATTGAAGAAGGTTAAAAGGGTAGATTGGTCAGGACTAGCATGTGTTAAAATTAATTGCTATGATGATGATGAGATTCCTAGACAAGATCAAACTTTTGGTAATGACCGTAGTGTTCGGGGTTTATATAAATATTATTCACTTAATGTCTGATGTATATGGGTAGGTCAGATTAAGTCAATTTTTGTAACATAAATGTAATCAAAAAATTAAGTTTTTGCTTGTTATTTTTTATTTTTATCATAACTTTTAAGGTTGTGCGACCGAAATAGGAAATTTGAATTTTCAAGAAATTTTTTTCTTTTCTTTCTTCTTCACCCAGGCAAGTTTTTTTTTTATTACAAAGAGGAGGGGAGAAAAAGAAACTGAAAATCAATGGCAGGATACAATAACTCAACTGGTAGGACAGGTAAGAGAAATTTTACAAACAAAAAATGGGTTCCAAAATCTAAAACCCAAACCAAAGCGAATACAAAACAAATTGATTCAGAGTCAGATTCTGGACCTGAAGAAGAAGGGTTTCGTAATTCTAATAATCTCAATGATGAATCTGATGATGAATTTTTTAATGAGTCTAGCACTTTAATAAAAAAGAAGAATAAACATGCACCTAAAGAAACAAAAATCAATCATCGTCCAGTTTCTGTTGTTCGTGAAATTCCTGGATTAGAAATCAAACGTAGATTTGATATCGAAAATGGTGAAGGTCAAAGTAATGGAATGTATGGTGATGTAAGATTTGATACAGCATTAGGTAAATCTATTGATTATGAAGTTGTAAGGAAACAGTATGCTTTTCTTGATGAAATTCGTGAAAATGAAATTTTTGAAATGCAACGAATTTTAAAAAATTCAAAAATGTTAAGTCGAATGGATGAAAGAGAAATTGAAGATTTAAAGTATAAGTTACAAAGTACGAGGAGTAAATTAGAATCCTTAAGAAAAAAAGATAAAGAAAGGGATGCATTAAAGAAATACCAAAGGGAACAAAAAGTTGAAAATGGTGGGAATGGAAAATTCCTTACGAGAGCAGAAAAACGGAAGGTTGTTCTTGTTGATAGATTTGAAAATATGAATAGTAAACAGAAGAACAAATCTATTGAAAGAAAGAGAAAGAGAAAATTAGGTAAGGAGATGCGTGCTATGGAATTTAGAAAATAGATATAATTAATGATCTAATCATTCACTTTTTATTTTATTTATATATTTTGTGGGTATATAAAAATATATAGCAATTTGTAATGAAAGCAAAATGCAAAATGCAAACGTAAAGGTGAAGATAAAAATAATTTGGTATATATTTATATTTAGTGTTCTAAGATTTGAAGATTGCCTGTAATGACTACATTTTCAAGAATTGAACCATTTGGAATATCAATTTTTGAACCATCTGAACAAACTATGATAACGGTACCTTTTAATTGAACATTTTTACCAAAGAAGACATTACCAGTAACAGTTAAATGATCTAATTCAATAATTTTAGGCATATGAGAAATTCTTTGTTGAAAATTAGAAACTTTTTTAAAATGAGAACCTAATTTAATTAATGGGGCACCACCAAATCTTGAAGAATCCATTACTAAAGTACCATGTTGTAAATTAAACAGATCAGATTTGACTAATAATAAATCAGAACATGTTTTAACAGGTAAAAATCTTGATCTTGGAACAACAACACCATGAGCATTATTAAAATATCTTATTGCAGCACCAACGGCAGTTTCTAATTGAATAACATTAAGTTCTGAATTACCAATTTTGATTGATTTTTGATTTGGAATTATTTCTAATTGTAAAGAATTTGTTTCAATTAATCTTTTAATAGCTCTTAAATTTATCCATAAATTATTTGTATTAAAATTAGTAAATTTTTTAATTGATTTAAATTCTTCAATATGATCTTTTGGAACTTGAGCAATTTCTAATAATCTAATTTGACCATCATAATCAATTAAAGTACCACCTTTAACATCAGCTCTTGTTTTATCAGTTAATTCCATAATATATTCAGAACCAGTTTCAATCATATGATTTAAAATTTTAGAATCAACGGTTGCACCTAAATTATCACCATTAGAAACAAATAAAATTTCTTTACCTTCTTGTAATAAAGAATCTAAAACACCACTTGAAACCAAACTTTCAAATAAATCACCATGACCTGGAGGATACCAAGAATCTAAATCATCACTAAAATCTTTTGGAACAGGTAATAAGTTATCTTTAAAAATTCTTGGGAATCTAGATTGATTGAAAGTTTTAATTCTAATTCTATGAGATTGATATTTTTTAACAATCAATTCAGTATCTCTATCAGTATTAAAAGAATTCATTAGTAAAAGAGGGACATCAGTATCATAAGATTTGTTTAAGAATTCGATTTGTCTTACAGATAAGTCAAGGAAAGATTGACCTTCTCTAACTTCAATAACGGATTTAGGACCAACACAACCCATTGAAGTACCTAAACCACCGTTTAATTTTAAAACTGCCAATTTATCGAAATTATTAGAATGAGATAAATCATCGTTAAGATTTTTGTAAGAAACGACTTCATCGATTGTTGGAGAAGTAATTTTGCTCCAATCTAAAGTTTTTGCAACAGATGCCTTGTCATTGATGTATCTCCTGAATAAAGCGAAAAAGGAATCCATTTCAGTTTCAAATCTGAGCTTTTCAGATTGAGGAGTGTCCTGAGGGATGGAATCGACAAGGAAATTAAGGGCGTTTCTCATTTGAGAAGCGGCGACATTGGAACTTGTGTTTTCAAAAGCAAAGGTGGAGTGGCTCTTGGCGTGTTTGGACATGGCTAATTAGCTGGTAGAAGGTGCAGAAAGAAAAGAAAGAGGTTAGATCAGCGTGGAAGTAAAGCTCAGACCCAGGCAACACATGAGCATCAACAGTCAACAATCCACCAGAGCCGCCTCGTTTCGATTCGCTCCGCTTTTTCGGCGCGGGGGACGGGGAGTGGGGAGTGCGGTGCGGTCGATCGACGCGTGGACGGTGGGGGGACGACGCGTGAGGAGAGGGTGAAGAGGTTGTGAAGAGGTTGTGAAGGGGTTAGTTGGGTTTAGTTGGGTTTAGTTGGGTGTAGGACAGGATATATCCTTAGCCAGTCAGCGCCACATCTCCAGCAGCGGCTATGGACTACGTCACCTGGAAGAAGAATGCTCCACTGCTCTACGCTCAGCTGCACACATCTTCCCTGCTTTGGCCTGCCCCAGCTCTGGACTGGCTTCCAGACACGCTTCATTGCAACGACTCCGCATACACGCAACACAGGCTCTTATTATCCTCTTATTCTAACAACAAAGCTTCCTATGAGTCGCTTATATTGGTAAATACAAACATCTACAATCTCAACGCTCCAGCATTTAAGAATCTGCAGAATTTTGATTATTCAACATCAAATAATGAATTCATGTGCTCTCTACCAACGCCAATTGTGAAAAATACTGCAGATTTGACAAAAATTATCGATGAACCAGCAGCAGTAGCAGCAGAAACAACAATAAAAGCAACATCCGCAGCAATAGAAACAGAAAATTCATCTGAAACGTTTGTTGATATTCCTACCAAACCTCTTAAAATTTCAAACTCACTAGGTTTGCTACAGAGAATCCCTCATTATGGTGATATTAATAGAATCAAACATTGTCCACAAAATCCAGATTTGTTTGCAACGTGTTCAGATACGGGATCTGTAAGGATTTTTGATAGAACGAGGAAACCTAACAATTATAACGATTTAGAATTCAATTCTTTAAACTCTGAAACATGTGATATTTTGCTTGATTTTCATACTTCAGAATCTTGGACAATAGATTGGAATTTAAATAAAAATTTGACCATTGCATCTGCATCAAACGATGGATCAATTGCCATTTGGGATTTACAAAATCAATTTAAAACCCCACCAAAAAAAAAGTTAACACTTTTAAATTCAAACAATAATATATCATCAACATGCAGAATAACATCCCCACAATTAACTATACCTTCACATGATTTTGGTGTTAATGAAATAAAGTGGGTTCCTGATCATCATTCATTATTATTCTCAGTCGGAGAAGATGCATCTTGTAAATTATGGGATATACGAAATCCATCTTCTAAACAACTAGTATTAAAAGTATCAATATCTAATATTGAATCCCCAGATCCACTTAATACACTCGATGTTAATCCATTTCAATCTTTTAAATTAATAACGGGATCATCAAACGGTCATATACATGAATTCGACGTTAGATCAACTACAAAGACGCCAACTTATTCCAATACATCTACACATACAGATGCAATTACATCTACGAAATACTCCCCACATATAGAAAATAGATTTGCATCGTCGTCTCATGATGCAACTGTCGTCATTTGGAACAATAACCAACCACAATTCACACATAGTGGCCATTTACATGCTGTTAATGACATCACATGGTGTCCATCAAACACTTCGCCCAACACTTTGGCTTCATGTAGTAATGACAATTCCGTCCATGTATGGGAACCCCTTCTATAATAATCTGTATACTAGAAATATAGCAATATACGAATATTCTGTATGGTATCGCACCCCTTTTCATTTTTAGTCGTTTTCATGTTGTGTATGATGTTTTGCATTACCTCTTTTCATGTTTGCTTTTCGTAGCTTTCCACTTTCTTTGAAACATACAACTACCACAAATAACAACCATCACTATGCTATCTGGATCATCTAAGAAATTCTTTATCTTTGTGTGCATTGTGCTAGCTATGTTTGCTGCATTCAGTATGACCCCAGCAACTCACCGTAAGGATCTGCTGACTCCAATATTATCAATCTACAATCCGGATTCAGAATCTGGAGAAAATGTTGAAAACAAAGCATTATCCGACTCAGATAAAGTTATGGTTAAACCAGATGATGCTAAGGCTGAGTTCCTTAATGTTCAGGTCGATTCACAACATCCTGATCAATTATTACCAGTTACTGATAAAGATCAAGATGTTGACAATTTAGGATTTAAAGATACTGAAACTGATCTTGACGATGAAAAACTAGAAGCTATTCTTGATTCTGCTCCTTTATTATAAAAACTATAAATAAAAAAACATATAGATATATTTATAAAGTTTTTTCTTGTTTTACATAAATCATACCTTTTCTGCTCCACTCAGACGAACGGCGGCACAATACTTTTGTAACTTAGTTAATAATGTATCACCATTTTTAATTAATGTATGATATTGAACATTTTTATTATCTGAACGATTGGTTTGAACAATACCTTGAACACGATCAATAATACAATTCAATTTCTTGTTTGGAATAAATTTACATAAATCCGCATCAAGAAATTCAATACTAACACCAAATGATGATGCCATAGATTTTAATGATAATGATCTATAACTTTCAAGTAATTGCGAGTATGCACGACAACGAATTTCTCGTAAATAATAATTCGCATGTTCAAATAAATATTTGTCTTTAGTTAAAATTAAATCATTAGTTTCTAATAATGATGGGAAAAATTTTTCATATTCAGTTGAATAAATCGATTTAATTAAATTAAAAATTGGTAATAATTCATCAGTTGTTGAATTAATTGATAAAATTTCAGGATTTTCAATTAATTTATTCTTTAAATCTGGTCTTTCAAATATAATCGCACCACAAATTAGAGCATATTTTGCAACATTTTCATATGTTGTTAATTCAGTTGATGTAAATGTAGATAATGATTCATTTAATAATTTAGATGCTTCTTGAAAATTTCTAATAGACATCAAATAAATACCATAATATGTCTTATACCTGTTTCTTCTTTCCCAATCACCTCCCTTTTCAATCAATTCATTAGATTTATCAAGATATTTCTTAACGAATATTAAATCATTAAAAAAATATCCAATTCTTGAAATTAATAAATATAAATCAATCTTGGATCCAGTACTTGGAGCAAGTCCAACAGTCTTCAACAATGTTTTTTCTGCATTATCCCTATCTCCAATAGTAGCATAATATTCACCTAATTCTGTCCATTTCTTCAAAATATCCATTTCAGATTCATCTTCTTTATCAAGCTTTTCAATCTCCGTTTTAATCTCTTCAATATGTTTGTTGCTTTCAACAGCCATACCATCATATAACCCCTGATCCCATTCTAGTCCTTTAAGTTTTAAATCGTAATATAAATAATGGTAATATGGTGCCATGTTGCCATTACGAATATTAGTTAAAATATCTTGTACAAATGAGGCATCAACGGATTCATCATGTTGGGCAAGGAAAACCTTGTCAGAAAGGGTAAAATCAGGTACGACAACGGTCACTGTGTCAATGTCAGCCATATTGGTGATATCTTTATGTTTGCAATAATCTATCCAGAGCCAAACACTAGCAAACTAACACTATTTGCCACCCTGACCTCCCACCAAAACCTTTTGGATCCTCTTGGATTCCGCGTGTTGTCGCTGATTCATGTTTGCACAAAGTGTTAAGGCTTGGGTTTGTAAGTAGATTCAAAAGTGGGTCCGGAATGTTGAGTGTGACCGACGGGAACACACGAGATACTGGAATTATGATCCAGGAAGTGGTGGAGAGAATACAGCAGACGTTGCACGAAACAGCGGTTCAAATTACCACATATACACACCATGTGGATGATGATATGGCTGATTCTAACTTTATTAGTGACAAGTATCGATTTATTGAGCAAGACATCTCCTTCTTAGAATTTACATTGCTACCTGCGTTATCAATGGATGAGGGACGTGAGAATGCAGCATATACGCTTTTTAAATTGAAAGAACGGTATAAAGATTTGAGAACATCCTATCGATTTAAAAAAGTTGAAGAAAAAAAAAAATATTTAGAATCACTTTATTTCAAATCATTTGACGAGTCTGAACTTTCAATTAGACAAGGAGATGAAGAAACAGTTGAACTTGACGAAATTGATGAAATGCTGAACACAAAATATGAATCTATTGATGAAAATGATCAACTAAAAGAATTATCAGCGCAAGATAAATTACTTAAACAAAATTCGATACTTACAGATAAATTACAAAATGTAAATGCATTAATGAAATCAACATTATTAGCAGGTGAAATCAATCTTTCTGAGCTTGAAATTTCATCATCTTCCTTATCAAGTTTATCCGACAGTTATGCATTTTTTGGGAATATTTTAAATAAAACGAATACCTTAGTTAAATCTATTAACAAGGCAAGTAAAAATGAAAGAGCAATGATTTATAGATCACTTTATTTTTTTACAACTGTCTGTTGTTGGATTTTATGGCGACGAATTTTCAAAAGACCAGTATTGTTATTATTATGGTTGATTCTCTCACCTATCAAATTAATATTTTGGAGAAGTTCCACATCTACATCATCTTCACAAATATCACCGATAATCAACACCATAACTGCTACTGCAACTACTCTAATCGAAGAGGTTATAAATAAAGATGAATTATAAATTATAAAAGTTTTATTTACAACATACAAACAACCATGTATGTATAAAAATCTAGAAAGAAAGAATGATAAAGTGTATTTTTTTTTTGGTATAATATGCCTAATAATCATCACCTCTTGAAACGACTTCTTTTCTTGTAGGTTGTAATAAGACAGTATGTTCCCATTGCGCAGTATAACAACCTTTAATATCAACCAATGGAGGATGTTCAGTAACCAAACCCTCTTTAACTAATTGATTTAATGCAAGTAAATACTTTTCCTCACCGATACGATCCAAATAACGTCTACAGAAAGGTAAAGTACCGAAATTATTATCTATCGTAGCTAATAATTTTTTTGCACGATCTAATCTTAAAGTTGCATTAACTGGTGGATCATATGCTTTCATATAATGAGAACATTCACCACTTTGAATAACATAACCTTTACCTGTTGAACCAAAAGTTTCAATTGCAATAGTTTCATTTTCTTCTAATTTTGTTACATCACCATTTTTAACAATTGGAATAGATTTACCACCATGAATACGACGATTAAGGATATTATGACCATTTAAATTTCTAATACATTTAATTGGATAAACTTTACCATCTAATTCAATTTCATGGGATTCCATAACTTCTTGAACAGCTTCACCAATATCAGTTAATCTAACATCAATACCTGCAGTTTTAATACCTGTATTAGTTGCTTCTTTAACAGCATTAAGTAATGGATCATATTTTGAATTGAAAGTATGAGTAAATGCACAATCAATAATATTACCATCAACATGAACACCAAAATCAACTTTCATAACATCATCATATTGAAGAACGACTTTATCACCTGCATTTGGTGTATAATGTGCAGCACAATTATTTAATGAAACACCAGTTGGGAAACCCATACCACCTTTCAAAGTATCATTTGTACCAGCCATTTCCCTGACTTGATTCTCAATCAATTCTGCAATCTCAATCATAGTCATACCAGGTTTAATATGTTCCTTTGCATATTTACGTGCTCTTCTATGAATTTCTGCACCTTTACGAAACTTATTCCATGTTTGTTCAGCTTCTTCTAAATTAGCATTTGCACGTAATTCTTCATTTGTTGTACGTTTTAAATTGTAATCTTGAAATTCACCAGGTGGATAAATACCTCTGTACTCATTAGCAATGGCCTTTTCAAAAACTTGAGCCGGTTTCTTCTTCTTCTTCTTCTTCTTTTTTTTAGCTTTGGCAGAATCAGTTTCTTCAGTACCTTCAGCCTTTTCTTCGACTGGTTCAACGGCTATGACCTTTTCGATCTTTGTTGAAGATTCAGGCACAACTGTAGCACCCTCTATATCTGTAGTTTGTTGTAACATGTCTTGTGTGTTTCACAAACCGCCCCCCAGACAAGCTTCCCTCCGGAAAAATAACCAGCAAGGCATAACCCACAGAAAAGACAAGCACAGCCTAAAAAATCAATCCTCGACATTCCTCACAAATTTCCTTGCACTCCATCTTCAGCACCTGTTTCGACCGGTTAAACTGGACTTTGACAAAAGTGGTGGAACCTGGGGGACTTGAAAAAGGGTATAGACCAGCATCAAAATACACACAATAACCATGCTTTCAAGAACATCTGTGTCTGTGACTAGACTCACTAGAGCAGGCCTTTCTTCTACCGTCAGATTTAACAGCACATCTTCTAACACCACAACCACTATGAATGTACTCAACTCTTTAAAATCCACATCAGAACAACAAACGATTAATAAAGATAGTACCATTTCTAATGCAATTACTCAAGCACAATCAGGTAAATCTGAAGGTTATGGTTTCTTAACAAAATCAAGAAATCATCAACTTGTAAACGAAGAACTTGATCCATACGATTTTGCAACTAGATTTATTGTCTCTGACAAAATAGCTGGTCGTTCAGTTAACGTTACAAACAAAGAATTAGATAGATCTATTTTTCAACTAGATTCTTTGGTTAGATCTAACAGATTAAGAGAAATTTCTCAAGATCAAAGATTTTTCAAAAAACCAAACAAGAAACGTTTGGCAAAGAAAGTTGCAAACCGTAAAAGAGTTTTCGAATCTGGTATTGCAAAATTATTTGAAGTTGTTAGAGATGCTGTTAGAAAAGGTTATTAAGTATTTTAACATTCTTGAATTTTTTTTTGCTCATGTACATAAATTACTACATAAATTACTAATATCTTTATGACCTTTATAAAATTTTATATTAACTTTAAAAAGAATTTAATTATAATTACTATACATGTACCCAAATTTTAATCAACCATTTCATCATTTAAATTTTCCATTGCTTCTTTAATCAAATGTGAACCCTTTGGATCCAAATTTAAGGAAATAGTAAATTGTTTTATAGCATCATGTTTACGTCCATAATGTTTATATAATTTACCAAGTAAGAAATGAACACTTGCTTCATCAGGTGCTAAATTTTCAAGTTTTTCAAAATCTTTTAATGCTTCATCAAATTGCCCCATACTATATAAAACTTGTGCTTTTTTAAATAAAGCCAACATTGATAATGGTTGTAATTTGGTAGCAAATTCATATTGTTTTAAACTTTCTTCTTTTTTACCTAATTTTTCTAGTACCATTCCAACACAACAAACTAAAATTACATTAACTGGATTAATTTCAACTGCTTTACGAAAATGAAATTCTGCTTTACGAAAATCACCTAATTTTAAATAAACCATTCCAATACCATAAAATGCATTGTAATGACGTCTATCTAATAATATTGCATGCCTAAAACTACTCAGTGCGTTTTCAAATGCATCAGTTGCTAAATATTCATGTCCTTGTAATGTATATGCATAAGCACATTTAGGATTAAATTCAATTGCTTTATTAAAGCATTTAATTGCATCTTCTGGTTCTTTCCTAAAACTAAATAAATTTCCAATTCCAATCCATGAAATTGCATTATTTGGTTCAATTTCATATAATTCATGAGCTAAAAAACTTAATTCAACTTCTTTATGTAAATGCCATAACAGTGTCGAATAATATTCCATATCATTCAATCTTGTTCTATCAATTTTACGTAATTTTTCAAAATAATTTTCTGCTTCTTCATAATTAACAATTTCAAAATGTAATCTGCCTAATTTTGATAAAACCCAAGGAGTGTTTCTCTCATTTTCTGGTAATGAATCGAAAATTCTAGTTGCTTTAAAACAATCAAATGATGATAATGCTAAGTAACCTTTTGCTAATTTTGAATAAGTTGAAATTAAATATTTGTTGGCTGGTGTTAATGAAATTGACGCATTTTCTTTAATATCAAATAATGTTGATGAATTATCCAGCCCATTAAATACACTATTACTTCTATTAAATTTATTTAATTTTGAACTCGATTTAAAGACATCATTACTATTTGGTCCTAATAAATTTTTCTTAATACCTATTTCATCATCAACATCTTTATTTATAATTGAATTAACATTATTATGTAATAATCTTGAGGTAATTGAAGTATTTCTTTTAGAAATAGAATTTTGATTTCTGTTTGAAAAAGATCTATGATTAATTTGCGATTTAGTATGATTTTTATTAATTGGCGTAAGATATGAAGATTCAGGACTACTAGTTGATATTACTGATGGTTTTATTTTAGTAATTGGAGTTTTAAAAATTTGATTTTTATTATTAGTAGTTGTATTAGATTTTGAAATTTTTGAAGTATCATCAACAGAATTATTAATATCATCTTTTATTTCATTTTCAATTATTGGTTCATCTAATTTATTAGCATTATTATTGATTAAATAATTTGAAGCATCAGAATCATTATTATTAACATCTTTATATTTATAAATTGAATCAACTTTAATATGAACGCCAAGTTTACATAATTCTTCAAATGCTTCAAAAATAAAAGGATTTAGCTTTAAAACACGAGAATAATGCATAGTTGCCCTTGGAACGTCATCAACAGCGGAATATAATCTTGCAAGTAACATAAAACAAGCAATTGAATCAGGTAAAATTTTTTGATTTTCATTAACTATAGATTCCCATTTATTCATTGTACTCAACAATGATCTAATTCCATCAGTTTCCTTTTGTAATTCTTTACAACATTTAGCAAACACATATGAACACCCCACATGAAAACTACAATATTCTGAAGTTATATTATAAGCTGCTTTAAAACGACCACGACGATATAATACATGTGCATATAAATGAATTGAATCAAGTTTTGTTTCTAATATATCTGAATTTGTAGGATTATCAAGTCCTACTGTATTATTTAATTGAAATTTTCGATTTGTTGAATCATTTAATTTTTGTTTTGAAACTGAATCTTTAAATTCTAAATCTTTATCAATGATATCAATATTATGATGCTGATTTATAGAATGTGGTGTGGGTGTACCAATAATTACATTTGGAATATTGGAATTGGTATTAACATTGACACAAGTTGCCTTTTTTGATGGTTTATTATCATTTTGTTTATCATTATTAAAAATATCGATTTTGCCATATGCCAATAATCTTTCAGCTGTGAATTCTGCAGTGTCCAACATATCATGATCTAGACAATAAAAGATCAAAGATCGCAGTATTTTCTGTTGATCTGACATGTTTATTACCTTTTATTTTATAAGCAAAAAAAAACAATTTTTTAACAATATATTAATATGATAAGAAAGATCAAATAAAGTTAAATGAAAACATTAAAAAACATGCCCCGTGGAAAAAGAAGAAATGCGACTTTGTTTAATATTTTTTATTTATTTATTTATTTATTTGTGATGATTGCATAGAAAAATAATTGAATTATTTTACTAGTTAGTTAACTCTTATACGTTATATTACGTTATATTATATATATTATATTACATTAATTAATCATAATTTACTTGTAACACCGACACTCTTGTTTGCTAACAGTCTGTTTTCGGTAAGACAAGCAATAATTGCAGCACCCACACCAGAACCGTCTTCTGCATGAGTTAAAGTAATTGGATAATCTTTTGGATCACAATTCCATTTAAAGATATCATTTAAAGCAGCATGTGCACGTTCTTTAAAGTTTGGATATTTGTTAAAAACAGAACCATCACTTGCACAATGTCCTGATTTTAAATTTCTCTTTTTACAAATTGCAGCAATACCACAAACGGATAATCTTGCCGAACGAGTACCAATTAAAACACATAAATCATGAATAATATTTCTTTCTTCAACAGTAGTTTGAATGTTAAAAGAATCTAAGAATAGACTTTCAACAAAAGGAGCAGAATGTTCTTCAATTCTTGAAGGGAAAGAAGTATCCATCGCAAATGGGACTTGTAAGGGTTTAATGTCTTGATCTTTAAAAATTAAATTTTGAGAATAATAATCTAATAAAATTAATCTTAAAACTTCACCTAAATAATAACCTGCAATCATCTTTTCATAAAATTGTTGACCAGGACGAGGAGATTCTTCATCTATTTGAATATCATATTTAGTTCTTGGTAAAACTTTCCATTCATTATCAAAAGCACCATATTCACAATTAATTGCCATTGGACAATCATCATCTAAAATATCTTTTGGTAATAAACCTTCTAATTTTGGAATATCTTTACAAACATCATAATAGGCACCATTACAACCAGTACCAAAAATTAAACCCATAATTGTTTCAGAATCACAATATTTTGAAGCAACTAAAGTACCAGTTGTATCATTAATTAAAGCAACAACTTCAACAGGAGTTTTTAAAGAATCAAGAGCATTTTGTAATAAAGGAACAACATCATGACCTTCAACATTATCAATATCGAAACCTTTTGTCCATCTTTGTAAAACACCATGATTAATAGCATCTTGAGATGCAGGATAAGAAAATGTGAAACCAAGTGGTAATTTACCTTTATAATTTGAACCGAATTGTTCATTTACAAAATCATCAAGAGATTTTGCAATAAAATTAAATAATTCATCAGCTGAACCAGTTCTCATATGTGTTGGAATTGGATATTTTTCAGATTTTGATTCATATTTTGAATCACCTAATAATGAAACTCTAATAACACGTAAATTAGTTCCACCTAAATCGATTGCTAAATATTCACCAGATTCATTACCTGTAGGATAATTCAAAACCCAAGATGGGATCATAGGAATATTACCACCTTTTTTAGATAAGCCTTTGTTAAGTTCATTGACGAAATGCTGAGTAATTTCTTCAAGTTTAGCAGGGGTAACAGTAAGTTCGGTAATTGTTTTCTCAAATGCTTCTTGTAAAGACATGGTTGTTGTGGATAAGGAATGAGATGGAAGAAGAAAGAATAAATAAAAGAATTAAAAGAAAAGAAATAAAAGAAAAGAAAAGTTAGAGTCGAAGTGAACAACGCACCGCCTAACAGCAAACAGGAAATGGCCAGCTTATAAACACGAAAAAGAAAGGGTTTCAGACTGGCAAACAAAGGCTGGCCCCAGGCCGAGAACGACGAGAACGACGAGAACGGGCTGGCCGGCAAGTGCGGGGGCAACAAATGGGGGGAAAGGACAATCACAAGGGAAGTGGGCAAGTGGGAAAGGGGCCGAGGCGCGGAAAAACCAATGACGTGGAGAAATTTATGGAAAAAGTGGGGGAAACTAGTGCGGGGTTGAGGAATAACTGGATTAACTGGATTAACTGGATTAACTGGAATAACTAGCCTGCGTGGCTTGCGTTTGAGGTTTTTGTGTTCGGAAAAATCGGTCAGTTGCAATGACACGCACGGGGCGGAACGGTTGGGCTACGACGACATACAACATAAGACGTAAGAAGTCATTGATTACTTTGCTACAACTATACCAGTCTTCTTGCTGCTGCTATTTAATTTACATGTTGTTTTTGAGACGAGCTAATGTTTCGAATAAGCGGCTTGTGTCTTCAGTGTCCGCATTGGTCGGGGCCGGTGCCGGTGCCGGTGCAGGAGCAGGAGCAGGGGCTGGTGCGTGTCCGCCTGGAACCATGTTTTGTAATTGTGAAAGTAATCCTTCAACACCTTGTCCTTGAACTGGTGATTGCAACATCTGTGGAGGTTGTGATTGAACTTGTAATTGGGGTGCTGGTGGCGCTTGGTTGTAAATTCTTTGTTGGGGCTGAGGTTGATATTGTTGTGGTTGATATTGATATTGATTATGTTGTTGCTGTTGCTGTTGCTGTTGCTGTTGCTGTTGCTGTTGTTGTTGTTGATTAACAAGGTTTAACATTGCCTTTAATGATCCTTCATCAAGAGAAGATAACTGATTCATCAATTGCGTTGCCACATTGTTATTATTAGGAACTTGTCCTTGATTTGGATTATTGTAGTAATTAGGTTGTACCTGTTGCATTGGAGGTTGAACTGATTGACCATAACCATAATATCCTTGTTGAACTGGCGTAATATTTGGTGCAATTTGTGGTGCAACTTGTGGTGGTAAATGTTTTTGTGCTTCTTGTTGTCTTGGAGAATATCTAATATTACTAGCATTAGCACTGTTACTATGGTTATGATTATGATTATAATTATGGTTATTCTTGTTATCATATCTGTTGTAGGTATTGTAGTTGGAATTATTACGTTGATTATACCTATCATTTCTGTTATCTCTATCCCTATCTCTATCTCTATCTCTATCTCTATCTCTATCTCTATCTCTACCATGTCTTCTTCTATCCCTATCTCTGTCCCTATCTCTATCTCTGTTATCCCTACGATTATCCCTAGAATCTCTAATAGCCCTATCTCTATCTCTATTTCTTCTGTTATCGTAGTCAGGACGATAATTACTAGCACCATTATTTTTCTCATCTTTTGAATGATTTATTATAAAATTAATTGAACTTTCCATTGAAATATTTTCATATTCATCAAATTTAATTGCACCATCATTTGAATTTCTTTGAAATAAAAATAAATTAACTAATTCTAATTTATTTGTAACAATTGTAGCACAAACACCAGAATATGCAGATTCAGAAATAGCTTCTTGAGGTATATTATCAGCTGTTGAATCAACATGTTTAACGGTACATTCTATTCCAACTTCATTTAATGAATTAACTAATAAATGATTGAAACTTGCATCTGATTCAATTGAGATAATAACACGAACTTTTTTATTAGATTGCCTAACAGGTGATTTATCACGGTCTCTTTCTCTTTCTCTTTCTCTTTCTCTTTCCTTTTCTCTTCCTCTTAAATTTTCCTTTTCCTTCTCTTTTTCTTTATCTTTATCTTTATCTTTATCTTTATCTTTATTTCTATTTTCTGTATGTTTTTCATGAGTTTTTGAAACTTCTAAATGCATGAATCTATTATGTAAAGGAACATTTTGTTCACCTTTAATTGCATCTTTACAAGAATCAGAATTAGTAAATTGAACAAATCCATAACCTTGTTTCATATTAACAGCTTTAACTTTACCATATTGATTAAAAATTCTCCAAACATCTGAAATTTTAAGAGAATTAACAGCTAAATTACCAACAAACAGTCTTGAACCTGAAGGGAAATTAAGACATTCAAATTCTTTTGAATGCTTCTCTGAATCTTTCTTAAATTCATCGAAATGATAATTTTCATCAATATCCATTGGTAAAGTTAAATCAGGCCGACGACAATAAGGATTAATTGGAACTAATAATTGTTCTTCATCATTTGATTTAAGGTTTGATTTATTATATGAAGTAGTTGCACTAAAATTCAAATTAACTGTTAAAGGATCAATAGTTTTATTATTATTATTATAAGATTGATAATTATTTAAAACAATTGATTCCTTTTCTGAAGGAGATTTGGAATTAAAATCAGGATCGTTGAATAAAGGAGAAGTGATGAAATATTGGACAATTTCATTGAATAAAGGAACGTCAATATTTGAATATTTAGAAGAATTAGAAGAAGGATAGGAAGAAGGAGTTGAATTAGAAGAAAGGTTAGAGGAAGGAATAGGGTTGTATTCGTTGTCATCATTATCATCGATTATATTAAGAGGGGTTTCTGAATCGGAAGTAGACTGGATATTTGAATTGGCATTAGTGCTTGCAATATTTGTGTGAAAATCAGCAAATTTTACAGATTTGATTTGTTTAGAAGGGCGTGAAGGTAAGGAAGAGACGGGGTTAGAAGTAGAAGGGAGGGTTGAATAGGAGGGAGTGGATGAGGATGCTAACTCTGGGCTGTAGTCATCATCGTTGGAGTCGGACATTGCGATGGACGGTGGTGAAAGGTGAGAAGATAAGGAAGGAGAGGGGAAGGAAGGAGAGGGGAAGGAAGAAGAAAGAAGGTATGAGAAGGAAGGCAAATGGCAGAGAAAATGGATGGCAGAGAAAACGAAAACAGGATACGAAATGGCAATCGCAGAGCGGAAAGAACGCGCGACCAATGAAAAGTGCGACAGAGCGGATGACATGGTTGAGATGCTTACTTACTATACATGGAGTAGGGAATGGGCGACTATAGAGGTGTGTGTACACAGGGAGGGAGAGCTTGGACACAGACCCACGTCTGCGTGTGTGTCTAGGGGGTGTAGGCGGCGAAGCTCTACATATGTCGATCTAGGTTCCAGGGTGTCGGCGTTTGCATGGTAATAATAATAATAATAATAGCGTAGTGTAAATGTAAGAAAAGAAACAGATCAGGAAGACTTCGCTTCTAGCTCCATCTTGTCCAATTGGTGTTTCGGGATCTTGGAATCGTTGGCGACCTGTCTGTCAGCGGGACACGGCACGAGGGAGTTTGCAAGCACGAGGGAAAAGGCGACGAGGAAGGTGGTGGAGAAGATGGAACGGGAGATTGCTGCTCTGGAGTGTGCTCTGAACATTGCTGCGTGTGTGGCCAAGTGTGGGATGGGGGAGGGACAGAGAAGGACAGAGAAGGACAGAGAAGGAGAGAGAAACACGGGAACAGAAGAAGGAAGTAGAGCAAATACGAAGAACGAACCACTCCAGTCACAACAGCCCGCAGCGAATCGCAGCCGAGCGAAAAAAAAGAAAAAACAGAAAACGGTTACCCGGCCGCCGCGATTTTCGCATTTCCCGCTTTTTCTTTTCCCAGCAATGCTCAGCAAATGCTCAGCGAGTGCTCAAAGACATCTCCTAAGAAAACACACGGAAACAAGACAGCCAGAGCTCAGTGGTAGCACACGCTTGCTGATCAGCCTCCTGTCTTACTCCTTGCACACACCATCCAGCATGTTTGCTCGTCTCACCACCGCTGTACGTCACAACTCGTCCGCCACCGCCATCCCTAAACTGGCCACCACCCCAAACAAGTACAACGCCAGATCGTCCGCCTTCAACCTCAAACCTGTCCTTCCTGAAGGTCTTTTCTTTCATCCAGCACCAGCCGCTCCAAACCCTGAAATCACCCCAAAAGCGTTTCTTCCACAATCAGATATTAGAGCTTCTTCGCCTCTTTACTACCCTGAACAAGATTCTCTCATAACAAAAAATATATCGTACATGCCTTTCGTTTCAAAGACTAGTCAACCAAAAAACTACAATTTTGATTCTTCAATAACCAGTGATTTACAAACAATGAGAGATGAAGGTGCAACTAGAAAACAAATGAAAGAAACATTCAATGTTACTGATAATTTCATAAGTTTAACTACAAAGCCAAATCCTTTAACATTAAAAAAACAAGCTAAATTATTAAAATATCAATCAAAGAAATGGTCTGAAAAAACTCTCAAAGCAAGAAAGGCAAGAGAATTAAGAAAATTACAATGGGAAAGAGATTTCTAATTTTACCCTTATCATTCTTGTATATATAGGATAGATATAATTTATATACATATCTGCATAAAATTCTTATTAGGTTAAACAATCTTTTACGACATTTTGTAAAATTTCTTCGTCTCCAGGACAAAGTTCCATTCGTAAAACCACATAATTTTCCCCATAATTTACATACACAATATATTCTTCGTCTTTTATATGATACAATGTTTTAATAATCTCACCACTGCGTAAATCAATACAGCGTTTACCATCATTTATTACATCACCATAGATAACCGTTCCTACCCATTCACCAGTATATTTCCAAATCACAATCTTAATCTTTTCTACGTCTCGATAGACTTCAATTTTTCCAGAAAATAAGTATCCAAATCTACCTCCTCCACTTAATGAATATTCAACTCCTAAAACAATCTCTTCACCTTTTTGAGTTTCAACATATCTTGCCGGAGCAGGCGTCTTAAAAAACGACACCATGGGTATAGACGTTACTAAACTGCACATATCCAGGGAGGGCTGTCCGAATTTGCCATGCCATACACAAGCAGTATCTACAACTACCAGCTATCGTTCTTTTTCCTTCACTCCCCCCCTCCTCCACAACCTCTTATCCAAAATCACAAACAATAACCCCCCCCATATTTCTGGCCAAGCACGATGTTTGCGTCATTCCCCGTTGTCGCTGTCGGTTATATTATTTATCTTTCTCAGTTGGGTGTATTTCTGCCTTCCCTTGACCTGGGCTAGCTAGACAGACAAGAGGGGAAATCAAAAAAACTACAGACCTGTCTTTGTTGCTATGTCCATCTCTGCAAATGAGATCAATTATCTGATCTGGAGATACCTTCAGGAGTCGGGACTTGAAGTGTCAGCTTACGCCCTCGATGACGAAACAACGATCAATTCCTTAGACTCACAATATGCAAATCATGTTCCACTAGGTTGTTTAGTTGACCTCATTCAAAAGGGGATATTGTACTCCAAAATGAAATCTCTTGTGGATTCGGCAAAATCTGATACTTTATCCCAAGATGATATCATTAATATGAATTTTAATTTTTTTACTGCGTTGCATGAAATAAACAATAATGAACCTACAAACGAACGAAAAATCTTAAATATAAATAATATTAAAGACAATAATATTGAAGAAAATCAAATACAAGTTAAACCTGAGCAACCTATAGAACAAAGTCTTGTAAAAGAAGAAATTAATCCAATTAAATCACCATCTAATGAACCTGAATTTATTAAAATAATAAAACAATCAATGGACTATGATTCTTCTTATTCTGTATCCTTTTCTCCAATTGATTCATCTTTAATTGCATGGACACATAGAACAAATCAATCAACAATTTATTCTTTTACATCATCAAATAAAATACAATTACCCGTTTCTTCGTTATGTAAAGAATCTTTAATTGTATCATGGTCACCTAATGGTCAATCACTTATAACTGCATCTGAAAATGGTGAATTACATCTTTGGTCTATTGATGGAACACTCTTGTCTGTATTAGCAATGCATCATTGGCCTATAGTATCTTTAAAATGGTCTCCAAATAGTAGATTTCTTATCTCTTTAGATGTAAGAAATGTTACTGCCGTATGGGATATTTCAACAAAATCAATAATTATACATTTGGATAAAGATAGTTGGTCACATTTAGATAAATCTTTTAATTATTTAATCAATTCAAATGATACATCTGTGAAAAGTTATGGAACTGATGTATGTTGGTTAGATGATAATAAATTTATAACTCCTGGTCCAAATTATACATTATTAGTAAATCAAATAACTGATGATTTATCTCATAATATAATAGGTGTTTTAATAGGTCATGAAGAATCCATATGTTGTATAAAATATAATCCACAATTAAGATTACTTTGTTCAGCAAGTGAAGATGGTATCATTCGAATTTATAAAGGTAATTCAACAAACAGTTTACAGATTCTTTCTGGTCATTCATCTGCAATTTCTTACCTTAATTGGATTCAAATTGAATCAAGTTGGTATATTTTGAGTACTTCATTAGATGGAACAATACGAATTTGGGATTTTATAAATAATCAAATATTAGCAATAACTTGTGTTGATGAAGGTCAAGCAATTTTATCTGCATCTATATTTAAGTCAAATGATCAAAGTTTCCTTTTAGCAACTGGTGATTCTTCAAATTCAATATGTATTTGGAATATTAATACAAATTCAAAAAATAAAGATTCTTCTTTTATAAATATCATACAAACTGGTCTTTATCAACATGATAACATTGAAGAAAACGAACAAGATCCAGGATTTTTATCTCAATTAGACTGGAATAATGATGGATCTAAATTAGCTGCTAGTTTCACTGTTGGAAAAAGTGTTATTATAAACATGTAATTTTAATTTATAAATAGAAATATACAAAACAACTTTAATTAATTTTTACGTCTCGCTTGTGCTTGGTCATATTTATTACGTTTAGCCATCGCATATTTCCAACTACGTCCAACACCAGCTGTTAAAACACCTTTAACACTTTGGGTTAATGCACTACTACCAACAGTATCTTTAACCACGGATTCTAAAGTATTTTGTAAAATTTCTGGATAATCCATATATTTATTTGCTATTTCTTGAACAAATGGTGAATGTTCAACTTTAAATTCCGTTGGTAAATATTCCCAATCTTCATTTGGAATTTCATCAAGAATTTTAATTGAAGATTTTAATGTAACTGCTTTTAATTCTTTATATGATGTTCTTGGTATACTTGGTTTCGTCAATGATATTGAATTATTTGGATTAAAAATTATATCCTTTATTATTTTATCCTTTTCTTTAATATTTGAGAAATGTGTATTAAAAATCTTGGATCTAAAATTACGTGGTAATTCTAACAATATTTTAGCTACTTCTGACTCTGATAAATTAATATTATAATAAATTTCAGATCCATGTTTCCCGTTACACTTAATCAAATTGGGGAAATAATTGTTTAATATAGGTTCATACAGATCTTTAAACAGTTCAAATTGATTATCAACAATGTTTTTAACCTTATCTGGATTTTCACCCTTAACTTTTAATCTTGGATCTCCCATATATGAAAGTCCTGCAATAGTCATATATAATTCACGTTCAGTAACATTTTTTTTATTAAGTAATAACAATGATAATTTAACAGCACTTGAAAGATTATATTGATTTAAAAACATAAGTTGTGGATTATTTTCAATAATTGCAACTGGTTTATGTAATCTACCGGCTAGATATAAAGTCGACCAATTAGTCAGATCATTAACTAATGTATCAACCGAAGTTATACCATATTTAAGTTCTAAAGGAACATCATTCACTTTGACATTAACAAATGGATTAAAATAAACACCTGCACCAATATTTCCAACACTATTAATAACATTTGATCCTAAATATTTTAAAAATGAATAATCTGAACCATTATTTTGAATATTTTCAGCATGCCAACCCACAGGATCAGAGACTGCAAATATCATATCAATTTGTGAATTTGATATATCCACATTTGAACCTTGTGAGAAAATCTTTGATCCATATCCAAATGCATAATTAACAGGAGATTTGAATCTTTTCAGCATATTATGTAATAAATTATCCATATCTGATCCTTCCCTTAAAGCACCATGCATTTGATTCTCTCCAAATTTATATGGCAGTGCTCCCTCCGTTTGGACTTTGTGCAGTGAATGCAAATAATAATTAAAATCAATAGGGTTACATTTCAACTGATTAAGTTTTTCATCAATATCATCCCAAGTTGATCCAACATCCGGTTCAAAAATATCTTTGATTTCTCTCATCATCTGGGTATTCTTGTAGTTTCCACCGCGGAGGTGTATCGAATTTATATCATCTGTCCTGTTTATTTTTGGATCGGTGTTTGTCTTTATAGATTGCAAACGTCTGAAAAATGTACTTCTAACGCCATTTCGACGCAACAAATTCGTTCTGGCAATTCTGTGGGCAGCAGTTCCAAGCATAATTCAAAAATTGTCCCAACAAACGCCCTATTACCATCTTCTTTCAAGCAATTTACTCTTCAAACGTCCCTCTGATTTCCCCAGAAGATCAACTTTCTATAATACAAAAAAATACAATCCACCCGTGCACCAGCAAAAATCTTAACTTCAAACTTGTTTGTACAACAGTGTTGTTTACATTCACGTGCAACGTCCTCAGTATTGCTAGAGATGTACAGATTACGAAGGGGAACAAAGCAGAACCACACAGAATAGTGTGAATACATAACGATATTACACGGCCACTATGCTGCCACACAGAGACAACACTACCCGGCACAGACCTATCCAACGACAGAACAGCTTTTTGTCTCCTATCACATCCACAACGCAACTGCCTGTTTCAAGTCGAAGACTGTCTTCATCGGCCAGATCCTCCCTAGTACGTTCTCCAGATCGTGCTGAATCAAATAAGGATAGAAAAAAAAGAAGATTAAGTTTATTACCTTCAAATGCAACTTTGGGTGCCCCAAGATTACTTAATCAAACTCCAAATTTACGTCGACAGTCATTATTAAATAATAACAATAATAACAATAATAACAGTATCAATGCAAATAATCCCAATAACGTTTTAAATAATAGGAATATACTACCAAATACCCCTTCTTCATTAAGAAACACAGTTACAAACACACCTATTCAACAACTAGTTCAAAGTTCAATAAGTAGAACAAACTTACCAACGCGTCGCTCAAATACTATAGATAGTCAAAACGGCCGTCGTGAATCAACATTACCACCATCATCTGGAGGACGACAAGAAATTCCATTATCTACAAATCGATTATATGCATATTCAAAACCTCATGATCCAAGACCTATTAGAAGTCATCGATTCCAAGCAAAAATTCAAGATGAACTATATGAATTTTTATCAACTAATAAATTCGATATTGAGATGAAAATCCCATTATCTACAAAAACTCTTAAAAATCCAACACAAAAAGAATTTATTTTAATTTTTCAATGGTTATATAAGAAACTAGATCCAGGTTATAAATTTAATAGGTCAATTGAACAAGATGTTTTTACGTTATTGAAATTCTTAGAATATCCTTATTTAGATACAATTAATAAATCCCAAATAAGTGCAGTTGGTGGTTCCAATTGGCCTGTTTTTTTAGGTATGTTACATTGGATGTTCAATTTAGTTAAAGAATCTTTAAAATTGGATGATTTAGATTTAGATTCAATTCAAGAATCCCAATCTCAATCGAATAATAATAGACTTCTTAATCATTCAACTAATGATTCAATTATTTCTAATGAGCAATCAATTTTGAATAAACTGTTTATTAGCTATGCCTTAAAATCTTATAAGTCTTTTTTAGCATTTGGGGAGGATGACTATTCTTCATTTTATGATGAAATGCAACTGGATTATAAAAATTATATTGATGAAATTCAAAGAAAGTCAGATTTAAATTTTGAATTAAATGAAAATTTGCAAGATACCCTTAATAGTTTAAATGAAAAATATAACTTATTCTATGATGAATTAGATAGAGCTAATGCATTAAAAACAGATGTATCTAAATTTCAAAATTATATTGATGTTCAAAAACAACGCCAGACTAAATGGCCAAATATCATTGAAAAGGCTAAATCTGATATTGATAATATCAAAGAATCGACTAAAAATATTAATAAGGAAAAACAAGACATAATTTCAGATTTAGAAAAGAAACAATTAACTTTAAAAGATATAGAAGAGTTACATAAAGAAAGGGCAAAACTAACTGCAAGTCTAAATTCGATAGATTCAACTCAAAAGCAAGTTAAAGAAACAATCGATTCTAAAATGATTGATTTGAAGAATCAATTTGGCGAATTACAATCTAAAATTAATTTTTATAATTCTTTGATTTATCAAATTTTAAATGATTTGAACTTACTATCACCTCCAGATACTTCAACTTTAATTATAAATTCAATTGGTGATGAATTTCAAAATTCAAAACTAGGTTTATCACCTAATGATATGATTCCTATTTTATCAACATTAAGAATTTCACTTAGTAATTTGAAATTATCAATTCAATCGAATATTACTACGCTTCAAGATGATACATTACTATCACAAGAATCTTTAGATGATTTAAAGTTATCAATTGTGTCATATACCGATAAACTTGAAGAATTAGAAGATTTATTATCTAAATCAAGGAAAGAATATTCTGAATTGAATGAAAAGTATACAACTGATTCATCAAACAAACAAATTGAATTTGAAGAAAGGGCGAAAGAAATTAGATTATTTAATTTACAGAGTACTGAACATAGAAAATCTATTGAAAGTAAATGGAAAGATACACAGCGTGATTATAAAAAGACAATATCGACTATTAATGAAAATAGAACTCAGTTATGTTTTGACATTGCTCAATCATTAGATCAAATTGTTAATTTTAAAAGTGATATTATGACAGATTTAGAAAATGCTGCTGTCGAAGTGAATCAGGAACTAAAACAACATGTTGAATCGTTGGTTGATGAAACAACTGATGATTCATAATTACATGTACGTAAATAAGAAAAAAACTGTATTTTATTTGTATTATATTGTATAGAAAGATAATATTGTAACGTTATGAATTAATACTATAAGTAAGTCGTTATTTATATAGAAAAGTATGCGTAAAAAAATGAAATAAAGAAAAAGAAACACCAGATCATCTCTTTCTTCTTCTGTAATAATTCTTTTCAAAGAATGGATGATGAGAAACTTCAAGCGCTTTGTTTTTATTTCTTGAATATTCAACATATGCCATATCTTCACCACCTGCCAAACCAGCCATTGAAGCTTGATTTTTAACAGAACTTGATTTAAGTTTTTTAGAAATACCATGTCCAATTAAATTATCTGCATCCTCACCAAGTTCAACACCTGCAGCTTCTTCATTTTTTAATAACACTTCTTGCAATAATTCCCTACGTTCTTTAGGTGATGCATATGCAAGATTAGGTAATTCTTCCATACCATGTAAATGTGTAATGATTTTAAAAGCATAACCTTGATCAACAAGGAAAGCTTGTCTCTTAGTTGAATAATACATTTCTTGTGTATCTTTAGAAACTAATGAGTAAAAAAATGCATTAAAACCTTCATCATTTCTACGTTTTGCACGTAAAATACGTCCTAATCTTTGTGCCTCTTGTCTTCTTGAACCATAATGTGATGAAATTTGAATTAAACAAGTAGCCTCTGGTAAATCAATAGATGTATCACCAACCTTAGATAAGAAAATCGTACTAACTCTATCATTATATTGAAAATTTTGTAAAATGTTCATTCTTTCTTGTTGTGGAGTCGAACCATAAATAAAAGGTTTACCTAATTTAAGTGCATATTCTTGTAGTGCATAAACATTATCAGAGAAAACAATAATCTTATCACCTCTACTTTCATGATATTGAATTAAAAATTGACACGCTTGGAATTTAGTTGGATTCATAATATATAACAACATTCTCTTACGTGCATTTTCTCTTAAATATTCTTGATAAAATTCACTTGTCATTGGACACCAAACTTCAGCACATTGAACTTTAGCGATATGCCCTTTTTGTGATAACTCCATCCAATTTGCTTCATACATTTTTGGACCAATAAGGAAATTAAGATCAGAAATTTTTTCATCTTCTCTAACTAAAGTAGCAGTCAAACCTAATTTAGCATGTGTTGCTAATGCAGTAACAACTCTTCTAAACATTGCAGCAGGAACAACATGGACTTCATCTAAAATAATAAAACCCCATTCTCTTGATGTTAAAAAATCCATAACTTTTTGAGAATCATGTGATCTATTTCTTGTATTAGCCACCATTGAGTAAGTTGAAACAACTAATCCGGATTCACCTCTAAACATTTGTTTATTTTCAGATGTAAAAACTGCAACATTTTCAGGTTGAATAGTACACCATTGTAAAAATTGTTGTCTCCATTGCATAACAGAAACTGATGAGGTACACAAAACAATAACAGATTTTCTAATAGTACATGCAGCAGTAATTCCAACTAAAGTTTTACCTGCACCACATGGTAAGACAATAATACCTGATCTTGCACGTCCATTACCAAACATTTTACTTAATGATTTTTCTTGATAAGGTCTAATTTGTGTTGATGGTTTCAAATCAATTTCCAAATCTGGATTACGTGTATCATTTCTAAAATCGTACTCCTCCAACATAGGATAATCAATTTCTTGACATCTTTTCTTAACAGTTTCAACATTTTCCGCAGCAATTTCAAAAGAATGAACGGTATCATCCGCATTTTCATCTTCTGCATCAGCAATAACATCTGCGTAAATGTTTTCAACTTCTTCTACTTCTTTATCCTTTTCATTTTCATCAGTTTCATTTATTTTTTTCTTATTTGCTTTATTTTCATTAATTTTCTTTGTACCTGGAATGACTAAATCACCTTGAGTTGGAGCTTGTGTTTCAACTAAACCATCCTTATTTTGATCTTCTAATGTTACAAGCCTTAATTTCCCAATAACGTCATCTTTTAATAACATTCTTAAAATTTCTGCAGACGAAGATTCAACAAAATATCTATTATGTTTTAAAACTAATTTAACTTTACCATATGAATGAGTTGCAGCTTTAATGAATTCAACAACAGATGTTGCAACAGGAACTTTAGATAATCTGTTTAAAACAGAAATAATATCGTCCGTTTCTAAACCAACAGAAACGGCGGCATATAAAGAATGTGTTGTAATTTTGTATTCATGCATAAAACTTGGCCTACTTACAGGTTCTGCAATCGTGACCAAAAAATCTTGAGCTTGTTCAGATAAAGGAGAAAAACTCTCAAGATATATCTTACCATCAGAGGGGCTAATCCAAATTGGCCGGGATGAATGATCTGGTTTTAATTTTAAATATGAAAAATCACTATTCAAAAAAATGTGAGAGACAGAGTCAGGGATAAAATCACTTGGTCTATCAAGTTTAATTTTCAATAATTCATCTTCTTCGAATTCTTTATCATCGTTAGTTTCCTTGATGGTATCAATAGCATCTTGAGCCTTTTTTGATAATTTATTTCTTGAGCGTTTTGTAGGTGGCAAAATAACTTGTTCTGGTTCAAAATCCGTATCGTCAGTAGAACTGCCATCAGAAAACAAGTTTTCCAAGTTTTTCTTAGTTTCAGGTAATTTTGAAGAGACTTCTGATGCCATTGTGTGTTGTGCAACAATGATATACTATCCTAGAACTATAAAACAGGAACGACAGGAAAAGAAGTCTTGATCACTTACAAATCAAAACTTAGAAATTCATGACAGAGAAAAAAAAAATCGCTATACAGTAGCGTTTTTTTTTTTATATTCTAAAAAGAATATTATTTAAAGATTAGATTAATGTTTAGTACAGTTTTATAGATATGAGATATATGAGAAATGAAGGAATTTTTTGTTGTGATTTCACGTCTAGTAAAGTCTAGTCTGTGAATTTATAAGAACCAACACCCATGGTAATGGAACCACCTCTATAAGAACCTCTCTTCATCTTATTCTTGCCTTTGGTAAAATCCTTACCTTTAACAGCACCCAGTTTTTGATTTGCAATTTCACCCCATGTACCAGCAGCACCTTGATATGTATTATCCATTAATTCTCTTGCTTCGAAGGAAACTTTGGATTTATCTATCCTTGAAAAATGCTTCTTTTGTCCTGCTTTAAGTTCTTCAACTTCTGCAGGAATGTGTTCTACTGGAGATTGTGTTCTTGATTGTGATGTACTTTCAGTTTGTGTCTCAGTTTCAGTAGTGGATTCAGTTTTAGATTTTTTGGAAGAAGGTTCTTCGGAAGATTCAAGTTTTCTCTTTTTGTTATCGGAGTTGTTATCAGAGTTTGAGTCAGAATCAGAATCAGAAGAATCAGAAGAATCAGAATCAGAGGAATCAGAATCAGAGGAATCAGAATCAGAAGAATCAGAATCAGAAGAATCAGAAGAATCAGAATCAGAAGAATCAGAAGAATCAGAATCAGAGGAATCAGAATCAGAAGAATCAGAATCAGAAGAATCAGAATCAGAAGAATCAGAAGAATCAGAATCAGAATCAGAATCAGAAGAATCAGAATCAGAATCAGAATCAGAATCAGAGGAATCGGAATCAGAAGAATCAGAGGATTGTTCTTGTTCTTCTTTCTTTTCAGATTCATCAGCAGAATCAGAGGAATCAGAATCAGAGGAATCAGAATCAGAGGAGTCGGAGGAATCAGAGGATTGTTCTTTTTCTTCCTCTTTTTCTACTTCTTTTTCTTCCTCTTTTTCTTCTTCCTTTTCAGATTCATCATCAGAGGATTCATCATCAGAATCAGAAGAACCGGAATCAGAAGAGTCGGAATCAGAAGAATCGGAATCAGAAGAGTCGGAATCAGAAGAGTCGGAATCAGAAGAGTCGGAATCAGAAGAGTCAGAATCAGAAGAGTCTGAAACGGATGATTTTGCATTCTTTTCTTCTTCTTTATTAGATGCATTATCAGAAGTGTCCGAAGAGTCGGAGTCAGAAGATTTATCACTGTCTATGTTCTTCTTTGCTTCTTCTTCATCACCAGAAGTATCTGAATCAGAGGAATCAGAATCAGAATCAGAATCAGAGGAATCGGAATCAGAATCAGAATCAGAATCAGAAGAATCAGAATCAGAATCAGAAGAATCAGAATCAGAAGAGTCAGAATCAGAAGAATCAGAAGAATCAGAAGAATCATCCTTCTTTAAATCGGCCATTTCCACATCACCATCTTTATCAGCTTCTTCATCAGAATCAGAATCAGAAGAATCAGAAGAATCAGAAGAAGAAGAATCAGAAGAAGAAGAAGAAGTAGATATATCATCCTTAATAATTGAATCTGTATCTTTCTTTAACAATCGGTCATTGTTAAGAAAAGCGTCTAATGAAACAGTACCAATTTTAGGATGAGCATTATCTAACCCTGCATCTTTGGCCAATGCATCTGCAGCCTTCTGCAAACCCTGATCGACCAAATATTTGTGCACCTTTGCTAAAACGTAATCCTTAGTAACAGCCATCAGTAGATGTAAAATATATTGTATGTGTGTTGTATCACTCTATAGATATCCCGGAAACTCCTTATACAAACCATTCCGAAGAAAACTTTTCTTTTGAAGACTTAAAAAAAGTTCACTTCACGAAAAAAAAAAAAAAATAAAAAAATGCGAAAATGCGAAAATATTCCTTTCGCAGTGCTCAGCGTTTTTGCTCCGTTTAAGGCTGTCTTGTCGGAAGGCGTAGAACATGCGTTGGCAGAGAAGGACCAGAACAGGGCCAGAAGAACCAGAATAATCAACACATCGCAATGTCCGACACCAAAACTATTGTCATTATTACCTCCGACAACGACCGCTTTACTGTGGAGAGAAAGGTGGCCGAAAAATCATTGGTCATTAAGAACATGCTTAAGAACCTCTTGCCTGCGGAAGATGAAGAGGATTCTGACGAAGATGACAACGAAAATGACGTTATTGAGGTACCTACACAAAACGTGCGTTCTGCGGTTATGAAAAACATCTTAGAATGGTGTGAACACTACAAAGACACGGACTTCCCAGAAGAAGATCAAGAAGATGATTCGAAGAAGTCTGCACCAATTGACCCATGGGATAAGACCTTTCTCAATGTCGACCAGGAAATGCTTTACGAAATTATTCTTGCAGCTAATTATTTGAACATCAAGCCATTGCTCAATGCGGGATGCAAGATTGTTGCTGAAATGATTCGTGGCAAATCGCCGGAGGAAATCAGAAAGACTTTTAACATCGTCAACGATTTCACCCCAGAAGAGGAAGCGGCCATCAGAAGAGAAAACGAGTGGGCTGAAGACCGTTGACCGCTGACCGCTGACCGTTGCTCTTTCTTGTCTCTGTATATCCCTCCAGCCCTCTAAATAAGTATCTACGTATCCACGTAACGAAGTGTCGCCTTTTCAGCGCATCACGTGACCGGCCCAGCCCGCGCTGCCAATTGGCGATTGGCGATGGCTGGCTCTGCCTGCTCTGGGCTAACAGGCTGGCTGCGGTTGAAGAGCTGTGCACACGTGAGGACCACTGTGGACGGGCGAAGTTTGCGACGTATGCTGGCTGGCACAGCCCATTGTCCTCCATCCGTATCGCATCCTCTCGTCCACAATGTCCTCCGGTAATACTCTTAGCTTTCGACTGAAAAGGAAGGAATCCGATGCAGATTCAACTGGTTCTCAAAAGAAGAAAAACCACACTCTCAAAAACTTCTTTAAACGTCATTCCACATCTACTTCCGACGTTGATTTGAATGACACCAATACCAGTTCCAATTCTATGCGTATTAAGGGGAAGAATTCTACGGACGTTTCCAATGGTTTAAACGTAATGCAATTAGCTAATCGTCGAATGTCTAAATCTAAATCTGTTCCTAATAATTTATCAGTCGATTCAAAAGATAATAGAACATACACACTGCATGGTGATAATTTGGATCTGTCTAAATTTCCACAATTGCCTCCGGTGCAGTCCATTAAACCGGTGAAATCCAAAATGGAAGAATTAGAAGCAGTTAGACGGAAATTGATTGGTAATAGCAATACATCTAATGGTCTGAAACATAGCCTATCTTTAAGACGTCATAAGATGAATAAATATCATCATGAAAATGGTAGTGAATACGGACATCATGAAGAAAATGATGAAGAAGTAAATGGTAATGATGATGATGATAATGATGGTGAGGATTATGATAATGACGAAGAAGAATTCGAGGATGAATCTTCAATTCCGAATAGAATAGTTCTTGAAAATGAAAATAATTCGGATAACGATATCGGAAGTCCCCATGCACTTTCACAACACCATAAACTTGGAAGAACAATGAGTAGAAACCACCTTTCTAAACTTAGCTTAAGATTACATAGCTCCACTCCGAACCATTCAGATTCGTCCACCACCCGAAACACCGAGGATGCGGATGATGATAACAACAACAACAACAACAACAAATCCAATAATAATGAACAACACACGGGTCTTTTTACATCCTTGCTCAACTCGTTTAACCTAAAGTCCTTCACCGACTTGGCCAACGTTCAACGGGAACCTTCCTATGATCAAGACATGGTTTCCCTCCACACCACTCTCTCCCAGCCATTATCATCCGAACAAAATCAAAACGCGCTAAAAAATGACGCCTTAAGTTCCGTCAATTTTGTTCCCGTCAAGAAGGCTTTGATCACTACCTTGGGCCAGGGTAGCTTGACTTTGGATGCTTTTCCCAAAAATCAGACCCAACTGTTGCACGAAGACCACGACAAAGTTATGGTAGATAGCTCTGCGGTACTTAATAACCCAGATCTGATATCCTCAAATATCAATTATGTACCGAACGAGGACGGGGCGGCAATAACCTCGTCGGATGACAAAAACAATAACAATATCAATCATACTAATGCTAAGCCACTATCCAATTTAGCCGCATCACCGAATACTGAAAATTTCAATAAATCTTCAACAACGAGAGAATATAGATCAAAGTCATCCCTGTCTCCATTACCTAGAAAACAGACTTTGAGAAATTCATTAACATCAATATTATCATCTGATGAAGATGAACCAAACACAAATTCAATCCCAATGACCAACAGCATGAATTTTAAAAAGAAACTGAAATTGCCTTTGTCTAACAAACGTCCATCAGTGGATAGTAATTTATCAAGATATAATACTAATGAGGATTATATAGATTCAAATTTAAAAAGAAAAGAAGCATTTTTTGATAAATTAGAATTAAAATGTCCAAGTGATAAGCGACAAGATTCATTTCATTCCTTATTTCCAAGTTTACCATCAGATGAATTATTAATTGAAGATTTTACATGTGCTTTCAGGAAAGAATTCTTGGTTCAAGGAAAATTATATTTAAGTGAACATCATATTTGTTTTCATTCAAATATTATTGGGATAATTACAAGATTGGCTATTCCGTTAAATGCAATTTTGAAAATACAAAAGAAGAAAACTGTGGGAATTCCAAATGCAATTGAATTCAGCAATTTACATAATAAATACATTTTTGCATCATTCATTTCAAGAGATCCTTCGTATGATTTAATTCATAAAATATGGAAACTGAATATTAGTAGTGAAGGTTATGATACAATTAATCTTGATATTGATGATGATGAAGTAGATTCATTGGATACTGTATCTTTGGAATCATCTGATGATGATGATGCTGATGCTGATGCCGACGATGTCGATGCTGATGATGATCTGAAAAAACCATCAAACATTTCAAATGCAAATAATACAGGTAATGGAGTTGTGAATGTTGCTGCTGGAGATGATGGTGTAGATACTTCGGATACGAGTATTTCCGATCAAGAAAATATGGTTAAAGATGATGATACAACTAATAATGATGGTGATTTAACACAAACTCAAGATAATGAAAATTTATTTAATGGATTATCATTTGAAGGCCCTAAAACACACGCAAAAACTTCATCCGGATATACTGCTGATTCTTTAGATATTACTATAACAGATGAAATTATTAATGCACCTTTGGGATTAGTTTTTGGTCTTTTGTTTGGTGATGATGTATCATTTTTGAAAAATTTACTTAAAACTCAAAAAAATTTTGATATTGGAAATATTCCTAAATTTTCGAATAATAAAAGATCTTATCAATATACTAAACCTGTCAATGGTGGTCCTGTAGGTCCAAAACAGACCAAATGTATTGTTGAGGAAGACATAGAAAATAAAGATTTTAATAAATACTGCCTAGTTGTCCAAATGACAGAATCACCAGATGTTCCATCAGGTAATGCATTTAAAGTTAAAACTAAAATTTATTTAAGTTGGGCAGCAAATAATAGTACTAAAATATTTATTGTTACTTCAATTGTTTGGACAGGAAAGTCATGGATTAAAGGTGCAATTGAAAGAGGTGCAATTTCTGGTCAAAAGGAAGCTTTAGGATTAATGGTTACTGAACTTAAGAAGAAAATTGTATCGGGTGGTACACCTGTCAATGTATCTACGAGTAAATCCAAGAAAAAGGTAAAGAAACATAAGGAAGAGATTAATGATGAATCAAATGAATTATTAACTCCTGAACCGGTAATCGAAAAAGTTCCTGAACCGAAAACATATATGGATTTAATTATGGAACAATTAGATTTAAAATTCATTTTAATTTTCATATTATTTATTATTGTTATTTCTGATAAATTTAGTTCACGTAAACAATCAACAGGTTATGAACTTTATTCAAATGATAGAATGTTGATGAGCGAATCCAATTTATGGGATTGGGTTGAACAACGTGAACGTATGTCTGATAAATATATTAATAAAGATATATCAAATCAATCATCAAAAAGAAGTAAAACTTCTCAACAGTTTAAAGAACCATTACACAGTGTTGTAAAACGGAAAATTTCCCAACAGGAACTGAAAGCCACGATTGATATGATGGAACAACAACTTGCTGCATTAAAGGAAAAGGCCGATTCTGACCAATTCTTATAATTTATTTCTGTAAATCTGCAATGTACATTATAAATAACCGCTTACCTAGAAATAGACATAATACTGAAGGCTCCTTGTAATCGCTCCATGTCGTTTTCCTACGCGTGTTTCTACTTCATCCCAAAAACCTAAATTGACGGGGGGAAAAATTAAGAGATCAAGTAATTGAATAAGATAAATATATCAAAGGTACCAATGATGATAAATCGAAACGACACTAAAGTTCCAACAATCAAGAAAGAGAAAAACCATGTTGATTTATCAAATAGTAAATTAGAGGCGAACATAGAATGTTTAGAATTGCAACTAATAGATTTGAAATCTGAACACACTAAATTAACTAAACAGTTGTCAGATAATTCTCATTCTAACTCAAAAAACGTAAACTTATCATTACAGGATTATGAACTTGAAATGAAACGTCATATTAAACAATTGAAGACTTATAATGAGCTTAAAGATTTAAGTATGGGATTGATCCAGATGATCGCAGATCAGAGGCGAATGACATTACGAGCAATTATGGATGAGATGAATATTGAAGATGATAAATAGGAAACCGTAACGTTAGTTTAAATAAATTTTTGTAAATTATTTTTGATCTTTGCTATTTCGTTAATGTGATTGTAATTATCCAATTTTTTTTTATTTTTTTATTTTTTAATTTTTATAATTTTATGTTTTGCATGTTTTCTTTCGGATTTATTTTTTTTCAAATTTTATTTTCCGATTTATTCCTCCCGATTAAAACTTTTTGAAGCATTAAAAGATCTGCGAATCGAGTAAGCATAATTTGACTTGGCTATACACACCATGCCTAAACCAAATAGAGAAATTCTTACCGGAGGTAAGCGTTATAAGGATGCAAAAAAATTAAAGAATAGAGTTGCAGAAGTCGTTTTTGATAAGGATAAACGTAAAGATTATCTTACTGGATTTCATAAACGTAAATTAGAAAGAAAGAAGAAAGCACAAGAATATTTAGAAGAACAAGCTAAAAAGGATAGACTTGAAGAAAGAGCTAGAATTCGTGAAGAAAGAAAATTAGAAGTTCAGAAAAAATTAGCTGAAGTGAAAGAAGCAATGGAGTTAAACCCATTTCTTGATAAAGAAGATGTTAGTGATGAAGAAAGCGAAAGTGAAAGTGAGAATGAAGATAATGACGATGGTGGAAAAGAAGGAGTGAAATTTAATGATGAATGGGAAGGATTTGGTAATGATGAGGAAGATAATGAAGATTCAAAAAAACAATCAGATAAATCTAAGGGAATACTTAAGAAACAAATCTATGAAATTGATAATGACGATGCACCTGTTTCGGGTACTTCTGAAGTTGTCATTGAAACATTAGACAATCCAAATGCATTAAATCTTTCTTCAGTTTCAAAAAAAATGAATGTTGATCTGTCTAAAGCGGATGAAGTATTAAACAGTTCAATAGTAAAAGCTAAAGAATACGCTAGATTAATGGGTATGAACGATTCTCCAAAAGAAAAAGAAAAAGTTTCTAAGCCAAGAAAGAAGAAGTTTAGATATTTAAGTAAGACTGAAAGAAAGGTTAACAATTTAAAACAAAAACAAAATTCTTACAAGAGAAAGAAGAAGGATTAAATAAACAGGTTCTGTTTTATTATGTAGTAAAACGTATTAATACAAAATGTGTAAATAAAAACTAACTTAGCATAATTTTACTAATCAAGATTTTGCAATTCGATGAGATTATCAGTGGAAACCATTTTAATGTATTCAGTTTCAATTTTTAAGAAAACCCAAACCCATCTCCTAAAAATCTCTAAGATTTCTAATATGAAATTACCCATTTCTGAAGTAAATAAAACAATAAAAAAATCAGCAGCTTTTCCATTAGAACCATTATTAACAAACAATAATTTAAAAATCCATAGATATCTCAATTGAAGATCAATAATAATTGCTGCAATGTATGCCGTTTTACTGTATAACATTTTACTTCTTAATAAATCCACATTTGGTTGATTTGCTAAAAATTTCAGGAAAAATCCAAAATTCCAATCGTTTGTTATATCCCAGTAAAATGAGTATGTTGAATTAATAAATGTTGTAAAATACCACAATGATTGAGTTTGAACAATTCCATTTTTGAATAAAATCATTGAAATAGTTGGTAAAAATGCTGTAGAATATTTGATTGCATTAAATAAATGGGTTTCATTTTGTCCTTTACTTTGATCATATTCTTGTAAACATTGTTTAAATCTCAATAATGATGGAAAATTAGCTAATAATAAATCCATATTATAAATTTGCAAATGAGATTTAGACAATTGTTTTGATAAATCAGTTCCGTTAGGTAATGTTTGGATTCCAAATAGTAAAGCAGAGATATAAATTAAGAAATCGACCAAAACTTTATTATAAGAGGTAAAAGTATCTGTTAATAGGATATCATTATTTCTGATGTTAACATCAATATTACCTTTAATGACTCTTTTCATTGTCTGTGAAAATCTAGCCGATTCAGGTGATGGATTCTGTTTCAGTAAAATAGTGATCATAGCCACAATACTTATTAATGGCAACCAGTCAATCAATAGAATTGTATAGCCATTGGAAGTGAACAGAAAATAAATAGAATAACTTATTATATTAGCAATTGTTATATTAATTAGTCTTCTCCAACTTTTATATATCATTTTTGTAAATGTTATATCCTGCGGTGATAATTTTAAAACTAATAAAACATTGATTTTGAATCTTCTGCATGTAATCAAATTAACATGCCAGAACAGCACACCGACATTTATTAAGAACACCACACGGTATGGTAAAGGAAAATATAGATCAAAAGGGCTAATTGGAACGTCGTTCTCCATTTTAGATTACTGACAGTGTGCTAAGAAATCTGTTGTTTATATTGAAAAGTAAGGCAACCAAAAGATCCCAAGGAAATAGACATCCCTATGAGTTGCATGAAGAAATCATGTTGACACGAGTTATGAAAAATACAATTCCAAGGATTGAACCGTGTTTTTTTTTTTTTTCAGTGTTTTCATATATTAAACGATACTTTCGAAGAAAAATCCTTGTCATTTCCTCAGAAAGTATCCGGATAGGTTTAATCCTGCAGCAATAAAATGCCTGATCATGATTAGCATGGAAATACAATGAGTTACATCACCAGAAAGACAAGGAATAAAAAATAAAAAAATTAGGAGGGAAAAAAAAGATAAAAGAAAAATCTACAATACACTCAGTCCTCTGAATGAGTCAAAAGTAGCCCTACAAAGTAAATAAACGCAAGTGTTTAAAACATTTAAAATATACGTATCAGAATTTTCAGTGTTTGGCTTAGTCGAATCTGTCATGTTGTTCCGTTTGGGGCGACAGTTGGTCATCACTGTATATCTAATGTAGTATCCACTTTAAACAGATACAACACGCGTGTTCAACACACGCCCATCCCTGGGCATGTACTGTACTGCGTGTTGTTATGTCTGCGTGTCTCTCCCAAATGCAAACAGAAAGGACACACCCCTTCTTTGACCAAGCAAATCGAAACGGCGGACGCAGTGGCTTTTATACCGAGCGAAAAAAGAACAGGAAAAAAGGAGTGCAAAGAGAAAAACAAGGCGTGAGGGTTTCTTAAAAGGGTAATTCGGGCTGGACCTTCATGAATCGGGAGAGGAAACAGAGTAGGCCTCGTATCGGGTCTGTGGACGATTGCAATGCCGGTATTGCAGTTTGTGGAACAGTCGAAGTTCACATATAAGAATCTTCTGGATCTAAACGACGCTAGAAAGGCTTACAATAGTCCATTGGCTGTTATTTGCCACATAGATCTTAACGCGTTCTTTGCACAATGTGAACAGCTACGACTTGGACTTTCGGAGAACGATCCTGTGGTTTGTGTGCAGTGGAACAGTCTAATTGCTGTTTCATACGCAGCTCGTGATTATGGTATTACTAGAATGGATCGTTTGGAACAGGCAAAACTAAAATGTCCGACTCTTATTCCCGCCCACACAGCCGTCTTCAAAAAAGGTGAGCCTTTATGGAAATACGTCGATTACTTACCGTCTCCAGTCAACCATAAAGTTTCTTTAGATCCGTATCGTCGAGAGGGGAAAAAGGTTTTGAATATATTTCGACAAGGGTGTGATTTGGTGGAAAAAGCAAGTGTTGATGAAAGTTTCATGGATTTAGGACGGTTGGTGTTTAAACGAGTAATGGAGTTATTTCCGGATTTGTTAGAAGGAATGCAAAATACTTCAGATCAGTTGAAAACCCTAGATGAACTTTCTGATAGTCTAGAATTTAAAGGCTATATAATTGGAAAAAATAACGACAATGAAAATGGCCATGGGGTTGTTGACGAAGATCACCAATTCTTGATTGAAGATTGGGATGATCTCTTGATGTTGATTGGTTCTGAAATTTGTTTCGATCTTCGAAAAAAAGTAGAAAATGAATTAGGATACAAAACTTCAGGTGGTGTTGGAAGAGTGAAAACAATTGCTAAACTTGCAAGCGGGTTCAAGAAACCTGATCAACAAACTATAGTAAGAAATGATGCCATACCTATGTTTTTAAAGCATTTTAAACTTTCGGATTTTTGGTCATTTGGTGGTAAAATGGGAGGTTATGTCAAGGAAAAATTAGGGGACGAAATGTCGATTTCTTTTATACGTGATACATATGAATCACCTACAAAGCTTTCTAAATTATTGGATAATGATATTGATCTTGCGAATAAATTGTTTAAAATTGTACGAGGTCAACTAACTGCAGAAATTGAAAACAAAGAGTTGATTAAATCAATGATGTCAAATAAGAATTTCAGGGGAAAATCAGTCTCAAATACCAATGATTTATTACCATGGATCAATGTTTTTGTTGGTGAATTGATACTGAGAAATCAAGAATTAGATGATGAAAATAATACTATTTTGCGACCAACTAAAATGACATTATCAGTAATGAGTAGCTCAGGGGTGAGACACTCCAAGCAGTTAACAATGAATCAGCCACCGAAACATTATAAAACATTACATAGTTTATATCTGTCATTATCAAATAATTTACTGAAATCTCTAGAATCATCATGGTCTGTACAATCACCAAACCAGGTAATGTATCCTATTATCAATGCAGGTTTAGGCGTTTCTACATTTATTGATATAAATGCGGTCAACACTCTTGATGATTTGATGCATACCGTCCAAAAAAGAAAAATCGATCCATTAACTTTACCAGAATCAAAAGTTCAAGAACCACCAAAGAAGCCAAAATTGAAAAATACTCTTGACACATTTTTATTACGTCAAAAAGAAAGTTCTGAAGTTCCGATTAAGGAATCTAGTTCACGAAATACGTCTTCCGAGAAGGAAGAGTTAAATATGGACAATACTTCAGATTCAATCCCGATTACTAAAACCGCTGAGGAGGAGCTACAGAAAAAAGTATGCCATGAATGTGGGAAAGATATTCACATTAATGACTGGGAAACCCATCAAGATTATCATCTTGCTCTTAATCTGGAGCTCAAATTTAGTAAAGATTTTGAAGAAAGTTACGGGGAGAGATTAATTAGACAAAGTGATCGTAAACCCCAGAGACAAAAGTCCAAGCAGAAACTGGATAAATCTCAGAGTCAATTACCTTTTTAATATTATTAGAAATTAGTGTATAGACTTTATTTTTACTATTTATTTCTTTATAAGATAGTTACATTAGTGTTTTCAAACTTATCAATTTTGGAAACGTTATATAATTCGTCAAGGAAATTAACCATAAAAGTACCAGGTCCACGGCTAATTTTAGCTGCTCTAAAACCAGCTTCTTTATAAACCGTAACTGCTCTAATGGTAGCTTCAAATGCATTAAAATATGAAGTCGTCGCAACGTATCTACCGATAACACCACCTAAAGAACATCCAGATGCAGTAATTTGAGACATAAGTTCATGTCCACCTTTGATGATACATACTTTTGGTTTTTCACTTGGTGTTATACCATCAACAATAATATCAATTTCACCGGTCATAACAATAACTGACCTTGTTTGTTTAGCTAATTCAGTAAACGTAACAATTGCTTTATCAAGATCCAATTTCATGGTTGAATCAACACCTCTCATACTACTCCCATCAACACCTGCAATTGTTGCTAATTCCGCTAAATTTCCTTTGATGACAGTAAAATGACCGAACTGTAAAAATTCTTTCATCATTTCACGTCTAGATTGAGTTGCACCACATCCCACTGGATCAAAAATAATTGGTCTCATGTTAAAAGTGTATGTACGAATTGCACTTCTGTAAACATCTAAAGAAGAACTGGTTGGTGTTCCGGTATTTAAAACTAAACATTCATTTGGAAATGCAGTGAATTCATTAAATTCTTCACTTAACTCAGACATTATCGGTGAACCACCAACGGCAATACAAACATTGGCAGAAAAGTTTTTGGCAACTGAGTTAGTAATAAAATGTATAATAGAAGTCTTCTCAAAATCAACACTTTCAGGTTGATAAATACCATATCCGATTTTAACGCTTGCTAAAGTTTCCTTTGTCTCTAAAGCTGCGTTATGCTGTGCCATAATAGAAGAAACAACAGCAACACCATTTGTATTAAATCCGTTATATGCGGATTGTGACAATGTCCATTGTATATTATATTTGTTCAGGCCCCCAATAATAACACTCTTTAAATCTGGTTTTTTATCATAAATAAGCTTTAAAAACTTTTTCACACCTTCAGGACCTAATGGCGGTGTTCCAACATTTTTAGTCTTTGTTGAATAAACAGATCCCATACCAACGTAGTCGACTAATGCTTCACTATTAATAACACCCATAATTTCATCTTCAGATCTTGTAGTAACACCTAAAATTTTATCATTACCAATCATCTTTCTAACAAGAACTGGATCCATATCGTCCTGCCCGACATGAACACCTTCGGCATCAACTGCTAATGCAACATCGACACGATCATTGATGATCAGTGGAACATTATATTTTTTAGTAATTTCATGAATAGTTTTAGCTCTTTTAATAAAAGCTCCTGTATCTAAATGCTTTTCTCTTAATTGCACTAAAGTAGTTCCGCATTGAAGAGCTTTTTCAACTTGTTGATAGATATCCAAATCTTGTGGAATTAATTCATTGTTAGTAACCAGATAAAGGGAATAATCAACTTTAGATTTATCAAACTTTATCATTGCTTTTCACTAGAGAAGGTGATGTTTGAAATAGTTGATAGAAGAAGCCAAATGTTTATTGGTACCGTGAGTCATTAAGAATGTTGGTAACTAATTAAGATCGTGGGCGCACATGGTTGTTGAATCATAATTTCTAATATCTCTTCTCTTTTCTTGTTTTTCTCGTCAAACTTTAATTATAGTTTCATATATCAGCCAATCACTTATACGATGTCAAAATACAACGTGATAGATATACATCTTTATGATAATGATAATTTAGAAACAATAACACCTATCATTTATGATAATAAATTAAATACCGTTATGACCTTTGCGGGTTCTGATTCTTCAGGTGGTGCAGGAATTGAAGCTGATATTAAAACCATTACAATGCATCATTGTTATGCATTGTCAAGTATAGTTTGTTTAACAGCGCAAAATACAATTGGCGTTGTTGATGCAGTGAATACTAGTGAAAATTTAGTTTCAAAAATTTTAGATGAAAATTTCATGGACATTCCAATTGGTTCGATCAAAACAGGTTTAGTTAATGAAGAATCTATTTTTTTGCTTCAAGCAGCAATTGAAAAGTATGATTATAAAGGTAATCTAATTGTTGATCCTGTTATGGTTAGTACTTCCGGTTATGATTTTGTTGATAGTAAAGTTTTAAAGGCAATTACAGACGCATTATCTCCTTATATTACTGTAATTACGCCCAACATGATTGAAGCAAAAAGTCTTATAAATACATTGACAAAAGAAAAAAGATACGATAGTAACGATCTTGGAACATTGGAAGATATCTACGAAATGTGCTTTACAATTTTTAAGATGACTGGTATAAAAAATGTTCTTATTAAAGGTGGTCATCAAAAATGGAAAGATTCTAAACTTTTGACAGATATTTTATATTGTTCTGAAAACAATACATATTATGTTATGTATTCTGAAATGTTAGAATCTTGTCATACACATGGTACAGGATGTACTTTATCATCTGCAATTGCATCCAACTTGTCAAATGGATTTTCTATGATTAATGCTATTGCGAATGGTATTGTTTATGTTCAAACAGGGATTAAAAATGCTCCAATGTTAGGATCAGGTAATGGCCCTTTAAATCACATTCAACATTTGAAACAATATAATTATGAAGTTGATACTTCATATAAATTACCATTTGAAAATGATGGTACATTAAAATATTTTTTGAACCATCCCAAGATTCAAGATTTATGGAGTTTATATACAAATCATAAGTTTTTCTGTAATCTTGGTAACTTTTCACTTTCTTTTGATAAGTTTGTTAATTTTATTGAGCAAAATGTTGTTTATTTGATAAATTATGCACATGTGGTATTATATTTGGCTGCCAATACTAAGAAAGCAGATGAAATGGTTGCTGGATCAGAAAGATTATCTGTAACTCTGCAGGAATTAAGTAAATATAAAGAAATTTTGAAAAGTCTGAATTATACGGATGAACAAATAGATGCTATTAAACCATCAAAAGAATGTAAGAAATATATGGATTTTTTAATAGAAATTTCTAAATATTCGGGTGATGTTTTAGATATTATTGTGTCTTTATCACCATGTTTCCATGGTTATTACACTGCAAGTGTAAATGCATTGAAATTTAATAATGAAAAAGAGTTAACAGATAAATTGAAAAAATCATTATACATAAAATGGTGTAAACAAAACTCAGCAGATTGGTATAAAACTGCATGTGATGAAGCAGAATTAAGACTGAATCAGTTATTTCAAAAACATTGTTTAAGTAATGTAAAGTTAGAGAGAACTGTTGAAATTTTTAAAGTCTCTACATTATTAGAAATAGATTTTTTAAACTCATGTTTATAAGAAAAGTAATGAAATCTTTATTATTCTAAACAAAAGGAAGAAATGATTTTATTTATAAGTACAAAATGTGCTACATATATAGATCTATATATAAGTAAGGGTACTGTGTTCGTGAAATGATAATTTTTAAGTCATATTATATTATTGTCATTAGAAAAGGAAAAAGCAATCAAATTTAAACGTTATTGGAAAATTCTAATTTTTCCTTTTCTTCTTCATATTTAGAATCAGCAGTACCATGACTAAATTTTTTCATAAATGCTAAACCTGGAGTGTAGTTAATGTATAATTCATCAACATCTTCTAAACTGAGACCCTTAGTTTCTGGAACGAATGCAAAGACGAAGAATAGGGAGAAAAGAACACAACCAAAGAAGACGTAACCATAAGCGAAATGAATAGCATCAGTAATGAATGGTGTAAAGAAAGCAATTAAGAAACCCCAAATCCAGTTTGCAGCAGTTGCAATTGCCATACCCTTTGATCTAATTCTTAATGGGTAAGTTTCAGAGACAACAACGAAAACTGCTGGACCCCATGTAGTTGCAAAGAAGAAAATAAATAAACAAACTAAGAAAATCATAGCATTACCGACTGGTTTTCTTGCTTCACTACCATAACCATCAATATATAAATCTTTAACACCAATAGAAGCAAAAATGACTAAACAAACAAGCATACCCATAGAACCACCCATTAAAGTTTTTCTTCTACCGAAACGATCGACAACGTATAAAGCTAAGAAAGTAGAAGCGAAATTAATAACACCGAAAACGATAGAAGTTTGGAAGGAATCGTCTAAACCGACAGATTTGAAAATAGTAGTACCATAGTAGAAGAAATAATTATTACCAGTTAATTGTTGTAAAGATTGTAAAACAACACCAACCAATAATCTGTAGAAAAGTTTTGGTTTACCAGTAAATAATTCTTTCCAGCTTGCATTACCTGCATTCTTTTCAATTTCAATAGCGTTAACTAATATTTCAGTTTCAGTATTCACGAAAACACTATCAATTTCTTGTTTGTTAACAGTTGCAAGAGATTTTTTAGCTTCATCAATTTTACCCATTTCAATTAAAAATCTTGGGGATTCTGGTGTAAAAATCATACCACCGATCATTAATAAAGCCCAAGCAAAAGATAAACCTAATGGAATTCTCCATTGTCTAGAATCGGAATAAGCATGAACTGTACCATAAGTAGTACAATAACCTAAGAAAATACCTAAAGTAACCATTAATTGATAAATGGAAACCAAAGAACCTCTAATCGCTTTTGGAGCAGTTTCAGAAATGAACATTGGAGCTAAGACAGAAATTGAACCGACGGCCAAACCGGAAATAATTCTACCGATAAAATATTGAACCCAAGAATAAACGGAAGCAATTTGAATAACAATACCAACTATATAAACAACCATAGTAATCATTAAACCTTTCTTTCTACCATAAATATCAGCTGTTTTACCTAAAGTAACACCACCAATAGCACAACCGATATTGAAAATAGAAACCATTAAACCAGTTCTTGCTTTAGATAAATACCATTCACCTTGAGAATTAAGTTGACCAAATCTTTCTTCAAATTCTGGCATATTAACGAAACCAGAAATAGTACCAGTATCCCAACCAAAAACGTAACCACCGAAAGCAATCAAAGTACATAAAATTGCGGCCATTATATAAGTAGATTTTGGAGCATCTGGAACAACTTCAGCAACTGGAATATTATCAGTGCTGTTACCAGAAGATCCTAGATTTGTGGAGGTAAACTCGTCATGAGTACCTTCATGTAGTTTTTCAACAGATGATTTTGAAGACATTGTTTTTGATAAATGTTTTAACTTGAAGAAAGAGAGAAGAGAAGAGAGGAAGAAACAAGAGAAAGAAGAAGAAGAGAAACAAGTAGTAATGCGGAGTGGAAGAAAAGTGGGAGCTGAGCTTTGGGGAAAGTGCCAACCTGTGGGGATTTAAATAGGAATTCTGTTCTGTCTAGAAAACCCGAAATTCGGCAACACGTTAAAATTTCGCAATAATTCTGGAGTCTCGCCATGCATGACGGTGGGCTTAATGCCTCTCTGGAAGGCCGAGCAGTGTTTTTCCGCGCGTGGCCCACTCCCCTCCACGCCACTCCACGCGGCGGCGTTCGCTTTATTTCTCACTCCACATCAGACAATACGCAATCTGGGCCCGCGCGCGCGCTGGCGGAGTGGGGAGGACTCGAGGACTCGAGTGCGGGGCAAAGGACAAACGGAAAAACAAGCGGGGAGCGGTCTGTCCGAGGCTAGAACCAGCGAAAAAAAGAAACGAACCCCGGATAAATTGGATAAATTGGAAAAATTGGATAAATTGGCCCTCCTGTGGTGCGGGGATTTTCCGATTCATGGATACGTCATTTTGACGTATCGTTTCTTGTCTTGTTTCTTACAGGTCAGTTGTGCAGTGGAAAAAATAAGGGTCTGATAGCCTGTCTACAGCTTGCCCCACAGCTTGCCTGACAGGCACACCGGATAAACCCAGGCAAAAACACATCCACTGTATGTTGGTTGGGGGCTTCGTATTTCATACTGACGCTATAGCAACAATATCACGGCCATGCTAATCAGGCCACACAGTTGCACAGCGCTGCAATTATTTAAGCTTGCCTTTTTTTGGCTCCGGGGTAATTAGGTTTATTTGCCTGGGGGAGCGGACTCTAAGGGCAAGGGCAAAATTTTTATTTTTCTTTTTTTTTTTATTTTTTTTTCTTTTTCGTGTTGAAAAAAAAAAAGAAAAGACAACATCGCCCAACTTCCGCTACTGCCGGATTTTCTCTGCGCGCTGGAGAATTACTAATGTTCAGCACGGTGGAATTATTGGAACATGATTAGTGCCCGCAATGTTACTTACTCCTCATTCACAATACATATATGCATTGACAGACGATAAGACATGCATCAATAGATGTTTTTTTAGATCTAAGTTAGATTAAAATAAATTTATAAATACGTGCAGACAAAACTTTCGTTGGGTCTACTCATCAAAAAGACTTTATTGAGGAAAAAAAAAAGTACTATAGACATGGTTGGTAACTACTTATTATATATACCATTGTACATTATAAGAATGTAATATTTTTCTGATTACGGGGAAACTTACTCTTCGTAAACTCTTGTAATCATACCAGTACCAACAGTCTTACCAGATTCTCTTAAATTGAATCTTTGACCGACTTCTAAAACGACTGGATATAATAATTCAACAATCATTTCTATATTGTCACCTGGTGCAATTTGTTTAGAGTGATCTTCTTCAGTTTCTGGGAACTTTAAGGTAACATTAACATTAGTAGTTCTAATGTACATTTGTGGTCTGTAATTTTCAGAGAATGGAGTGTGTCTACCACCTTCTTCTTTAGTTAAGATATATAAAGAAGCTAAAAACTTCTTATATGCCTTAACGGAACCTGGCTTTGCTAAAATTTGACCTCTCTTAACTTGTTCTCTCTTGACACCTCTTAATAAAATACCTGGAGTATCACCAGCTTGAGCTTGATCTAATTCTTTGTGATACATTTCAATACCAGTAACGGTAGTCTTAAGAGCACCATCTTTACCACCAACAATTTCAATTTCTTCACCCTTCTTTAAAGTACCTCTTTCAACAGTACCGGAAACAACAGTACCTCTACCAGAAATAGAGAAAACTTCATCAACTGGTAATAAGAATGGTTTTTCTAAATCTCTTTGTGGAGTTGGAATCCAAGTATCAACTGCTTCCATTAATTTTAAAATAGCTTCTTTACCAACTTCTGGTCTCTTATCTTCTAAAGCCATTAATGCAGAACCCATAATAACTGGTGTATTATCACCATCAAAACCATATTCTGATAATAATTCTCTCATTTCCATTTCAACTAATTCTAACATTTCTGGATCATCAATAGTATCACATTTGTTAACAAAAACAACTAAATGTTGAACACCAACTTGTCTTGCTAATAATAAATGTTCTTTAGTTTGAGGCATTTGACCATCAGTAGCAGCAACAACAATAATAGCACCATCCATTTGAGCAGCACCAGTAATCATATTCTTAATATAATCTTGATGTCCTGGACAATCAACATGAGAATAATGTCTGTTAGGAGTTTCATATTCAACATGAGCAGTAGAAATAGTAATACCTCTTGCTCTTTCTTCTGGAGCCTTATCAATAGAAGCATAATCTAAGAAATCTGCACCACCATTTTCAGATAAAACTTTGGTAATAGCAGCAGTTAAAGTAGTCTTACCATGATCGACGTGACCAATGGTACCAATATTAACATGTGGTTTAGATCTGTCGAAAGATGCAAATCTAACCGCAGCTCTTGGTGCAATTCTTGGAACGCTAGCAACTATAAAAAAATACAATAGAAAAATAACACAAATAATTAGAGTTAGTAAACTTGTTTTGTAAATAATCAAATAGTTCTATTTTCGAGTTTTTTTGAACTAGATTTATAAGTGAAAAATTCAACAATCAAAAAAGAAAAATAAAACATGTGTTTGTTGAACTAGATGTGAAGTTAATGAAATGTACATACCAGAAGCTCTGTTGATGGTTCTCAATGCAGTAGCAAAGAAACGAGATGCCATTTTGATGTGGAATGTAACAGGAAATAGTATATAAAGTCAAAATACAATATATTCCTGATGGGCGCCAAACAGAGAAACCAGCACATCATCACCAAAATCACCATTTTCGAGGACAAGAATGCGTTCTTTCTCGCCTCCTGGAACAGACGATTTCGTGATGTGCGGTAAGTCATGTACCTTGTACGTGGGAGTTATGCCTAATCAGTGCACGGGTGTAATAATTACTTTTTTTTTTCTTTTTTTTTTTTAATCGACGCGTCGCTGTTTTTACACAGTTTATACGGGCTACACAGGCAAACACATTTCGTTTACTATTATCAATCTTGGAATGGGTCGGCATCGTTGTCTTCCGGTGTGTCTACACGAGGTATTACCAGGACCGCCGGCTCTTCAACATCGTGTTGTTCTGCGCTCAAAATGTCTACTTGTTCTTGCAACTTGGCATTATCCTTATCAATGAACGCTTGCAATGTATTGTTCAATGGTGAGAAATCACCTTGGTAAAACACGGTTTCTCTCACATATATTAACACCATACCATCCCCAAAATCAGTTTGTGTATATTGTTTAATGATGCTTTGAATATCCTCAAATTCCAAGCTGGAAACATCATATGTCTTGCATGTTTCCATATTTATTGTAAGCCCTGTCCATTTGTAGCTTTTCTTTTCACGATAATAAAATTGTGTAGGATTTAAAATGACACCTGTTAAAATCCATGGTTCAAATTTTGACTTTGTCTCTGGATCTAACAATTGATCAATGTTAAATTTACTAGATTGTAAAATATTAATTCTTTCATTTAATGAACGAATTTCTTGATCTATTTCTTTAAGACATTCTTTGATATGTGAGGATAACATTTCAATACTCTGACTTGCCGCTGCATATTTATCCTTTTCAGAACAAACTTCAACATCATTTACTATTTCATCCAACTTTTTTTCTTCTTCTTGCATTTTCTGTGATTCCCTTTGTAAATGTATTTTCGTTTCTGACAAAAATCTATAAACGCTTTTACCATTATAAGCTCTTAGTTGAAAAGCTTTTTGATTTAAATCTCTTTGTCTTAATTTTATACTTTGAATTTCATCATCAATATTCAGCAAAATATCTTTATCTTCATATGTGTAAATTTGGGGATATAAATTTTCTTCAAGTTTAAATCCATTATTCAAATTATTCACTCCTGCTTCAAAAACAATACTAATAACATCAGATAATTTCAATAAATAAATTCTTGATGAATTTTCATTATGATTCTCATTTTGCACAAAACAGTTATGAATAGTTTCATAGATATCAGCACGAATACTATCTACTGCAATAGGGATGTTATAAATCACGTGTTCGGTATTACCTTCAAATTTATCTTGAATAGCAATCATTTTGAATAGGCCATCAAATGATTCTTTGTATTGGTAATTAATAGATGATAATAAGGAAGATATTTGTCTCATTGCAAAACTTTGAAATTCAGAAATAGATTCAATTTCTTCAGTTGTTAATTTATTAATACAATGAATCAAATTATATAATGAAGCAAATGATCTATGTGAATTACCATTTGAAAATGCAACCAACCTTTGAAGTTCTTGAATTAATAATAAATTTTCAGAACATTTTTCTCTATTCCACCAGTTTGGTTTATATGGAAATTTAAGGTATTCATGTTTTAGTATTAAATTGTTAAATGCTGGAATTTGTGCAAAAATCATTAAAAAAGATGCTAAATAGGATTCAAATAAACTACCCCTGAGTGGTAAAAGCACACCTGGTTCATTGTTTTTCCTAAGCATTTTGCTAATATCAGTATAAAAATCAGCTTTTTTAGATTCATAATCTCCAGCGGTCATATCTCTACCAGTTTCATCTAACTCAGGATATTGATTAAGTGAGTATGAGAGTTTATCTTTGATATCTTGGTCAATTGAAATGTTCATTCTCTCATCATTTAAATATGGATTAAAGGCATTTTCAAGTGATGTGTATGAAGGTGGTTCTGAAACATTTTCTATTGGTAATTCAGGTTCTGATGTATGTGTTTTATGGCGTGGCGGCGGTGGTGGAGGTGGCGTCTTTTTCTTAGTCATGTGTGCTAAATGAGGAACATTCGTAAAATTAGAATCAAAATGCTTATTAACAGATTGGTCTTGTTCGTTTTCGTTTAATTCACCCATAATGATTTCCGGTTTGGTATAGACTTATATAGAAAAACCAAAGAAGATGAATAGAGAGACCACTATCCATATTATGAATTCGATTTTTTTCTGTGCAATAAATGCCCTTAGGGTGCGAGCTGATTTTTCTGTTCAAACTTGTGAACATGCAATGCAAGTCATGAAATAAGAAATGTCTTGGATTTAGTATTCAAAAAAAAAACGGCTTAATATCCTTAATAATTATATAATTTTCTATTTAATGTACAAAGTTAATTTTCCAAAAAAGGCATTTGTCGAACCCTTGGGATTTCAGTGAAACAAATTTTTTCCCCATCCAGGACAAAAATAATTAAAAGACATCGGGTAATCTTTCAATAACATAAGAATGTGAGCCAACACTCATAATCGGAATACCTGGAACCTTTCTAATTCTTCTCTTTAAATCTGCATCATTTGTTGCAACAATATAACATTTATTTTGAATAACTCTACTTACAAGGCAATCATCCGCATAGGTACCTTTATGTGAACATTTTAATCTTTGAATTCTTGGATCTTTAGCTAATGTTAATGCTATTCTATATTTGTGTCCTAACTTTTCTAATTCCGCAAGAACACAATCAGTAACCATTGGAATACATTTTGCTAATAAGCAATCCATCATTCCTCTTACAATATCAATCTTTTTCTGAATGCTGAAATTAAAGAAATTGGTATCAATGATAATTTGATACGGTGGTTTTATAGATTGATTGAATTGAAAGAACATAGCGGATGAAACTTGTGGAACTGACTTAATGAGTTCTTTATCTTCTTCTTTTGGTTCTTTAGCTTGGTTTTTCTTGATTCTTTGATCATCAGATTTGACCATTCTCTTAACGGAAAACTTTCTGGTTTTCTTAGCTTTACCCATTTTTTCGGTTATTTATATATACGTGTTTGATTGAAAAGGAGATAGATAACTTGTAGTGTGAATCAACCTGTCCGTTTCAAGTGAAAACTTTATTCTTAAAAAAAAAAAAGAAATAGGGTTGAGAAAAATTTGAAAGTTTTTACGCGCCACAAAATGTTCGATGTGGCGCAGTCGGTGTCGGAGTTGGAGTGGGCTGAAAAGGGAAATTCCCAGTTGACAATGTAAATAGCAGGAAGCCTACGTGTTTTGCAAAGACAAAGGAGCACCTTCTGGGGAAACAACAGTATCGGAAAGCCGTTTTGTTAAGGTTACCTTTTCTCCGAGTGCATTTTGTTCACATCTTCTAGTCGTTGGTGATATCGATATTCTTGTCATGAATGAGCATTTACCTACTAGTATTGGAAACGAGTTTGATTCGAAGATTCCAATTGATAAAGATACAAAAGAATATGAAAACATTACAAAAGAGGTTGGTAGTAACAAAGAATTGTTACATGATCCAGGAAAAAGCATGTCAAATCAACCATTTGAAATATACTCAGATACGTTAAACGAACAACGTCAGTGGACAGGTAGTCAAGAAAACGTTCACAAAGACAGTACTAACAGAACTAACCGTTTAACTTGTCCAAAGCTAAGATCACAGATCAGAAATTATGTTGGTTTAAGGGTTGCAAGTGATACTGTACTTACAAAAAGAAATGCATCAAGTGACAATGAACAACACCAGCTTCAACATGTAAATAAAAGCAGATCTCAACAAATACCTCCTTACTTTACGAAAAATAATAAAAAAAATTATTTGCAACCCAACAATAGAGAGTTTGAAACCAACGCTATCAAACCATTATCCAGAAAGGCATTAGCTACGATAACATCAACTCCGTGTCCAACAGATCCATATTTTGCTAAAGAAAAAGAAGCAATCAACAATAGTAGTTTAAATAGTTTTATTGTGAATTGTTCAAATATTGAAAACAAAGAGAATATTGAATTAAATATCAATGAAAAAAGCATAGCAGATAGTTCATCTTCAAACCAATCCATAGACTCGCAACCACCGGTGATGATTTTTTCCCCGGAACATTACTGGAATCTCCTTTTTACCCGTCGCATGTCCAAAACCGGCCACGACAACCAGCAACTTACCCAGGACGTGCTCTTGGAAGACTTCCACCTGCTTCTCTACGACTACGAACGGTTGTGGGAGCATGTGCTCTCTTCTGGTCACGTGACTTAATGCTGTTAGGGTCAAACCGCTTTCCCACTTTTTTTTTCCTCTTGCTTTTTTTCACTGCTCGCAGAGCACACGGACTGCAGGATTGTTTGTTTAGCATCGTCTCCAACTTCTATGTTGCACTGTGTAATTAAATACCTTAGTTCTCTGCTATTTCTTTGTAAATCATACCTTTCACACACAACCAACGTATTAGTCCATCTTTGCACCTTCTATACCATCTAAATAGTTTGTTTTCAAGTCAAAATGATGCCATATACTGAGCATTTAGATGCTTTTGTCACGAAACTTGATGATGAATCGTTGGATTATCAAGCAAAGCATTCATTGTTCTCTGAATTATGCGATACTTTTGAAACCTACCCTGGAATTAATGAATATGAATATTTCTTAAAGAAACTTTTAGACGTCTTTTTTAATCATCTTAAAACTGTTCCTGTGTCATTTGTTTCCAATTCAAGTGAACAAAAACTTAGATACTTGATCCTTGATATTATCCACAGATTACCTTATAATGAAACATTTCAACCTTATGCAATTACCGTTTCTGATAACTTAATGGAAATCTTGAAAACTGATAATGAAGAAAACGGTCTACAGTGTATGAAAATTATTACTTCATTACATAAAGCTTATAAAAACTATTTATCATCAAAAGTTGAAGAATATATGTCATTTTTAAAATTAATTTATGAAAATTTATCCGAATTAGTCGATGAGCAATTTGGTACTTCGCATGAAGAAAACATCAATGATTCTGAATCCAAACCAGGAGAAGCAATTGATAAATCTCAACCTGGAAATAACGAAACTAAAGGATCAAATGAATCGTCCCCTTCAGACTTTTCATCCACGGATGAATCTAACTCAGTTTGTACTTTATTCAAAGCCACACACTCATTTAAAATGGCTGCAGAATGTCCAATAACTTTGGTTTCTTTATACAGCACTTACAAAACTTTACTGGATACAACAGTTAGTTCAATTCTTCCATTAGTTATTAATGTTATAAAATTACAAGCACCAGCACAAAGAGAAGAACATGAAAAGGCACAATTGGCAAATACTAATATTGTTCAAATTGCCCCATCTCTTCACAACAAACCTGTTTATAATGATTTCAACTTTGCTCAAGTAAAAGCTTCATCGTTCATGGCGTACGTTTTTATTAGAAAAAACGCATCCCCAAATATTGAAGCATATCAACAAGAGATTCCCGATTTGATTATAAGACTTTTACAAGATTGCCCAAGGGAACTGTCAACTGCCAGAAGAGAATTATTGCATGCTACTAGACATGTTTTGTCAACTAATCTCAGAACCTTATTTTTACCAAAAATGGATTTATTATTTGATGATAATATTTTAATTGGTGATGGATTAACGTCTCATGAAACATTAAGGCCTTTAGCATATTCAATTGTTGCAGACTTTATTCATGTTAACAATTCTCTTACTACCGAGCAAATATGGAAGAGTGTTAAAACGTATAGTGGTTATTTACAGGATGATACCCTAGCTCAAACTGTTCATATTATGAGTGCAAAATTATTGTTAAATTTAATGGATAGAATTTTAAAGCTTGAAAATAAATCCGATTCAAGGGAATTATTATTATTGATTATTGATACTTTTGGGAAAAGATTTGCCTCATTAAATTCTCAATATGATACCATCATGAAGCAACACGATGAATTCAAATCCAACAGAAAAGATAGAGCATTAAAGCTAAAGGAATTAGAAACATATGGTAAAGAACTAACTGGTAGATCCATTGATGAAAATCATCATATTAGAAATTTATCTGAAAAGTTACATCTTGATGATAAACCACCGGATAGTAAAATGGATGTTGATGAAGAAAACGATTTAGTCTCTAATATTTCATTTGCCGATATTGAGAGAGATTTGCCAATCCAAATGATGCAACCACCAACACAAGATCCATTAGACGGTGCACGCTATCTTTTTAGAACTTTAATGACATTCTTGAAATCAATTTGTTATGGATTCAAGAGTTGTAATATGGCGCCACCAAATGATTACACTACTCAAGTTTGGCAGGAAAGCGCACGTATTGTATCAATTGAAGAATTAAACATTTTTAAGAGACTATTTAAGGAATCCACTGGTGGTTTGAAATTCTTTCAAAGTTCTAAAATCACAACAATTACCTCTGCACTGAAACAATCCTTTGATATTACTGGTCCAAATCTTCCAATCACATCCTCTAAAGAGGAAAAGGACTTAATGGAAATTTTAGCAACAATTTTTATTTACCTAGAGCCTGCTGCATTCAATGAAATCATTCAAGCCGAATTACCTGATTTGTTCGAATCCACCCTTAATAACCCTGCATTACTTCATATACCTCAATTTTTTCTTGCAAGTGAAATCACAACATCTAATTTTTCAAGTATTCTTATTGTGTATGTCATTATGAAATTAGATGAATTAGGTGATATGGACATAGTAAAATCTAATATTTTAATACGATTATTCAAATTATGTTTCATGTCAGTGAATTTATTCCCAACTGCCAATGAAAACGTCATTCTCCCACACCTCAATAAATTGATTTTGGAATGCCTGAAATATTCAATGCAAACAAAAGAACCAATAGTTTACTTTTATTTGATTAGAACATTGTTTAGAAGTATTGGTGGTGGTAGATTTGAATCACTGTACAAAGAAATTTTACCATTATTGCAACTGTTGTTAGAATCTTTGAATAGTTTAGTTCAAACAGCACGTCGTCCACATGAAAGAGATATTTATGTTGAATTATGCTTAACGGTCCCAGTTAGATTAAGTGTACTGGTTCCTTATTTGAGTTATTTGATGAAACCGTTGGTTTTTGCTTTAAATGGTTCTCAGGATTTAATAAGTCAAGGTTTAAGAACTTTAGAGTTATGTGTTGATAACTTAACAGCTGAATATTTTGATCCAATTATTGAACCAGTTATTGAAGATGTTATGAAAGCTCTTTGGAAACATTTAAAGCCACTTCCTTACTATCATCAACATTCACATACAACATTACGTATATTGGGTAAATTAGGTGGTAGAAATAGAAATTTCATGAAATTACATAATGATCTTACCGGTGAAACTTTATCCGATCAAAAATTGGAAGGTTTATTTAAAATTGAAGGTATTGATCATGATGTGCCCGTTTCAATGACTGCCGCTATGAATACCGCTCTAAGCACGTTAGAAAGTGTTCGTTATAAACTTCATTATAGAGTGAGTGCATTCCAATATCTTACTACTATCTTAAAACTAATGATTGGTGCTGATGACATGCCTGAAGATTATGAGCTCAAAGTTCAACAAATTGTTAATTTTATAATCCAGGAAGGTAGGGAACCAATGGACCACAATAAAATATATCTAGCCATTGACGCTACCACAGATCCTGTTAAATTTGATAGACAAGAAGAACTTATTGTTAGATTATTAAAATCCTTATTCTTTGCTGTTTCTTTAGATGAAACTAAAGATGAATCATATAAATTGATTGAAGGTATTTGCCAACATTATGTTCTTTTAAGTTTAAGTAAGGCAATGATAGATCATCACAAACTTTCAAGACAATTTTCAATTGCTAATCATGAAGGCCAACATTTTCTCAACACCAACACAATTTATGAAGTTATTTCTTATGCTTTAAGTCATTATATTAGTTCAGTCAGAGATGTTGGTAAATTTGCAATAAAAATTATATTTGATACTTGTGTTACATTGTTTGGTTCTATTAATGATGCACTGAAATTCATGCCTATTAGAAGAATGTGCTCTACTTTTATTCATTGTTGTTTTGAAGATGCATATTATGATAAACTTGGTGGTTGTTTGGGATTACAAATGATGATTAAAGAATTGAATATTCCTTATGAATACTTTGGTGTTAGACAATTAGAAATATCAAGAGCCATGTTTTTTGTTTTAAGAGATACGCCAGAAGATGTTCCAGCTGAAGTTTGTATCGTTGCTAAAGATATTATATTAGATATTTTACGAAACTGTAATAGAGAAGTTTCTAAAGAAGCTGTTTTCCAACAATCATTTCAATCCATTGTTAGCCAGATTGTTTTTGATTTAAGTAATTCCAACCTACAGGTCAGAAACACTGCAAAGCAAGCTATTCAAATTTTATCTGAAGTTACATCAGTTCCTGTTTCAACAATGATTACCCCAAGTAAAGGTATCCTCTTAGCTCCAATTTTTGGTAAACCACTGAGGGCTTTGCCATTTCATATGCAAATTGGTAATATTGATGCAATTACATTTTGCTTAGGATTAGGTGATACATTTTTGGAATTTAATGATGAATTAAACAGGCTGTTATCTGAAGCACTGGCATTAGTTGATGCAGATGATGAATCATTGATTAATGTTAATAATATATCTGAACACACCACTTCTGAACAATTGATTAATTTAAGAGTTGTTTGTATCGAGTTATTATCTTTAGCATTAACTAAAAAAGAATTTTCTAACAGTCAAGTTAGAATTAGAATTTTAAGTGTTTTCTTCAAAACATTATGTTCCAAAAGTTCCAGAATTATTAACGCTGCACATGCTGGTTTGAAAAGGGTTCTTTCGCAAAATTCCAAATTACCAAAAGAATTACTGCAAAGTGGATTACGTCCAATGTTGATGAACTTATCAGATTATAAAAAATTAACTGTGTCTGGTTTAGAAGCATTATCCAGGTTATTAGAATTGCTTATCTCTTATTTCAAAGTTGAAATTGGTAGAAAATTACTAGATCATCTCATGGCATGGGCACAGCCACCTGTATTACAACGTATTTCTTTACAGGAACTTGACAGTAATGTCACTGTTCAGGTCATTGTTGCTATTTTTAAAATTTTCCATCTTCTTCCACCACAAGCTCATACTTTCTTGAAAGAGCTAATGGAAACATTACTGTTTCTTGAAACGAATCTACGTCGTCACCATAGCTCACCGTTTAGAAAACCATTGGCAAGTTTTTTGAACCGTTTTGCTGATCACTCCATTACTTTTATGAAAGAACATATTGCTTCAAGAAACTATGGTTCAAGATTTGCATATTTCATTGGTGTTGAAGAATGCGGTGATTTAAGAGAAGAATTTAAGAAAAATATTGAATTTTTTGTGGATTTAACTGTGAATGAATCGAATAATGATAGCAAATATGTTTTGTTGGTTAACATCATAGAGTCTATTGAATCCTTTGCTAGATATGATGAAACTTGGTTTGCTTCTTCTGATGAAATTTTGAAAAGATTGGCTCAAACTACCATTACCTGCATGGATTATGAGAAAACATCTTCTCTTTCCTCTCCTATTCACTTCCAGCTAGAACAATCCATTGAAAAATTACAAAGCCTCTATGTGAAGTATTTGAAATTGAATAAGAAAAACTTCAAAAACGTCATTAATTTTGTTGATTATTTATGTCTGAATAAAATTTCTATAAACCAAGAATTCGATAACTTTTTATTCGATGAAATTGTTAAAGTCAACGATGTGGATGTTGCTAAGGGATATTTAGACCAAGCTACCGAATTTATTGTTGATCCTCACCGTGAATTAATAACCAAAATTTTTATATTGAAGCGCATTGTTATTCCTATTTGTTATTATGATTTTAAGAAGAATAATAATTACAATTTAACCAAATACAATGACGAACCCGCTAATTGGTTAAAAACTATTGGTGAGAAAATCTGGAAAGCTGGTACTGAAAGTCCAAAGATTGAATCTTTTGTTTTTGATACATTTAGAGTTGAGTTATTACAACTTACTTCACTGTTAGTGAAATACTATCCAAATGCTGTTGTTGGTTGGAAAAAAGATATTATCAAGTTCAATTGGAATTTTATTAGTTTGGAAGATAATATTTCCAAACAAGCGGCATATATTTCAACTGTTTATTTTATTAAGGCGTTTGATACCCCTCCAAAGGTTGTTATTCAGGTTTTTGTTGCATTATTGAAGGCAAATCAAGGTGATATTAAATTTATGGTTAGACAATCATTGGATTTAATTGCACCATACCTAAATGAAAAGCTTGCTCCTGATAGAGAGTGGATTAGTTGGACAAGGAGAATTTTGTCTGAGGATGGTTTTGCGGTTACTCAAGTTTCAAACGTTTATCAATTTATTGTTAATCATTCTGAATTATTCTATGCCTCTAGAGATCAATTTATTCCAAATATTATTACTGCAATGGGTAAACTAACTGTTATCAATAATTCTGCTACCGAAAACCAAATGTTAGCAATTGATTTAGCAGAACTGGTATTACAATGGGAAGTGAAGTCTAAAAAAGAAATGGAACTAAAAATAAAGAGTGCAAATGGAAATGAAAATGAAAAAATGGAAATAGATGATGAAAACAGCGAAGAAGCAGAAGAAAAAGAGGAGGCTATGGATGTTGATAACGAAAAAGATGAAGTTCAACCTCTTGCACGCAAGATACACTCAGTTCCAATTAGTCAAAGAGATACCTGTATTACATTTTTGATTCGTTACGTTTGTATCTGTTCTCAAAGAGCATCTGAAAATGAGCTCGGACGTCGTGCTTTAAATATTTTACACATTCTTTTATCTCCAGGTTTTTGGCCAGACGTTTCCATCAAACTTGCATTTTTTGAAAGGTTTTTGGTTAATACTGATTCTAATGTTAATAATATGCTTGTTTATTGTTTGAATGCTTTAGAAGTTCTTAATATTGGTTTAGAATGGAAAACTTCAGATTGGATTGTTGAAAATTTGTCTGACTTTCAAAAACTGCTTGAAAAATGTATCAAATCAAATAACCACGATATTCAAGAAGCTTTGCAAAGCGTCCTGTTCTTGATTTTGCAAGCCATTAAAATTGAAACTGTTAGCGAAGAAGATGCCACCGAAAATGAAGGTTCTAAGTTTATGAAATATATAGTTTCTGTTATTGCTGAAGATTTATCTGTCATGAACTCCGTTGCAGCTGGTGTCACATTATTGTCTAGTGTTGCTGAATTTAAACCTGAATTGTTAGATCAACATATACAATTGATATTAAGAACACTGGGTAAGCTAGTAAAAGATCACGTTACACTTGCAAGTCAGGGTAAACATCAATTGTCCGGCGAAAATGTCAATACTACTGAGTATGAAGCTAGAATGACGACTAAACTGGTTGAAAAATTATTAAAGTTCGGTGCAGCACGTATTACATCTTTAGGTGATCAAAGAAGAATCTATCTTTCTGTACTAGTTCAATTAATTGACAAGTCAATTGATAAAGGCCTATTGACTACGATTGCAAATATTGTTAGAGGTTGGTTATTTTCAGAAAATGCATCATCGGTAGCTCCAACTGTTAAAGAAAAAGCGGGAATTTTATCCAAAATGATGATTTATGAACTAAAAGGTGATTCTGAATTAACCAAAACGTATTATCAAATTATTATGGATATTTTTAAGGACGAAACTTTGAATTATAGTGAACTTACATTCAGATTAGAACACCCCTTTTTAGTAGGTACTAAGATTTCAGATGTTGGAATTCGTCAAGAATTAATGTCTATTTTGAACAATTCATTGGATAAAGATATTCGTAGCAGATTATTTTACATTATCCGTGAACAAAACTGGGAATACTTATCTGAATATCCATGGTTGAATCAAGCATCACAAATATTATATGGTTCTTTTGATTTCAAATATCCACTTAAATTGTCATCTAAAGAAAACACTCTTGCCACTTTTAATGAAATCAATGTTGTTCTTCCTGTGAAGAAGGCTGACTCTGCGACCGATAGTATTAATGATTTGTTAGTTAAACATAAGAAATTTATTCAGGAAAATTTGAAGGTTGTTACATCTGATATATTAACACCACTTTTGGATATTTCATACCAAAGTCCTGAAGCTATTCACAATTCATGGTGTACATTATTTCCAGTTGTTTATAATTCTATTGACCAAAAGGAAAAATCTGATTTTCTTTATGCGTTTGTTACATTGTTATCTAAAGACTATCACATGCGTCAACAGGAAGGTAAGCCAAATGTTATTAACACAATGCTAACTGCTGCTGGTAAATGTCCAGATTTGCAATTGCCACCACATTTGGTTAAATATCTTGGTATTAATTACGATGCTTGGTATTCTGGTGTTAAGATTTTGGAACAAATTGAAGCAAATCCTGTTATTGAAAATTCCAAGATCAAGGAAACTAATAGGGATGCTTTAGTTGAAATGTACTCCACATTGCAGGAAGATGATATGTTTTATGGTTTATGGCGTAGACGTTCTAAATATTTTGAAACTAATGCTGCATTATCATACGAACAAATTGGTTCATGGGATAAAGCTATGAAGTTATATGAAACCGCACAAGTTAAAGCTAGAAGTAGTATTCTTCCGTACAGCGAAAGTGAGTATGCATTATGGGAAGATAACTGGATTTTGTGTGCTGAAAAGTTACAGTGTTGGGATATCTTAACTGAACTTGCAAAACATGAAGGTTTTACTGATTTGTTGTTGGAATGTGGTTGGAGAGTTGCTGACTGGATCACCGATAAAGAACCTCTTGAACAATCCACAAAAACTGTTATGGATGTTCCAACACCAAGAAGACAAATGTTTCAAGCATTTTTGTGTTTACAAAGTTATGCACATAATACTGAATCAATTCAAAATGTTACAAGACAAGTTGATGAAGGTATCCAATTATCATTAAGGAAATGGTATACCTTACCACAAAGACTGACCAATGCACATATTTCTTTACTTCACAGTTTCCAACAATATGTTGAATTCATGGAGGCTACACAAGTTTATAGAAGCTTGACTTCAACAACAGCTGAAAATTTGGATATTAAATCACAAGATTTGAAACGTGTTTTACAAGCTTGGAGAGAACGTCTACCAAATATTTGGGATGATATTAATATTTGGAATGATTTAGTGACATGGCGTAAACATGCATTTGAAGTTATCAATAAGGTATACATTCCGTTAATTCCAGCACTTCAACAGACAAATAATCACAACAATTCATATGCATTCCGTGGCTATCATGAAATTGCTTGGGTTATTAACAGATTTGCACATGTTGCTAGAAAACACAATATGCCTGATGTTTGTATTAACCAATTGACCAAGATTTACACTCTTCCAAACATTGAAATCCAAGAAGCATTTTTGAAGTTGAGAGAACAAGCTAAATGTCATTATCAAAATCCATCTGAGCTTAGTACTGGACTTGATGTTATTAGTAATACCAATCTGGTTTATTTTGCTGCTCAACAAAAAGCAGAATTTATTACACTCAAGGGTATGTTTTTAGCTAAACTTAACGTTCCAGATGAAGCTAATCAGGCATTTGCTACAGCTGTTCAACTAGATTTGAATTTACCAAAAGCATGGGCTGAATGGGGCTTTTTTAATGACCACAGATTTAAGGAAAGCGATGAAATCGATTACGCTAAGCATGCAATTAGTTGCTATTTACAAGCTGCAAGTTTATATAAGAATAATAAAGCACGTCGTTTGCTATGCAGAATTTTATGGCTGATTAGCTTGGATGACGCTACTGGTACATTGACTGAATCATTTGAATCACACCAGGGTGATATGCCAGTTTGGTATTGGGTAACATTTATTCCACAACTTTTATCGGCCTTATCACATAGAGAAGCTAATTTTGCACGAAAAGTTCTTATTAAAATTGCTAAATCGTACCCGCAAGCTTTACATTTTCAATTACGGACTTCGAAGGAAGATTTTGCAGTTTTACAAAGACAACAACTGACAAGTGGTTCAAACACTGAAATTTCTAATACTGGTACTACTGCTGTCAATACAGGAAATACAACTACTGCCAATGGAAATTCCAATGCTAACAATATACCTGCTAGTAATCCAACGAACACACCTGCGGGCAGCCCCCCTGCTGGTTCTCCTAATTTATCAGGTTCACCTGCGGTTACTTCTGCCAACATGGCTGCTTCGAATAAACCATGGTTACATATTGATGAAATTATGGCTATTTTAAAAACCGCGTATCCGTTACTTGCATTATCATTAGAATCGTTAGTTGATCAAATCAGTCAAAGATTCAAATCCAACCATGATGGCGATGCTTATAGATTGGTTATTGCACTGTATAATGATGGTGTTCAATATTTCAACAGATTATCTAATCCTAAAGAAGATGCTAGATTACCACCAGCTACTGAAGCTAATATTATTAGATTTGCAAATACCGTTTTACCACCTCATATTAAGCAAGAGTTTGAAATTGACTTAATTCAAAGTAAGCCGAATCTTGAAACTTATATTTCTAAATTGAAAAAATGGAAAGATTGTTTAGAAGAAAAATTGGATAGAACATACGGTAAGATCAATTTGGAAAGAGTTTGTCCACATTTGAGTCAATTCCATCATCAAAAATTTGAAGATATTGAAATTCCAGGTCAATACTTGTTAAATAAAGAAACAAACCAGTATTTTATAAAGATTGAAAGATTTATGCCAACAATTGAAATGATTCGTGGACCAACTGCATGCTATAAACGTATTACAATTCGTGGCCATGATGGTAGTTTACATAAATTTGCTGTTCAATTTCCAGCTGCAAGACATTGTAGAAGAGAAGAAAGAATATTTCAATTATTTAGATTGTTTAATGATCAATTATCAAGAACTGTTCAAACTAGGAAACGTCATATTGAATTTACATTACCTATTGCAATTCCATTATCGCCACATATTAGATTAATGACAGATGATGAAAAATATATTAACATGTTGAATATTTATGAAAGATATTGTAAGATTAAAGGACAAAATAGGGATGAACCATTAGCATACACAATTGAGAAATTACATGCAGCTTATGATCCAAGACTGCCACGTCCAGATGTTTTGAGTGTTAAAACTGAAATTTTGAGCGCAGTGCAATCATTATTTGTTCCAAATACCATTATGAAAAATTATTTCTTGAATTATTATCCTAAGTTTGAAGATTTCTGGATTTTCCGTAAACAATTCAGTTCACAATATGCGACTTTTACATTTGCAACTTATATGTTATGTATCAATGCAAGACAACCTCAAAAGATTCATATTCATCAAGGCTCTGGTAAAGTTTGGACATCTGAAATGTTACCATATAAAGTTGTTGGTGCTAAAACACCTCATAATATTTTTCAAAGCAGTTCACTCGATGTTTCAGCACAACGTGCAGCTCCAATGTTTTGTTCATTAGAATTAGTTCCATTTAGATTAACGCCAAATATTCAGGAATTAATTGGACCAATTGGATCAGAAGGTATTTTATCAATGCATATGATGTTAATTGCACAGTGTTTAGCAGATCCACAATATGAAATTGAACATTTTCTTAATTTATTTATTAAAGATGAAATTCAATCATGGTATGCACAAAGAATGAGGGTACCGAATCAAGAAACTCCAGATTTGAAAGAAATTGTTAGAGTTAATGTTGGTTATTTAATCAAAAGAATTATACAACTGGCAAATACTGATCCTTCTGGTCAATCTGTCTCAAGTCAATACATTGTTAATTTGATTACACATGCAGTTAATCCAAGAAATTTAGCAAGTACAGATACTCTATGGATGGCTTATTTGTGAGCTTTTGTATTATTATATCTACTATAATTTATTTGTTTTATATTTGATATCTAGTAATCAGATCTTTTTAGATCTTTAATTTTGATTTTGGTTTCATTTTACTTTGGTTTATATATTATTCTTTATAGAAAAAAATTATCTTATTTTATTAAAGTATTATCTATCTTATATAGAAAAAGTTTAGAAGAAATCATTAGAAAATCTACGTTGAAGTAAATCATTATTAAACATAGCTTCCATATCAGATACGTCTTGCATACGTTCAATTCTATTAAAACAGCGTCTTATTTTTCTATCTGTCATAATTAAATTAATGACAGCTAATATTAAATTAATAAGGGTTAATTGAAATGAAATTATTTGAAGGATCCGAACAAAAATAGTCATATCAATTGGCAATTCCTTCATTTCTTCGAAACTATATCTCATTTCAATGAATGGTCCACCTGAAAATACCTTAATCATTGCAATGATTGAAACTAATGTACAAACAGATTGAACAACTACACAATTTCTCAATTGTCTATAAATTTGAATTTCGGAAGATAATTGAGAAAAAGGATTTTCAAGGACATCATCCAACTCTTGAATAAGAGCTAATGGTAAAATATATGAAAACACCAAATTCAAAGCTTGTGATAAGTAAAACATATTCATGCTTTCTTTCACGTTAATTAATGCAAAGGCAATATAACTAAAAACCAATTGAGATAAAATAGTTATGAACATCAGCATCATGCACGAAAAAAGTTTATCGTTTGAATAGATGGCATTCCAGTTTAAGACTGACATTAGTGATGTTTTCTTTAAAGTATAATGCTGATTTTGTGTGTCATTGACATCACCTATATTTTTAGACAATTCTAAACGGTCATTATAATCAAGGATTTCACGTAAAGTTTTAAAGTTGTTGACTGTTCTAGTAGTCATAGCAAAGACAGAATATCCACACCGAAGGAGAGATTGTTATTTATAGAGATAAAAAAAAACAGTAAACCAGAAAGTTGAAACAGCATGGTAAATACAGATCAAACTTGTAACGGGGATCTTTTATTTGCAAAAACGGGGTAAAGTCCCCTTTCAAGAGAAACGAAATGGGAATGGGAATGGGAATGGAATGGGAAGGATGTTTGTTCTGGGAGTAAAGTGTACTGGTGTGTTGATGTGTGTTTATATGTGCAGTGGTTATACAGTCAGGTGTAGGTTTTTAGGTGTAAATGATGTTGGGGAAAGTCAGGTGTGTGAACCGTGCTGGTATATCTCCATGCCTTGGTACCATTTGATAAGTGTTGAGGATAATTCATTTGAAAGTAGAGTACCACCATCTCTCTATCTTGCATATCAAACTAGTGGATTTAAACACACCCACATTGACCCAAACACCTCTAGCACCCATGATATTGGCCATGATCATATCTGTAAAAAGTCTATCACCAACAACAGCAACTTCTGATGGATTATCACAAACATTGTGTGTTTTGAAATAATCCATAATTTCTTCATGACATCCCGGCTTCTTAGTAGTATGTCTTAATACAGGAACACCTGTTCGTTCCTCTAATATTTGTGCTTGCTGATGATTGTTTTTATCATCATTTGTACCTGCTGAATTACTTACAATCAACAATTTTGCACCTGGATATTCTTTCTTTAAAAACTCCCATTTTTCAGCATATTCAGGCCACACTTTATCATCATGTGCTAGGGCAAAACAGTTGTCCTTATCCAGCACAACTGCTTTAATGTTTGAATCAGGAATAGACACTGGAACAGGTAATTGGTTGAAAGTGGGTATAACGAGATGGGGCATGCATAGTTGCGGGTTAAAAGCCAACCTCACAATATTCAGAGTAGCACTGAGATTGAAGCCAGACATCAGAGAAACGTCGATTGGTATGCAGAAAACCAACAAGTCCCCCTCCAAACCGTCCAAACCCAACGTGAAATATCACATTCACATTACACATCCACCCCATGAAACTGAAAAATGACAGATTCGTCTCGAAGACGCGGGGAATTTTTTTCTTCGGGTTTTCGTTTTCGTTTTCGTTTCTCTGTTCTGTGCTTGAGATTCCAGGTGTCTGTCTGGATGGCTGGAAACAAGGGAAGAAAGAGGTGAGCCGTGTTCGCAATAGCCAGAAGCTTTTTGTTTCTATCAGAAGAAAATACATCTACTAGAAAAAAATGTCACAAAATATCACTCCCAAAAAGTCCCAGTTTTACTCCGTTCTGAACACGACGGTGAGTACTGATAGTGATTTGGTCAGTTCTTCTTCCTCAAACAATGCGTCAACGGATGATCATAGTCACGATCATCATCATCATCCTCATCATAATAATAATGAAGAAGATGATGAAGCTGACGAAATGTGTCTGATTTGTGCAGAAACCATAAAAATTGCTTCTTTATCTCCGTGCAATCATATAATTTGTCACGTTTGTTCCTTTAGAAATGTTGCACTTTATAAAAAAAACCAATGTTTAGTGTGTCGTACTGAAACACCAACTTTAATTTACACCGAAAATTTGGCATTTACCAAATATGAAGATGTTAAAACTGGTCAGCTTCTTCCTTTATTTAAAAATAACCATGGTATCAGGTATACAAGTGAATATGCCAAAGATGAAACTTTAAAACTGTTGGAATACACCTGCCCAATTACATCATGCAGTTTTCACGGTAGAAAAATGAGTAATTTTAAAGAATTAAATAATCATGTTAAAGATGTCCATGGGAAATTTTATTGTGAATTATGTGCTAAATTTAAAAAGGCGTTTATTAATGAATTGAAACTCTATAATAGAAAACAACTTCATCAACATCAATCTAAGGGTGATAGTGCTGGTTTTAAAGGACATCCAGAATGTAAATTTTGTTCTAACAAAAGATTCTATTCTGATGATGAATTATCTGTTCATATGAGGGATCATCATGAAAAATGCCATATTTGTCAACAAATTGACCCAAATAATCCACAATATTTCAAAAATTATGATCATTTGGCACAACATTTTAAATCTGCCCATTATACATGTAATGTCCAATCTTGTTTAGATCAAAAATTTGTTGTTTTTAAAGATGAATTTGAATTACAAACGCATATGGCTAAAGAACATGCTGGATTATATGGTAATAATATTTTATCGACTAATACTTTTAATAATCAATTATTTACAGTTTCAAATAATAAAAAGAAAATTTCAGCTAACAAGGAACTTTCAATTGCAGATAGTTATGAATTAAAGAAGAAAAGATTAGAAGAAAGAGCAAAACATTATTTAAGCTATTCACAGGAAAATTTTGATAAATTTTTAATTGTTAATATAGAGTATAGTAATGAACAAATTTCAGCTAATGACGTTTTAGATAGGTATCACGAAATTTTCAAAAGTAGTAAGGATGTTGATTATGATTTACTTATTTATGAATTATCTGGATTATTCTCATCTAAATCTAATTTACGTAAAGATTTAGAAGCAATAAATAAACCTCAATTAGAAATTAGAGAAATGAAAGAAAAATTCCCTTCATTACCAGGCACGGGACACTCATTACAACAATCTTTTTGGGGTGAAGATGCACCGAAGTCCAAATCTAAACTAAAATTATCTACATCAAATTCATCATCTCGAACAAAATTACCATCATTACCAGTTGATAATTCACCCCTTTTCCCAGACTTACCAGGAACAGGTTCTTGGACAACCAGTCGATCATCATCAACCAATTCAATTACATCTTCTTCATCAACTAAAACAAAAACAAGAGGTATGGCTACAAATGCACCAATCAATGCATATAGTATTCCTGGTTATAACCCTATTTCAACAACAGCTAAAAAGACCAAAAATTCATGGAATCCACCAAAAGCAGTTTCTTCAATCACTCCACAGGGATCATCTGCATCATTAGCATCCACACTATCAGGATTATCTACTGCATCTTCAAATACACTTTATCCAAGTCTATCACGCACATCCGCTTCCACACCGAAAGTTGTTAAAAAAGTCATAAGTAAACCTGTCGATTCATCACTTTTCCCAAGTTTACCAAATGCACCAATAAAGAAAGTCATACCTAGAGTTAATCCTGTACATACCTCTAATGGATTATGGGGAAATGGTAATATTCCTACAAGTACAAGCACATCGCAAAACGATGCGTTTGACTTAGATGTTATTGGCACTAGTTTGAAAACCGTTAAGAAGGGCAAAAAGGGTAAAAAAGTGGTTTATCAATTAGAGCTTTGAAATGAGTACTAATTATTAGATATTTATATAACCTTTTAATTTTTTTTTTTTTTTTAATAAATTAAACACATTAAACATGCTTGAACCCCCTGGTCCATGCGTAAGAGCCATCTATTAATAAAACAATGATAAAACATGGAATGAACGTACACCAAAAATATATATGTTGAAACCAAGGATGATCAAGATTATATAATTCATTAACAAATGAAGACATCGTTGATAATGAACCACAAAATCCAGTTGAAAATGCGAATAGTACAAATTGGTGTACTTTATTGGATATTAATAATTGAGAATCATCTTTATTTTTAAAACCATGGCTTAATAATTCTAAAATAGCAATTAATAAAGTTCCTATAATATTAGCCATTAATGTACCTGTTGGGAACCAAGGTTTAAAAAACCTACCGTTATATTTAGATAATTTAAATCTTAACCAAGCACCGAATGCACCTGTCAAAAGAGCAAATGAATAAGTATTTTTATACCAATAATTAATAGATAATACACATGTAAGGATTAAATTGGCAATTAATGCACATATACCAACAAGTGAAAATGATAATTCAAATATTCTAACATTATGATATGTTAAAAATCGGGAAAATTTTGGAACTATGTAATTATCGAAAAACAATGCAAAATGTTTACCTAAAGTGTGACCAAAGAAAGGTAATGCAAAAGTAGTTAAAGAAACAGCAAAAAATTCCATAACTCTATATCCATCATTAGGTAATGGATTTTGAACAAGATCAACAGTTACGAAAAAGATTTCAATGATTGAGCTAGACATTGTGGAAAGACTACCACATAAACCACTGGTTAGCCCAGTATGTAATGCTAATTGTTTCATATTTGTCTTTTTTGAATGGGATAAAATGTAAGACCAAAAACTAACAGAATTATTACACCATGACATAAGAAAACAAGCAGTAAAATTAACCCAAACTACAGTGCCATCACTGTAATTGATATATGAATTTGAATAGTTTGTAAGTTGTTTTAGTGAATATCGTGCTAGATTCCCAGGAATTGAAAATGAAATAACCAAAAGCGTGACTAAATATCTATTGGAAAAAGGAGTGTCCTCAACAGACATGATATTTTGAGGTTTCCAGAATTCCAAATGCAGTGGAGTTATTTCTTTTTCCACCAGTAATTCCTGTTGTGTTGGTATCGCTTCTAACTGTTGAGCAATTCTTTCTTCGAAAGTAGAAACGATTGATTGATCTATTGATGGAGATCTGTAAAATTGAGTTTGAGAAGCACTGTTTTGGGTATCGTTAGCCGAATTGTCGATTTTGCCAATTCCATTGACATTATTGACATTATCGACATCATCGATTTTGTCTATATTGTCGTCTGGTAAAGACATGGTTATGTATGATTACAACTTGGAGTCCGGCCCACATTCCAAACTCCGCAATATAAAAATGGTCCCGAATCCGAGAAGAAAGAAAACATAACAACATAAAAGCCGAGGCTGAAAATGGCGAACGGATAAATTTAGAGGGTTTTTGATAATGATGAATGTGTTGTGTTGCATGTGTTCATCGTTGGTGTTCTAGGAGGGTAATGAGCACTGAACAACATGAAGAAAGTGTTGGGAACGACGGAGGGGTTGGTTGGTATTCCCGAATGCTTCCTTTTGCCACGGCACCCACTATTGTACGTGCCCACCAAAAAGATGAGTATTTCGTTAACGAATTGCAGAAACAAGTGGTGGAATTAATTAAGGGGTTTAAAGGTACGAAGTTTGTACATATTTATCAACCGGATTTGAATACTCTTGTCAAATTGGTGTATTTTTTAGTTACCACGGCGGTGGGTGCACGTACCTTAGGTGAGGAATATGTGGATTTAAGGTACGTTGATGCAAGTGGAAGACGAAAAGTTGGATTATTACGAAGACTTGGATTTGTTGTTTCGTATGTACTTACACCTTACCTGCTTAGTAAACTAATGAAGGTCTTATCTAAAGCGATTGCAGATGTCACTGAAAATGAGAAGAAGAGTAAGAGTAAGAACAAAAACAAGAACAAGAACAAAATCAAGATTATGAGTATGATTAAAACAATTTTAAAAAAATTTACATTTATTAATATTATGAATGCCATGAATTTGCATCTTGCATTGTTTTATTTTACGGGGAAATACTATCAGTTCTCAAAACGGGTTTTCGGATTACGGTATGTGTTAAATTACAATCCAGACCGTCGGTCCAGACAAGCAGAAGGGAATTACGAAATATTAGGTATATTGATGATGGCCCAGCTTTCACTAAAATACGGTGGAATTGTGAAGAACATTCTGAAAGGAACTTGGGCTGGAGATAATAGTGGTTCTGGAACCAATGGCGATAAAGACACAGAAAGTAACAAGGAAAAAACAAGGCGGGAATTTGGCCGTGGTTTATACCGGGGTTTGGTTATAATGCAACCATCTGATGGGGAAAACAAAGAAGAAAATGATTACGTTAATGATGATACGTCAGGTGCTGATAAGGCAACGTACCGTGTGAACGTAGTAGATTTGGCTGACGACAGTCAGCTGCCGTATATCCGAGGCCAGAGTCGGACGTGTATGTTATGTTTGGAATCACTGCAAGACCCGGCCTGTGGAAGCTGTGGACATGTCTTTTGTTGGGGATGTGTCGTAGCCTGGTGCCGTAGCCATGGGGGCTGTCCGCTTTGCAGAGCACCGCTGACAGCTAGGGATTTGATTCCCCTCCGTTGATGTGCTGTAAAGAGGGGACTGGACGTGGCGAAAACCACTCGTGTGACCACCAAGTCCATTGTTAGACCGACGTTTCTGCACGTTGCATTGTTATCTTTGCTCACTTGATTCAGGCGAAAAAGACGCAGGCGAAAAAGACGCAACACTATTTAGGAAGGGCCTTTCCCTGGAAATGGGGTGCGTTTTGAATTTTGGGCTTGTGTATTTTTCTTTTGTAGTGAATTGGAATAATAATAAACACAACAATCAACAAACAAACTAATATAATGTCCTGCTCTCAATCTACTACCGCTCCATGTTGTCAATCAACCACCGCTGCTTCTACAACAGTGTGTGCTTGTCCTAAGAAATGTCAATGTGAAGGTGTCTGCACATGCGGTTCATGTGCTGGAGACAATTCCCAGTGTGCTTGTCCAAGTGCAGTGTGTGCTTGTGAAGGCGAATGTTCTTGTGAACATTGCAATACCAAACAATGTTCATGTACAAGTCCAGCACCATCTAAATGTTCATGTCCAAAGAAATGTCAATGTGAAGGTATCTGCAAATGCGGCTCATGTTCTGAAGATATTTCAAAATGTACATGTCCAACTGCTGTATGTGCTTGTGAAGGCGAATGTTCTTGTTCCCACTGCAAGACTAAACAATGTTCATGTACATCATCTGACAAATGTGCAAAAGGTTGTGCTTGTTAAACATGTCATCTTATCTGAGCTATGAATAACATGCTCTTTTTTCTTTTTTTTGCTTGACTTTTTCCTTGATATATAAAAATAGTGTTTAATCCTGAATAGTGAATGAGATGTAATGCCCTTTAATCACAGAAACCCCCCTTTCTACAATAACAACAGTAAAAGAAACAAAAGACAGAAAGAAGAGAAAAAACAGCTGCAGAGCCGACTTTTGTACTTTTCTCGCACTTTAACACCGTGCTGGTTCTGACAGCCCGTGCAAGACAAAGCTAGTCAATTGAAGGATTACATAACGGCTACACAACAATGGAAATACAAAACAATAAAAGAAAAGGGTGAAAAGAAGTATTGAAAAGATAAAAGTTTAAGAAACGTCTCGTAATCACAACTTCTTTTCTTCGGTTTTTTCGAGAGGAACAACACCGGCTGCAGTTGCAGTGGTAGAATCCGGGGTAATGGTGTTGATAACAGGCGATAGTAAACCTGCACCTGCATCTTGTTGTTGCTTCTTCAATTCAGCAAGTCTCAAAGCTTCGTCATTGACTGACTTGACGTCTTTAGCAACATTGGTATAAAAATCGTGAACTTGACTGCCGTATTTATCATTCTTAAACTTGTCCAGATAAGAATTAAGAGTTCTCAGTCCTTGACTCCAATGACTTTCAATTCCAAATTGAGAATTGGCTTGGTTGTACAGAGAGTTAGTTTGATCAACAATTTGCTTATTCTTGTCTTGTAGATGATACTTACTATCTAAACCAGAAATAAATGAACGGAATTTGTCTGAAATACCACGTTGTTGATCAAAGTTCACTGCCTTTTCAATAAGCGATGATTGTAAAACGTATCCGTTAGCCAATAATTCTGCAATGATAGCACTCTTAGGTTTAGCTTCTTGTTCGATATCACCATCAGAATGCGCATCAATATCTGCTGCTGAATCTTTTTCATCATCGTTTGATTCAGTACCACTAACTGTAATTTGAGAACCTTCAAATTCTGCACCGTTTAAAAGTAATGCAGTCGAAATAGCTGAAGCCTTTTCAAATTCGACTTTGATAGTCTTAGTTTTTTCTGTCTTTTCAATCACTTGGATATCTTTGATTTTTCCACAGAAGGAGAAAAATTCATGAATCTTGGTGTCAGTAGCACTGACTGGAATTTGGGATGCAATAACGCTAGACATAGTTGCTGATTGTGTGTCAATTGTCTTTCTGACGCCTTCCATCACCAGTCTCCGAAGAAGAAACATGACACTACAAGCCACAGAAATAATGACATGTCCCTGCTTTTTCTCTCGCCCTCGCACTCGCCGCGCCGATAAGATTTCTAGGGGTTGCTTTATACATCGCATGTGCTACATACATTGATAACCATTATACGTTCGACACTGTCACCAACTTGGCGGTTTCTTCGTACTTGGTGAGCTCAGTACGAACTGCCAACACGCTGTCAACGATAACTGCGTCCACACCAGCAGCTATTTCTAATTTGGCGTTTTCAGGATCGTTATTCGCAGTCCCGTACGTAAAACATGCCAATCCACTGGCTTTAACAACACTTGCTAATCTCGGACAATAAACAAATGGTACTGCATCACTAACTATACCAAATAAATTCCAATTCTTAGCAAATCTAATTGCATTTTGTAGCGAACTTGCACGTATATCTGCCATTTTATTGACTCCTGATTCCGTCAAGAATAAAACTGGAAAAGATGGTTGTTTCATTGTCATAATCATACAAATATCAGGATGAAAAGATGAAAAAATAACATTTCTATTTTGATATTTATTGTAAACCATTGATAAAATAGTATCACAAAAATGATTCATTTCTGGTGCAATTTGTCCGATATCATCTATTTGAGATTCATCTAACATTGGATATTTTAATTCAATATTAAAACCTACATTTATTGGAACTTTTTTAAATAATTCTTCTAATGTAGTAAATGATGATGCAATTGTTGTACCACGTGTATTTGCCTTGAATTCTTTTGTTTTCCAAGTTTTAGTTAATTTCATTCTTTCATGATTTGGATTCATATCTTCTTCATCAGATTCATTATTATTTGAATCAATAATTAAATTACTCATTTTATCATTTAATTCTTTTTTACTGTCAGTTTTATATGAAATTGATTTAGAATTCGAACGTTTGGAAATATATGAATCATCTTTTACAATCAATTTCTTCTTATCAAACTTCTTTTTTTCTTTACTTGAATCCAAATGCATAAATTGTTCCAATGTTAAAGAATTCATTGGAATATCAATACCAGATTCAGCAATAATAAAATCATGATAAATAACAGGTATATCATCTTTAGTTAATTGAACATCAAATTCAACATATTGTGCACCTAATGAAGCAGCAGCAATAAATGATTCAACTGTATTTTCTCCTAATTGTAAAGATTTTTTATTACGACTATTCATACCATTACCTCTATGACCAATTACTCTAGGATGAATCAAAGATTTCCAATAATTATCTGCATCTTGTGGAATATGACCATTTTCTTCAAATGATTTAACAATTAAAGCCTCAAATTTAATACTTCCCAAAACTTCCATTGTATTAGTTTCTAAAATAGGAATTTTAACACAATTAAATAAAGATCTTTTATTTGGTCCAACTGATGTATAAATATTTTTCAACATTGCAACACCACGACCTAAAATTTTCTTATTTTTATTTTTTTTACTTGAATTATTTGTTTCAATATCAAAAGTTGGAACAATATCAAAATAAAGCATAGTATCTAATGGATTTTCATTATTACATTTGAAAGTAATTGGATCAGTTGAACTACCATGATTATCATCAAGTGGTAATGCAAGTGAATATATTGAATCATTTGATGAATTTGATGTACTGATAACAATAGATAATGCAGAATCTAATTCTGTTGAATGAATTTTAGATAATGGAATTTTATTCAATTCAACAGCTGGTGTCATATCACGTAAATCTGTTGTACCTATGGTAATCAAAATAATAGATTCTCCCTTTTTCAAATATCTATTACCAACAATAGTTTTATTACTATTATTAGGAACAGTAGTTGTTAATGAAGATGGTGTATTTGATGATGGTAAAGAAGATAATGATAAATTTCCATGTTGTAAAAGTTTCAAATCAATTTTATCAGATGGTGGTTCAGGAGTTTTCGATTTAATATCAGAAATCTTATGAATACTTGATGCTGAATTATGTCTTACTAAAAGTTTTGGTGATAATTTCGGTGATAAAATTTTGTTCTCTGATAACAATAAATCATAAGCATTAAAATCAGGTGGTGTAATTTTATCAATAATTTCAATATGACCACGTAATGCAGCATGTTCACGTGGTGTCCATCCACTTTCATCTTGAATATAATAATTAGCACCGAATTTAATTAATAAATCAATTATTTCAGCATAACCATTTGCAGCAGCAACAAAAATTGGAGTCCATCCAAAAGTGGCTTCTCCAATTTCAGTTTTTGCATTATTTTCAAGTAACGATTTAACGCTATCCTTTAAATCATATTTTGCTGCAACATATAATGCAGTTTCTTTAGATTGTTCACTTTCATATGCATCAATATTAATTCCTTTACATTTCAACAAACATTGTAATAAACCAGGTGTATTCATTCTAGTTGCCACATGTAATAGATATGGACATGTTAAACTAATATTAGAATCAATTGCATCAATTAAAACTTCTGTAGTTTTTGGATGTTTTCCTAAAATTGCCAAATGAATTGGAGTTAAATTTTCTGAGTCACCCCAATTTGAAGTATCATCAAGTGACATTTTTTCATTATACATTCCCCATTCTTTTAAAAATTTAAGAATAATGAATGTTACTTGTTTTAAACCATATTGTGAAGAATAATGTAATGGAGTTCTTTTATAGTTATCTTTTTGTAAAATAGCAAATTTTAGATGAGCTGGCAGATTCTCAAAAATATACAAAAGACCTTGTGAAAAATCATTCGAATTAATACCATCTGGTCCATAAGTATTGAATAAAGAAGAATTATAATCAGCTTTTTTTAATTGACCAATATTATAATCATTGTTTACGGACCTATGAAAATTCTTTTTACCTAATGCAATCACATGATGATGAATAAAATTTCTACCTGAAACATCACTAGAATCCGAAAGAACAGGGATAATTTTAAGTAACAAATCAATTGATTTATAAGATAATTCTAATGTTGCTCTATTCAATAATGACAATAATAATTTTAGTGGTGTTAAAACTGGTGACATATATTCTTTAATCAAAAGTTTTTCTAGTTGTTCAACGTTATCTGATAAAATTGAGTTTAAATAAGGATCTAAACCTGAATTTTTAATAGTGGTATTATTTTTATTAGCAACTATGACTGATGATGGGGGTGGCAACCGATTTAATTCTAAAACTGTACTATTATTAGAAACTGGATTAATATCCAAATTAGAAATTGATGAAGCTGCAGAATCATCTGACAATTTATTAGAAACCATGGAAATTTCATTAAAATCTTTAATAGTCAATAATTTATTCAAATAATCATTGATTGTACTTAAGCATTTAACCAAATCGGAATCATTACAGAAGGATAATGCATAAACTTTTGATTTTAAATAAGATTCTTGCATTTTAGTTCCTGCTTTTTTATCCAATTTTTTCAAGATTTTTACAAAACCTCTTCTATTTAATTCTGCAAACCATTTCAAATTTCTAAAACAATTTCTTAATTCTAATAAAATATCAACCAAATCATCATATTCTTCCAAATCATTAATATCCGAAGAGTTTGTAGGAAATACAACAGTTAATTTCTTCAATCTTTTTTCATAATCTAAATATTTTTTATTGTAAAATTCATCAACTTTTTCAACATTACTATCAGCATGAAAGAAAAATCTAGCCAAATCGAGTTTAATTTGTTCATTATTGAAAACGTCAATCCCTGGATTTTCATTTCTCAGCTCAATTTCTTTCAAATGGATTGATTTCACAATTCTTTTCAAGCTTTTATAATCCATATAATGTTGTTGCCATTCTGGAATCTGGTGTGTTAATAAAGTATGGCCAAACTTCATATTTTTATGTTTCTAAATTCAATTCAGCCCTACTTTCTTCAAAATATGAACGTATACAAAATGTGATTTTTTTAAACAGTACCATAAAAGAAAAGGTTCAATATTGTTCAAAACATTAAGTAAAGACCAAGCATCCGCCTTTTGCTATTGCCTCCCCACTGATCTACGATAATTTTAAAAGGGAGATAATAAACGTGCGCTTATTACCCACACTCAATATTACTATTTTTGTAAATTAACATTAGTTCGTTACTGCGATATAAATGATTGGCTGGCGGGTGTTGAAGAGCACATGCACTTTCAGTAGTTTGGTGCAAGGCCATCTGATTTAACAAGTTTGTACACATCGTGTACTGAAGCATTGACAAATTGTCTAACTTCTAAGGTCAACCAGACTTTGAGCATGGAGAGTTTGTTCATGTTCTGGAAGATCAGCTTTCCTTCTTGGAAACTGATTTGTCTGAGGATTGGAATCGATCTGTAATAAGAATGATGTTAGTAATCTATGTATATTCAGATTAAAGGAAAAGAAAAAAAAATCTAAACTGTTGGAATTCAAAATTGCATTGTAGGAAATCCAATAGTCCATGCAAATACCCACCTTGCAAATAAATCAATCTCTGGATCAAGTTGTCTACAAATACCTTCTAAGATCAAAATGGCAACAACAATACTTACAAAATCACCTTCCATTCTGACATGATGTGAACGAACCATTCCTAACATATTATCTAATAAATCACCAATTGAAACTGATCCAAGTGTAAATGTTCGTTCTTTAACTTTATTAACCAATCTTTCGACTTTAATTTTGAAAAGTTCTTTATTAATTGCAGTTTCTGGAGTTTTAGAACGTTCAATCATTAATTCACCTGCTTTATATCCGTCAAATTGTGCCAATGCATTAAATAATGAAATAAAGTTAAATCTATTTTGATCATCAAGCTCAGTAACTAAACCAGCATCGATGAAACAAAGTTGAGGAACGTATTTTTCAGCAAGTAATTGATTTAATTTTAAACTTAAATCAGGTATTGATAATGTATTCAGTTCAGAAGTTAAATTATCAATTTCAAATTCATTAATAATTGCCGGAATTTTATTATAATTATCAGCTTTAATAAATTTAATAAAAATATTTCCTGGATGTAAATCTGCATGTGTAAAATTATCTAAAATCATCATTTTTAAAAATGAATCAATTAATTTATCACTAATATATTTTAACATTTTATCATTTTTCATATTTTTAACATCTAAAATTTTATTCATACTAATACCATAAATTCTATCTTCAATTAAAACTTTTCTTGAACTATATCTGGGTTTAGGGAAAATAACATCATTGGTTTTAGAGAATTTTTCCCTAAATTTATTTAAATTATAACTTTCAATTCTTAAATCTAATTGTAAATTCATTAAAAACGCAAATTGTTCAACTTCTTGTGGTAAACTTAACCATTCCATTGTTGGTATACAATCAATTAAATTTGCAAAAAATGACATAATTTTTAAATCTCTTGAAATGTTCTTTTCAACCCTTGGATGAACAACTTTAACAGCAACCAACGCATCATGTTTATTTTGAGTTTTCATAAATTTTTCATTCAATTTTGCCAAATAAACTTGTGCAATTGCACCACAACCAATTGGTTTTTCAGGGAATTCATCAAAAATTTCTTCTAACTCAATATTATTAAATGTTTCTCTTAAAATTGCACGTGTTTGTTTAAAACTATGTTCTTTTGCATTACTATGTAAATTACTCAATTCTGCACATAAACCCCTATTAAAAATATCAGTACGAGATGCTGCCCATTGGCCAAGTTTAACAAAAGATGCACCACCAAGTTCAGCTGCAAATCTTAATAATTTATACCATAATGTTGCACCTGACCTTTCACCTAACTTATTAGTTTTACCAAAAAAGGTGATTGGATATAACGTAAACACGGGTACAAAAATAACTGATAATTCAAGAAATCTACCAAAAGTAACAATTGGTTCATATAAATAATCTTGAAAAAAAAATCCAACTTTAAATAACCAACCAGTATATTTTCTTTTTAATCTTTCATTTCTATAATTATCTTGTATCCGTTTTTTTTCATTTCTAGATGCTTCATAAAGTCCCATTTCAAATGTAGGTTGAGATTTATCAGGATTTAGACTATTTTTTGGTTGTTTTTCAATTTCCTTTTTCCAATCATTTTCTGTAAATGGTTGAGATCCTTCAAATCGTTGTGAATTAATCATTTGTTTTTTATTATCTTCATTTTGTACAATTTCTAAAAAATGAATAGATATTCCTAAAGTGGTCAATCCCGAAACTCCAATCAATCCATATCGGAAGTAAGAATTGAATTTGATAAAGGATTGATGACGGAATGTACTGTAATAATGCTGGTTCTTAAATGAGAATTTCAAATTTGAGGCGGTTAAAGATAGTTTGAAATGTTGCAAAATCCCCGGTCGAAAGGTTGGGCTTTTATTGAATAACATTGTATATGTTAATTGTGTTGAGAGATTAGAAAATAGACCAAGCAAAAAGAAAGAAAGAGTAATTTTACTAACGCAGATATTCTGAGCCGGGGACATGTTAAAACAAAAGACAGTTTAACCAATTCGCTCTCGATTCAGAATCACTAGCAAATCTCAAATCAAACCCATCTTACTTTGAAAGAGTAGGTACAGACTATCTCTGGCTGTAATCAAGGTTCGATGTGATTGTGTTTTTATTAGATATGGTATGTTTTTTCTACAACTATTATCTGGCAAGTGCCAAAATTGTTTACATTACCTTTTGCGAATGTTTAAGAAATAAATAAATAGTACATAACAACCATGATAAATATCAGAAGTGCAACCCCTATTGCAATAAAAATTGATGACAATGAGATAAATTAACTCAGTCTTCTATTCTGTACCAACCATAGAGAATAGATAATACAGCTAATTCTATTCCACATTTTATTAAAGTTCTTATGACCGGTTTCAGACAAGGGTAAAAAGGAAGACGTTGTTCTAGCCAAGGGCCACAGCACATTGCATATATATTTACAATGTCTTCTGAACCATATGCCACAATACTTATTGTTAATAACATTTTACGTGCAGGTGTGTCTATAATTTGTTCGGTCCAAAATTTGTGCAGCCACAAAGCTATATTAACATCGTATATCATTAAACATAGTAGAAAGGCAGATGTTAGAAAAACTTTGTTCATTGTGTGGTCAACGCATGTATGAAGAGAAAGAGCATGAGGTTTAGCTTATTCAAGTAGATTAATGTAATGAACGGATGACGGATTTGAATAAATAGAGCGCTGAGCAAATTGTGAAGGTTGTACGGATTACTGATGGGATAACACTTTACTTGCTGTTGGTAATATATTCAGGTAGCCGGGATGGCAATAGAATGTATAAACCTTTGTTATAAACGGGATAAACAAATTAATATGCCATTTTCTTTCTTTATTTATTATACATTGTTATATTTCTATTTTGGGATACCTTCGATGTGACTGTGAATAAAGTACTTACATCTTGGAGGCAAAAACATAAGTGAAAATAGGCACGTCAAAATATTTAGAGATTTACAATTATGTGTAGACAAGAGTTTGGTAACTTAATACAAAGGTATCGAAATGAATGATAAGAAAAGATATAACGATTAAAGCGGAGAGATGAAATTTTATAATTGTGAATAATATGAAGTTTACATTTGTTCTTCTTGGATAACATCGATTAACCAATCCAAACCTTCAGTTAAACCTTCACCTTTGATTGCACTACTTGCGACAATACTCCAACTTCTGTCTTTTAATTCAACTAAACCAAGAGCTTTTGAAACTTCAGCAGCTGTTAAAGCGCCTGGTTGATCTTGTTTATTAGCAAATACAAGCAATGCACTATCTACCAATTCATCTTCTTTAAGCATCATATGTAGTTCTTTCTTTGCAGTTTCCAAACGATCTCTATCTGTTGAATCTACAACGAAGATAACAGCTGCGGTGTTTGCATAATAACATCTCCAGTACGGACGAATTGAAGTCTGTCCACCGAGATCCCACATATTAATAGATATGTTTTTGTACTGTAAAGTTTCGACATTAAAACCTATCGTTGGTTTGGTCTTTACGACCTCACCTAGTTGTAGTTTGTACAATATTGTTGTCTTTCCGGCACCATCCAAGCCGAGAATAAGGATTCTGATCTCCTTGTTGGCGCCCCAGAGTCGGCCAAACATGGAGCTGAAGATGTTTCCCATTGTGATGTTGATGTGTGTGTGTGTGTGTCTTGTGTTCTCTGGCCCTTCTCCTCCCCTCCCCTGCCCCTGCCCAACCACTCAGCTCAGCTCAGCTCAGCTCTGGCCAATCGGCACGACAGCTCGCCCGCGGGGTGTTGCAGAGCGAGAAGAGCGTTTTCCCCCTCCGCTGTGCAGGGCTGACTGTGAAGAGGACGGTGGGTTTGGGCTGCTCCCGGACGCTGCTAGTTTCCGGTGTGTTCTTTCGCCGCCAGCAAGCATGTCCCATCCTAACGTCTTACTTGTCGGTGCCGGTGGTCTCGGTACCATCGTCGCATTCGGCTTAAAATACACTAATAAATCAACCGTTTCAGTAGTCGTCAGAAGCGAATACAAACGGGTTGTTGAAAGTGGTTGGGAAATCCATTCTCCTGATTATGGTGTTGTGAAGAATTGGAAACCTCATCACATTTATCCTTCCGTAAACGATGCTGCAAAAAATCCTGATATTTATGATTTTGTCGTATTAACAACAAAAAATATCCCTGATGTTATTAAACCTGAAGATATAATAGAACCTGTTGTAACCCCTGGTAAAACAACAATTGTTTTGATTCAAAATGGTTTTGATATTGGACGTCCTTTTATTAAAAAGTATCCAAATAATGTTTGTTTATCAGGTATATCTCATATTGGTTCTCATTGTCATAATAATGTTATTACTCAAGAAAATACCGATAAATGTTATATTAGTTATTTTGAGAATCCAAACCTTTCAATAGAAATTCAAAAGGAAAAAGCTGATCAATTTGTTGATATTTATAATAATGAAAAAATTGATGTTTCTTTTTGTAATGATGATAAGGCTTTTAGATATCATAAATTAATGTACAATGCAACTTATAATACTGTTTGTTCATTAACTAGAATTGATACAGCTAGATTATTTATTAGTGGTACATTTGAGCAACTGGTTTTGCCTGCAATACGTGAAGTTTTTAAAATTGCAAAAGCTGATGGTGTTGATTTAGATCCTAATACAATTAATACTGTTTCACATTTTGGCATTGATTTATTTTATAAACCTTCAATGCTAGTTGATGTTGAAAAGGGTAATCCGATTGAGTCGGAAGTTATCCTTGGTAATTTACTTAATGTTGCTAAAGAATTAAATGTTGAAACTCCTGTTTTAAGTTTACTCTATAATCTGTTAGTTGCTGTGCAATTTAAATTGAAAGAAGATAGAGGTATCATTAAGGTTTCTGAAGAAAGACCATTGAATGAAAAATATTATTCATGATCATTAAAAATATTAATTTTATCCATAGACATTATATTTATATATAAATATATTTAAATTATTAACTATTATTAACAGCCTCTCTATCTTTTACACGTTGTAAAATTGTTTTGATCATTTCATTACCCATCTTTGTAGCTTCTGGAAACATATGCTCAAAAAATTCTTGTGTATATTCAAATTTTTTTTTATATAAATTAAAATCTCCATAACTAACAACATTTGACCATTCTCTTGAGGCCATTGTGAATTGTAAATCATCTTGACGAAACACAGTATTATCAATGGCAACATTAATACATTCTTCTAATAATCCTGGAGTACAGAAAAGATATTCAGAAACACCAAGAAAAATTCTAAAAAGTGGAGTTGAACAAATTATATGATCATATGGTACAATATCTAATTGTGACCAACTATCAACAATTGATAATAATGATAAATGAGAATTTTGTTGATTTTCACCAGGAGGATTTTTACCAAGAGAATATTGTTGAAGTAAATCATCATCTAAAAGTAGTTGATGATCTTTACCTAAATGACCAAAAACTTTTTTTTTTGCATTTAAAATTCTTTCAAAAAATTCATCCCTTCTCTTTTGAATCATCATTGTAAATAATTCTTCACATGATTTTGCATATTGTGTAATCTGTTTATGTGCAGAAGGATTTGTAATTGCTAAACCTGCATAAACATGCCATTTATTTGAAAAAATTCTCATTGAAATATTAACTTTTGCATTTTCAATACCACCTGTCCATTTAGGAGTTTCCCATGGATATTGATGACTATTATGCCATGCAACTCCCATACTTAAAAATGCTGCATGAGTAACAGCTTGTGTATCTGCAGTAATTTTATCATGTTCTTCAAAAGTTAAATAAACATGTTTAGAATGAAGACATGACATCAAAGATTCAACAAAATTAAAACTTTCATCACTTGCCCTATGTTGAATTAAAACTAATGGTTGACCTGTTGGATCAACTCTTGGACCATGTAATGAATGAACTGAAATTATTTCTATATCTGAAGGTAAATGTTCTTCAAATGCAGAAATTTCAGGATTTTTACATGAAGTTTGACCACCAACAATTGCATTTACTTTAGTTGCAGGACCATATATAGAAACAATTTTTTCAATATTTTCAGCTTCAACCGAATAAATAATATAATCTGCCGTTCTAGAAACGTAAAATCCATTCTTGTAAATTTCCACATCGGGTAAAAGTGAAGACATGCTTTCTTTTAACTCAAGATATCTCTCTTCACGATCACAACCGCAGACATTCCAGCCGGCCTCGGAGAAACGACGAGCGTACATGAGGCCCATATCTCCCAGACCAATGATTCCAATTTTCTTCGTCGCCTTAAGACGGGCAATTTCCTGTTCGTTTAGCACCACCATTTTCTATGTCTTCTCTTCTTCTCTGTCCCATTTTCCCCTCCACCCTTCTCTCTAACGATCCCCATCTTCTTGTACATTTCATGAAATCAACACACACACACATCTTCTCCCTGCATTAGACCGCGCTTTCCCCATTCGGATCTGTTGACACTTTTCGGTCTGTCGTTGTTGTGTATCTGCGATCGGATTTGTTTCAGGTACACTGGTACGTGTTTTGAAACGCTTGCTGGTTCTGTTCTGATTCACTTCTCTACCTGTAGTACAGCTCTACCTTTAATATTACACTACATTTGGTTTCTATAGAGTCTGTAATGAAAAAGAAAACGCTTCCAGTTGTACCAGCGCTCATCGTCTCGGACTCAGTAGCCATCGACAACGCCAAAAATACTTCTTCAAAAGAATCGTTTATTTATTGTCCGGATTTACCTCATGATAAAATAAATGCGTTCAAGCAAACTTATAAGCCGAAAAATGATAATCAATATTTATTGGAAAGAGAATATGACATTACTTTTGAAAGAAAACATGTTAAAGATTTAGTTCATCTTATAACATCACGATTAAAAAAAAATGGTACAAAAATTCCTTTGTTAATATTACCATTTAGACCTGCACATCATGATCAAGATTTAAAATTTTTTTTAAGTAAAATATTTATTAATGGTATTCCAGTTGTTGAAAATGAAGCAACTGAAATAATCAAATCTACGAATGATCATATTTTGATGAGTGCTTTAAAATTTATTTGGTGTCGTTTACCAGGTAAAGCAATAATTGGTTGGAAATCTTATACAAAATTTGTTAAACTTGAAGATAATGCAGGTTTTCCTGATAAAGCCTTCTTAGAGTTTATGCCTAATTGTTTATCATCAGGTGCTCATGCTTCAATAGTTTATGATTTCTTTGATTTAATAGTTGCATTTGTATTAAACTCAAAAGAAAACTTAATGACTGCTAAAAAATTGAGTAAATTATGCGGTTTATGGGCTTTTAATCCTGTTAGAAATAAAGTACCCGGATTGCCTTCATTTGAGAGAGGTTTATATGAATGGATTCCTGCAGGTGATGCAATGTTTCATTTATTATTATCTTTTGTTAAATCAATGCCTCCAAATGGTGATTTAACTAAATTACCAAAATTGTTTCAAGTTTTATTGAAAACTGCAGAGTATCCACCTTTACCAACATCTGCAACTGTCGAAAATTCTAGACAATTACAAGAAATCCCAATAGTTACAATACGATCTAATAAACCATCTAAAAATCCTGCTGAACTATTAACAAGAGTTGGTAAAATTTTAAATTTTGATGATCCAACAGTTTTTTATACACGAGAAGATTATTTATTATTAAAAAGAATTTTTAAAGAAAAAGATCATGTTATTGATGAATTATCTTCTGAAGGTTCAAGATTATTGGAAAATTTATGTTTGTATGATTCAGATTTAATTAATGATGGCAAAGATTTGAGTGCCTTAAAATATAAACTAATTCCTGGTTGGTCAACTGATATGACGTCAAGAAAATTTCCAACTTCTAAAACTGATGTTAAAGATTTATATACTGCAATTATTGGACGTGTTACTATTGATGATTATTTTATTTGGACTTGGTTAGCTTCTTTAGGTATTGAAGAAACTGATTTGAAAAAAAAAACTTTTGGTAAAACTTATATAATGGAAGTTGACTTAGCTGAAGGTTTTAAAAAATGGGTAATTGTTGAGGAACAAGATTTGGAAAGAGATGGATATGATATAGAACTTGAAATTAAACAAGAAAAATTAAAACAATTAGAACAGAAAATTCAACTAGCTGAAATTGAAGCTAAAAAAATTAAAAAGGAAGCTTTACTTCAAGCAGAAAAACTAGAAATTGAAAGACATGAAGCTAGAAAATTAAAAGAGAGAAATAATTTGGTCGAATTTAATAATCACGTAGATGCTGCATCATTGCCTCCTCCACCATTACCAAAAAAAGATTATAATAAGGTTATTCCACCAAGTCCAAAATTAAAAAAACCTCCTCCAAAGGAAATTTTACCAATAAAAAATAATAATGATTATAGTATACCTGCTAAATCAAAGAAACGAAATACCCAAAATCCACAAATTATAGTCAATACTAGTGAAACTGAGAAACTTTCAGATCCAATTCGTATATCGTTACCTGAGTTAGATATCGATGAGACCTTTCTAAAATATGAGGCTTTGGGATTATTGGATGATGATTTTGAGTATGAATCAACGCCAAAACAACCACATTTAAGTAAAAATTTTGAAAATATGGCATTACCTCCTGATCAAAGTCACAAAATCGACCGTATGATATATCCAAATGGAAAACCTTATTCACATTCACCTCCCAAAAATTATCAGAATTTATATTCACCTACAAATTACACAACTGGTAATTCAATATCACCTCCACGTTCATCATCACCACCTAAATTATCTTCTCCTCCAAGACCATATTCCCAACAAATTGTTTATGCAAATAAATTACCATCACCTCCACATACTTCATCAACTCCACCAAGAGCAGAATATCCAACAATGTCAAGATCTCCACCACGTCCACCATCTCATTCACCACGTTCAGTATATCCACCGTCAAGTTCTTTATCCCCTCCACCTCGTTCAGTGTCACCTCAATCTCCATTAATTGAACATACCTCTACATCACCACAGATTATTGAAGTGCCTGAATTGACACCAATAATTGATACCGAATATGATTCAAAAGAAATCCCAATCCTATCACCACCATCTTATGAAATTAAAAGTCCTATATTTGAAGCTAAGTCACCCGGCATCAGAAGCCCTGTTACTAAATCACAACTAAAAGCTGGATTTAATGAACTGGAAAATGAGTTTAAAGATTGTATGGATCAATTAGATGAACAGTTAACGGAACCATCAGCTAGTGAAAAACGTAAAGTTTCCGGATCACGTATTAGGAAAGCACCACCATCCATGAAATCATCAGTAATGTCAGAAAGTTCATCAATGTATCCACCTACTCATTTAGAACCAAAACTGACAAAAAAATCTGTTTCAAATTTAGATCATTCAAGAAATTCATCAGAACATTCAGCAGGACATTCAAAACCAAGCTTGTCAACTACAGTATATCATACCGTCCATAATTCACCATCACATTCGCAACAAGTTGATGAAATACCACAACAAATTCCTGCTAAATCACCAATTCCAATGCCATCAAAATCATCAATTCAAATGCCAACAAAATCACAGGAATATTTTCAAAAGTCACCAATGCATTATCCTCCAAAACCACCAATGCAGTACCCCCCAATTCAATATTCACCAATGCAATTTCCACCAGTTCCGGGCCCATTTCCTGGACCACAACAAAAATACCCTTCGAAATCTCCAGGAAATCGTGCATCAAAACCACCTGGTCCAATGCCACCATATTCTCCCGTTTATCCACAAGGTTATCCACCTACACCAAATTTTTATCCTTCAATGGGATTTTCACCAGGGTATCCACCAACTGGATATCCAATGCCACCAATGCAAATGCCTGGTTATCCACCATATCCACCATATCCACCCACTGGATTTTACCCACCGTCACCAAGCATGTCATCTAATGGTATTCCTGGCAAAACGGGTGGAAAAAAGGGGAATGATTCAAATATGTCACCATATAGTACCAATGTAATCAACCATATGCCGCCATCAGGAAAAGTGGATAGGTTACATGGACCACAAGCACTTAACAAAAAGAATGCTAGAGATGCTTTTATGAGTGATGCATTTGGTATTTGATAAACTTTCTGCTTTAATTACTTTTGTCACATATTCACACTATATATCCATTTATTTTTATAAAAACTATCTTCTAATTTATACACAATCTATTATAGACTTTTTAATGCATGCACTAGTAATCTACCTGATTAATCCACTTGAGAATTCATTTATACAACAAAACATGCTTTTGTAGAGCACGCGCAGAATGCAGGTTTACTCCATCAAAACGACTTGATGTCTACTGACAAGGGGGTCAATAAATACACATGTTGAGGGGAAACCTTCTTTTCTTGTCTGAGTTCTTGTTTTCGAAAAAGCTAACGGAAAATCCCTGAGAAATAATGCCACCAAGAAAGACTAAGTTCGTGACCATCAAGTTAAGCTCCGAACAGCTTGAAAAGTTTCCTGCATTAACTGCACATCAACAAGAAAAGAAACCACGTGGAAAACCAACAAAAGCTTCAATCAAAGAAGAAAATGGAATTATCAAAACAACAAATACTGATTCGACTAAAGTTAAGGAAAAATTTATAATACCTGAGTCAGAATCTGTATCTCGAGATCAATCTATGAAACCAAGTGCATCTCATGATTCACAAAGTCCAAGTATTGCAGGAACTCCAACTGCAAACAATTATAACACTTCAAGTAAACTTTCATCAAATGTTCGTGTTGGTATCAGTGGGTTGAGTATGAATACGAGTATTGTCAGAGAGATAGATACAAGTAATCATAGGGTTGGTTCATGGTGTAAATACGACGAACCAGCTGATGTTTCAAAGATTGTTGCTAATTCAACTGATGGTGCCGTTGAAACAAGTATAACTGAAACACAACAAACGGAAGAAAAAAATGTGGATATAACAAAAACTGGTTTTAATTTAGGTGCACAAGCACCAGGATTGCCTGAAATATCAGAACTAAATAAAACACAAGGAGTTGTAAGTATGAGGGATATTAGAGGATATAAAGAACATGAAGATAAAGCTGCGCAGAATGAACTCATTAATGTAGCAAAGAGTAAAGGACGCAAAATTGTTAGAAGTTTTAGTGGATACTTAATGTTATGGCCAAGTTGGCATAAGATTAAGGAAGGAAATCTAGAAAAACGATCAGAATATGTGAATGAAAAATCAACTGCACAGTCTAAAAATTCTAAAGATTCAAAGAATAACAATGGTAAAAACAACCTTACAAAATCTAGTGTTGGTCCAGATATGGTGACTAGTAATAATAGTACTGAAACTTCAAAACTTTCAGAAGGTATGAAATTAGAAGAATAATGACAATGTAATTTTTTTTTTTTGTTGAAGAGTAATTCAATTAATAAATAATTAAATTTATAAAGACGTTTAAAAATGATAAAAATAATTATTATACAAAATTATACCCGGTCCATACCATTAGTCCATTTATATGGTGCCAAAATTAGAAACACTGGAATAAAACAGAATAAAAATGTACACATAAAATAAGTATACCTATATCTTGGATTCCCCATATTGACAATTTCATTGCACATCATTGTAAATGTACTTAAAGATCCGCAAAGTCCATCTGCAAAGGCTCTAAAAATACAATTTACTTCTGGATCATGAATAATGAATTTTTTTGTTTCTTTATCTTTATACCCGTGTAATAAAAGATTGAAAATACCTAAGAACAATGAACCTAACAAAGTAGCTAAAAAAGTATTTGTGGGAAACCAATGGGAAATAATTTTACCATTGATTGCGGTTAATTTGAACCTAGCAAGACATACGAATAATCCAAACAATAATGCGATAGAATATTGACTCTTGTACCAATGATCATATTTTAACACTGCTGACAATATAATATTTACAGTAGTTGCAGCAAATCCTAAAACATTTAGTGTATATTCTATTGCACGACAGGTTCTTATATTAACAAAAGGTCTAATGTAAGGAACCACAATGATATCAACAAAATAAGAAAAATCAGAGCCTAATTGTAATCCAAAAAAGCACATTCCAACTTGTGCTAAAAGAACGGCAAAGAATTGCATAACTCCATATGCATTGTTAGGTGTGGGTAACGAAGCATTAACAGTTTCAAAAACCAGTTCCAAAATAAAAGCAGAAAATGTTGAAAAACAACCTCAAAACCCAGCGGTAACTGCAGTATGCAAAGGAATTTATTTTAAAATTACCTTTCGTTTTGAAGCTTGTGATAAACACTGCCAAAAATCTTCTGCATTATTTGCAAACCCCATTACAAAACATGATGCAAAATTGATCCAGATAATGGTACCTGACTCATAATAAATATAAGTATTATCATAAGTCAAGAATGATTGAAATGAAATTCTAGCCATATTTCCCAAATTAGAAAACGTCAGCATCAATAATGTCACATTGATACGACGAGAATATGGTGTATCTTATATACATGAAATCACGAGGACCCAATATCTTCTACATCCATTGTTCACTCCGTCGTTCTTGTAATGTAGGTCGTATACCTTGGCTTAAGCCATCACCTTCTTGTTGGTATTCATTTTTCAGTTTTGACTCAATAGATTCAAGATATCTTAAAGGTGACAATAAATGGAACATATTTTGAGATGTTAAATGTGTAGATATTTTATTGATTGTTTAGAATGTTCAGATTTTGGGGTGGTTAATGGAACAATAGTAGCATCTTCGATCGTTGTTAAATCGGTTCCATAATATGATGTATGGTCTTTGTCCCCTGTTACATTTGAATGGTTGTCGGTGGTGGTCGGCATTGCATTTGTGATTGAAATAAATCAGTTAATTAAGTAAAAAAGAGTTTGAATAAATAAATTTTAGTAAATTTCAATCAGCATATCCATCAAGGGAAAATAACGTTTTTAATTATGCCAACGGCCTGAAAAACCGGGCACCTGCGGATCCGAATTAGTACGATATCCCCGCATTCTTTACTTTGTCAGTTTTTCAATTTTTGCGGCCTTTATGATTTTTTTCGTAAAAATGCAATTAATCTTTTATAAACCCGGAATTATACAAGTAAAGTTATAAAATAAAAAAAAAAATTATTGGAAAGAAATAAAAGATTGGAGAATAAGTCGATTAATGTTTTTGTTTGAAATTTTTTCAATTTTTTTTCAATTTTTTTGTTTTATTTTCTGTGTTGATGAAAAATAAACTATCAGTGATATATGAGAATGTTATGATCTATAGAAACGTATCATGTATAATCTAAAACATACAATGATTGGTGGCATTCCCATTATCTGATAAGATGAAATTTCCTTTTAATTTTTTATTGTTCATTCTTGAATTGAATTTTAGACATTGGATAGTAGTTATTGTTGTAAACATGATTAACAGCATCTCTACCTACTAATCTTCTGGTATCAATAAATGATTGATCTAATTCGTCCACACTGGTAACACCCAACATTCTCATATCAGCCTTCATTTCTTCTCTTAAGATTTGAATTGCCTTTCTAACACCCTTTTCACCATAACCAGTGTTTGCATATAAGAATGGTCTACCAAGACCAACACCAACCTTACAATCTTTACCACCGATAGCTAATGCTTTTAAAATATCAGTACCTCTTCTAACACCACCATCGACAAAAATGTTGAAATCTGGATTTAATTTACCTTTTGCCTTTAAAATTGGAACAGATTCTGCCATGACTTCAATTGGAGGTGGGGAAGTATCTAATTGTCTACCACCATGGTTGGATAAGACAACACCTTGACAACCAATATCAATAGCCTTTTCAATGTCATCAACTCTTTGAACACCTTTTAACATAACTGGCAATTTAGTGTAAGAAATAATATCTTTAACTTCATCCCAAGTCAGTCTTTTATCAATAAATGATGGCATAGCACCAGAAGTTGAACCAGCTCTAACAGAATGATCTTCATCTAATTCATCATGATCTTCAGTAATTCTCATTCTGATATCTTTTTCTCTATTACCTCTGTTAGCAGCATCAACGGTAACAAAGATAGCCTTCATACCTAAATCTTCTGCTCTTTTCAGAGTTTTTTTAACAATATTCTTATCTTCATTAACGTATAATTGAAACCATTGGGTTGCACCTGGAATTCTGGATTCAGCAATTTCTTCAAGTGAATTAGAAGAGAAAGAAGAAATCATTTGAATAACACCTTCTTTACCTGCACCTCTTGCAATAGAACATTCACCATCATCATGACCTAATTTTGCAGAAGCAGCAGCAGAAACATAAAATGGAACACTAGTTTCAGAACCTAATAAAGTAGTTGAAGTATCAACATCTTGAACATTCACACAACATTTTGGTCTAAAGTAAATTCTTTGGTAAGCATAATGATTTTCTCTCATTGTGATTTCATCTTCTGCACCACAAGAATAATAATTCCAAGCTTGATCAGTTAAAACTCTTGATGCAATGTGTTCGAAATCATAAATGTTTTGAATTCTTGATAAAGATGGTAAATGATTTAAAAGTTCTAATCTATGTTTTTCCTTTTCATCTAAAACAATTTCAATCTTTGGAGCCTCACCAATTAAAACACCTAATTGTTTTTCTTTTGGTAAAAAGTTTTCAATAGTACCCTTTGGGTGAATCTTATTATATAAAACAGTTGCATCATGACCAGCATTTTGAATTAAAGGAGTTGTTCCACCTGGATGCATTGAAATAAAATCGGTTAAATCGTAAACATTACCGTTAACAGTAATCCAACAGTCATCAGCAGTATTATGTTTAACAAATTCTTCAACACCAATTTCTCTGGAAGGAGAAGCAGATTTTGCTTCATCATTAGCAAGGGAAGGTTGAATCAAAAAGTATGAACCAGTTGCAGCAATTATTGAAGCAATAGTTGCTGTTAAAACCTTTGTGTTTGAAGATTGGTTGAAAGATTTGCTTTGAGCAGTTGAAAATGATCTTTTTAAAGAAGTAGAGTTTTGAGTAACGTTTTTAACAACGTTTCTTAATTGAGATCTTAACATTTTGTTTTAATGAGTGTATCACAATGGATTCTAAAGAAAGAAAGGGGAAAAAGAGAGAGAAAAGAAAATAAATGAAATAAATTTGATTGAAAGAGTATTATGGATTTGTTTTATTTAAAAGAAGTTTAGGGAGTTGGTAGGAAAAAAATGAGGAATGCAGAATATTTATAGAATAATGCCCTGTTTACTAAGTGTTGAGATGAAAAAAAAGAAAAGTCAGAATGAAAAATAAATTCTCCGAGACGGGTGCAGTGGCCACGACGGTAGCATTCCGATTTTCTACGATGGCGGAGCAAATGCAGCGGCTAAGGCATTCCTGTAGGGTTGCCAAGGGGTGAATCGTCCCGGGGGGAGGCGGTTCCGAGTTTCTACGGGTGTGGCGAGGCTGTGAAAGGTGTGAATCATCGCGTAGAAAGACGGAAAGAGGACGGCACCGTTTGTCCGGCCACCGCGAAAGCAGCGTGGCCTTGTCTTTCTTGAGCGACACATCTCCGAGTCTCGCAATATCAATTGATGATTCCTTAATTAGAAGATATGCGCGTACTGGCAGGGTTGTGGGTCGGTGTGACTCAGACGGGACGGGCCAGGACAGGACAGGGTGGGTGGCGAGGGGGTGAATGTTGCTGGACACTGAAGTGTTATCCGGGAAAATATACACAGCATGGTTTACATTATTTTATAGAAGTCTATAGTGTTTGAGTCTTGAGTTTGGCAATTTGCGCATTGGGTGATGCTAGGTACAGTTTGGGATTGGCGGTTTACTATTGTCCTCCCACCCCCGCTCTGCACATTCGATGATGATTCCGGTAGCTCAAATACGGGTCAATTAATTAGTGCGCAATAAACGATCTATTGATAGCTTGATAGATTGTTGACTCCTTCCCGGGAAACGTGCCCGCGGCACCTGAATCACCGGCAGCGGCAACTGGGGATTTGCTCATCGCGGATGAGTCTTGATTCCGGGCGGCTACGAGTGCTACGAGTGCTACGAGTGCTACGAGTACGACGGAAGCCACAGTTCACGGGAACTTCTCTTTTATGTCACGTGATCTGTCACGTGCTTGCGCGACTTTAAATTCCGTCGTGAAATGACTTCTTTCTTGTTGTGCTTATTTGAATTTCCTAATCGGGCAGTCTCACGTTTCCCACCTTGGCGTTATCATCATTATTGCTGCTGCTGAGAAGGCTGGTTCCGAATTTACTCTATGCCATGCTTCGCTCTGTGTAAACGGCGGCTGCGAAGTGTGTGATCAACTTAGGCAGGCATTTACGTTTTCTTCTCTAACTTGCAATTATCTTTTTTCTCCTTTTATTTATTCTTTCTTTTTCCCCTCTATACCTTCAATTGAACAAACTTATCATGGCTGATCATAATAAGACTCAATTACACAAAACCGTTTCTCAATCTTCTAAATCTTGGGTTTCCCCCTTTAGAACTAATGAGACAATTGGTACAAAACGTAAGGTTAAGAATGAATCAAATTATAGTTCCTATATCTCTGCCGGTAGCGTTCCTGTTACTGAAACTCCAAAGCAGGAACCTAATCTTGAAGTTGAACAGCCAGTTGAAATTGAAGAACCCGTTGCAGAACCCGTTGAAGAACCCGTTGAAGAACCCATTGAAGAACCCGTTGAAGAACCCGTTGAAGAACCCGTTGAAGAACCCGTTGAAGAACCTTTAGTGCCAACTCATGAACCTGAACTTGAAGAAATTGTAGATGAATCCGAAGAACCATTGGCTGAAGAAGAACCTTTAGTTGAAGAGCCGGTGGAAGAACCTTTGGTTGAAGAACCCGTTGAAGAATCTACTCAAGCCGAAGAAACTGCTCAAACCGAAGAACCTGTTGAAGAACCTGTTGAAGAACCTGTTGAAGAACCTGTTGAAGAACCTGTTGAAGAACCTGTTCAAACTGAAGAACTAGCGGAAGATATTATTGCTGAAACCCCTGAAACACCGGTTGCTAAGGAAGTTAAACCTGCATTGAGAGAAATTTCACCTTTTATCAAGTCTCATCCAAAAATGTTGAGTAGATATAAGGAAAATTTTAATATTGCAAGTCAAATTATGAACAAAAATAAAATTGAAAATTTAGACCGTCGTGTTAATTTGGGTGCTGGTTTAGTCCTTACAGAAGAACAAATTTATGAATTGGCAAAGAAGAAACTTGAACCTTTAATGAAACAAATCGATGATCGTGTTGCTGAAAATAATGCAAGAGATGCTGAAAAAGCAGCTAAAATTGAAGATGATATTAGAATCAAAGATGAAGGTGTTGTCGCTCAACAATTAGCTAGCTATAAAGCAATTGTTGATTCTAAAACTTCAACTGCTCAAAATGAACATGATACTGCTTTCAAAGCTTTGGAAGATAAAGCCTTGACATCAAAAGAAGATACTGAAAAGTATATTCAAGATGAAAAGGATGCAATTATTAAAGATCAAGAAGATGCTGAAAAGGCTGAAGAAGATGCAGTTAATTCTCATGTTACTAACAAGGAAGATTTAGTCACTAATGCAGTTAAATTTAAGGAAGATAAAGCTAAAGAATTGGAAGATTCCAAGGCAAAGCAAATTGAAGAAGCTGAATTAAGTAAAAAATTTCTAGCTGATGGAACTGATTTACAATCCAAACAAGTTGAATTGCAAAATGAACTTGATGCAAAGAAATCAGAATTGGAAGAAAAAATTAAAAAAGTTGAAGCTTTAATTGCAGCAAAACATGAAAAGAAGGAAACTATTCGTACTTCAATTTACAGAAAGAAGGTTGCTGATAGATCTTTTGGTATCATTAATTCTAAGTACACTCAAGCTGCTGCTAATGTTGCATTATTATCAACTCAAGTTGGTTTATTAACTGATAGAGTCAATGCACATTCAACTAAAATTGATCATATTCAAACTGTTGGTAAACAAGGTCTGGCTGATAAGAAAGTCCAAGCTGTTAAAGCATCCGATGACTGGAAAGAACATCTGGCTCAAGTCAGACTTCAAGAAGCTGAAAAGCAAGAGCAAATCAGAATTGCTGCTGAAGAAGAAAGAAAGAGGGTTGAACAAGAAAAACTTGAAGAAGAGGAAAGACTGGCAAAAGAAAAGGAAGAAGAGGAAGCAAGATTGGCAAAAGAAAAGGAGGAAGAAGAAGCAAGATTAACAAAAGCAAAGGAAGAAGAGGAAGCAAAAGTTGCTAAAGAAAAGGAAGAAGCAAGAATTGCAGCTGAAAAGAAAAAGAAGGAAGAAGAAGAAGAAAGTACTAGAATTGCTGAAGAAGTTGAAAGATTAAAGCGTATTAAGCAACTAAATGCTGAAAAGCTTGAACTGGAAAAATCTTTAGAAGAACAACGTAAAGCAGTTGCTGTTGCTGAAAAGTCAAGATTAGAATCCGAAGAAAAGTCTAAATCTTCATCTCATGCAAGTAGTGTTCTGGCTGGTATTGGTGGTGCAGTTGCAGGTGCTGCAATTACTGGTGCTGCAATGGCAGGTACTGCAACTTTAGCAACTGCATCTGCTACAACTAGTGTTGTTGGAAATACAGGTGATGCCTTGGCTTCATCTATTCCAACTCAAAAGAAGTCAGTTGAAATTCCATCATATGGAGAAGAATTAAAAAATTCCACACTTGAATCTGAATCTAAACAATTAAGTTCAAATAATCCTTTCTATGTTGGTGAATTTAATGATAAGGATACCCTTCCTTCAACTATTCATGAAGAAGAAGAACCAGAACATAAAGAATCTGTTGTTACTAATGATCCTGTTGAAGATCCATCAAATGATAATTCTACAATTACTGATAAGCCAACATCTGCAGAAATTAAAGAAGATGCTGCTACTTCTGCACCTGGACCTTCTTCCGCTCCTGTTTCAGAACCACTTTCTGAAAGTGTTGAAGCTCCATCTACTCCACCAACTACTGGTTCTTCTGAAAGTCCTGCTCTTATTAAAAGAAAATCAATGGTTGATGAAGCAATTTCTCATATGACCCCAGAACAAGTTGCTAAGATGAATACTCCACTGACTGCTCAAATCAAAAAAACACCATCTAAGACTTCCTTGAAGGATGAAGTAAAAAATACACCAAAATCAAGATCTAATTCACTAACATCTAAATTTCCATTAAAGAGAACAAAGTCTAGATCAAGATCTAATTCTATTAAGGCAGATACAAATGCGAGCAATCGCACGACAGTAAACTCTTCAATCAACGGTTCAGCAAAACCAATCATTGTTGCCCCAGTTTCAACTACATTAGCATCCGTTCCAAATGTTGATACAATAGCACCAGCAATGAGTATTGCACCATCAAATATTTCTACCGCCGAAATTGCAGAAGCTAAAGCAGTTAAAATTAAACCAACTGAAGGATCTCTTGAAAAAGTCACTCCACCAGTAACTAAAGGAACAGAACCTTCAGATGATGATGATGAGGATGATGATTCAGATTTCGAACCCACCAGTGTAAACCCTGTTTTCACTGAAAAAATTGGCAATGCTAATGATACTGCACCAACTACTTCACAAAGTGATGGTGTTGCTCTGGATCATGGTGGTGATTCAAGTTACATGGAAGTTTCAACATTGGAAACTGTTAGTAGTGGTGAATATTTTGCAAACAAGGATAATCCAAACTACATGGTTGTAAAGACTTGATTGAGTATAATTTTTTTTTTATTGTTTTATTATTGTGTGTTCTTTTACTTTACATTTTACCCTTTTTTTTTCTTTGAAGTTACAGTTTGTTATTTTTACTGTAAATTTTCTGTTTAAATTTTTTTGTCATTATTATTAGTTAAATTAAGATTATCGAAAATTAAAAACTAACTTAAATTTTATTAAAGAAACAGATTATAAAGGAGAGATGTGACGTGAAAACTCAGTAAATTTATTTGTAAGCAAAGCCACCCTTTTCAAATGACCAAGAATCATCTCTAATTCTACCTCTTAAAATTGGAATTTCACTACCTGGAACATAAACATCTTCGAATAAAATGTTCATTTTTGCTTCAGGTGGAGGAGATGCATCAGCAAGTTTAACTTGTTCATCAACATATTTTCTAGCAGATTTATCAAAAGCTTTAATTTCTTCTTCAGTTGCAATATTGAATTCTAATAAATGTGCCTTTAAACCTGCAATCGGATCATTCTTAGATCTCATGTTTTGAACTTCTTCTCTAGTTCTGTAAGTAGTACCAGGATCAGACATTGAATGACCACCATATCTATAAGTTTCAAATTCAATAACTAATGGACCATTATCACTTTCAGTCCAATCTTTAGCGAATTTTGCAGCTTGATAAACAGCTAAAATATCCATACCGTTAACCTTTAAACCTGGGATATATTGACCTCTCTTGTAATAATCAGTCATTGCAGAAGATCTAGAAGCAGAAGTACCCATACCATATTTATTGTTTTCACAAGTAAAAATACATGGTAAATTCCAAAGTTTTGCCATGTTAAAAGCTTCAAAAACTTGACCTTGATTAGCGGCACCATCACCATATAATGCCCAAGTACAGTTCTTGTTATCTCTATAATGATGAGCAAATGCTAAACCTGCACCTAATGGAACTTGTGCACCGACAATACCATTACCACCATAGAAACCATTAGTATACATATGCATTGAACCACCCTTACCATAAGAAACACCAGATCTTCTACCCATTAATTCAGCTAAGACTTCTTGAACAGAACTACCTCTCATGTAAGTAATACCGTGACATCTATAAGAAGTAATCATGTCATCTTGTTTAGTAATTGCATTTTCAATACCAACAGCAATTGCTTCTTGACCAACAGATAAATGACAGAAACCTCTAATCTTTTTAGCCTTATATAAAGCATCAGATGCCATTTCCATTCTTCTAATAACAACCATATCTTTGTACATTTGTAAAAGGGTACCCTTTTCAGTTGTATAGTTTAAAGTAGGTGGATCCAGCTTGTAACCTTCAAAGGAGTATTCTGGTAATTCAATGTTAACAACATCATGCATGTTTTGAACATTTGGGGTTGATGGAGTTTCGGTTGCCAAGGATCTGACGAAACTTGGGACAACTTTGGCAGTAGCTGGTCTTTTAGATAATAAACGTAACATTGCCGATAGACGATGTACAGAACAAGCAACAAGAAATTGGAAGAGACGGTCAAAGTAAAGAGAAGCAGAACAATATCCTAACGAAAACAAAAGCACCCTGCACCGCAACAGCTATGCTATCATCACGAAAAGCAGACCTGTCGGTCGGGACAAATGCGAAGGCGACGGAAGACTGTGCACCCCGCGCCGAGCAGGGGGCGGGGCAGATCAGATAGGAGAGAGGGAGTGGGTGGTTTCTAATTTGTGCGGCGTCGATCGACGTGGGGAGGAAGTAACATGTTTTCCTCACGCATCCGTGCACCTCACTTGGCCTATTTTGACAAATCAGTATTGCCAGAATAGTTTAAAAAAGGGGCAACGGGGCATCATCAGCTTGCAAAGTAACAGCTTTTCACGGTGGCTCAGAAAGAAAGCAGCAGCAGCAGTATGGCAGACGATATCAGCAAATACAAGTATGAGGAGATTTCCAACAAGGTTCTCCGGGTAAACAAGCGACTGTTTGATGATGGTGCAAGAGCTGCACGATCTGAAGACACAAATCCACATTCTTTGAAAGGAAAAATCTCTTCAAAGGACTTTGGGACCAACATCAAGTCAAGTTCTGAGGAAACAAAGGAGTCTGACGGCCATGCAGATTTGAAGAAGAACATACAGAGCTCATTGGATGCTTTTGAAAAAGAAAACGAAAAATTGAATAAAAAACACAAGCAAAATAAAATAACTAAAAAATCACTATCTTTATTAGATGGAAGCTCAATGGAAACGCTAAGTTATATTCCAACTACTGAATCAACAACCTATACTTATTATCAAATTCTTTCTTGGTGTAGTGCTAAGTGTGATAACGATTTACCTGATGATGTCATAGCTTCATTAACTGATATCATTATTGAAATTTTGAAATCTGATAATTCAAATTCTCTATTGAAAAAGCAACAAGTTGAAAATTCCATAAAACAAAAACTAAAAGACGATGATTTCCAAACATTATATTCATTGGTTAACAATTTAATAGATTACAAACAAAATCTTGATGTTCCTGAAAAAGAAAATGATTATGACGATGGTTTAGGAATAGTTGTTCAGTCAGATGATGATGATCTCACCGATGAAAGTGATGACGATGAAGATAATGACGATAATTCTTTAGCTGTTGATAACTATTTAGATCTTTTAAATCAAACTGTTGAAGATTCAGATAATATTATAAAACTAGCATCTGATAATGAAAAAATTGCTTCAATAAATATAGAGTCAGTAGATAAATATTGGATTACAAGACAATTATCAAAATATCAACCTAATATAGATACATATAAGCAAACTGAAATTTCCAAGGATATTTTTGATAATCTCGAAAAGGTTATTACCAAAAAAATGGATCTGAAAACTTTTGAACGTCAGATGTTAGCTATTCCTGATTTTGAGTTGAACGATTTTTACTACGCGTTAGTTAAAAATTATAAAATAGTTTACTATGGAATTAAATTAGCAAGCGCTGATGATGATGAAGAAAAGACAAAATTTAAAATAGCATTAAGTGATTTAGAGAAAACTAACAAAAGAGCAATTGCATCAGATATTGATGAATCTTTTTCTAAGCGACAGAAAACTATTGAAACGGGGAAAATAACCTCAACCTCAACAATAAAGTATCCTAGAAATCTAGATCTTCATAATTTAGTTTTCACACAAGGATCCAAATTAATGACAGTATCCAAATTTGAATTGCCAAAAGGATCATTTAAAAGAACGAGGAAAAGTTGGGAAGAAATTCATATTCCTCCTCCAGAAAAGACAAAATTAGGTGATGATGAAGTTTTAATTGAAATAGCACAATTACCTGAATGGGCTCAATCTGTTTTCCCATCTGCTGAAATGAAATCATTAAATAGAATTCAATCAAAGGTATATCCAAGTGCATTTAATGATGATTGTAATATTTTGATGTGTGCGCCAACTGGTGCAGGTAAAACTAATGTTGCAATGCTAACTGTTCTAAGAACATTGTCAAATTTTAGAAATACAAATGGAAAATTTCAACTAAATAATTTCAAGATTGTTTATATTGCTCCATTAAAGGCTTTAGTTCAAGAACAAGTTAGAGAGTTTGATAGAAGATTGTCACATTTTGGAATCAAAGTTAATGAATTGACTGGTGATTCAAATTTAACCAAATATCAAATTGAATCAACACAAATTTTAGTTACTACTCCCGAAAAATGGGATGTCATTACAAGAAAAAATAATGATGCTTCATATATCAATTCAGTTAGGTTGGTTATTATTGACGAAATTCATTTGTTACATGATGAAAGAGGCCCTGTTCTTGAAAGTATCGTATCTAGAACGATGAAAAACATGGATGATAATAATGAAAATCGAGTTAGATTTGTTGGTTTATCTGCAACTTTACCAAATTATAAAGACGTGGCACAATTTCTAAGAGTTGAACAAAATGGTTTATTTTATTTTGATGCATCGTATAGACCCTGTCCTTTAGCTCAGCAATTTGTTGGTATTACTGAAAAAAAGGCTTTTAAAAAATATGAAGCTATGAATGAAGTCTGTTATGAAAAAATAATCGAAAATATTAATGACGGAAACCAAGTTATTATTTTTGTTCACTCAAGGAAAGAAACTGCCAAAACTGCCAAATGGTTAGCTAATAGATTGGTTGAGGATGATAAATTTTCAAGTTTAATGAAATTCTCTACGGGTATTAAGGAAATTTTGAAAAGTGAATCAGAAAATGCTAAAAATAAAAATTTAAAATCAGTTTTGCCTATGGGATTTGGTATTCATCATGCCGGTATGAATAGAGATGATAGACAAACATCAGAAGATTTATTTGCAGAAGGTCACCTCAAAGTTTTGGTTTCTACTGCAACATTAGCTTGGGGTGTTAATTTACCTGCTCACACAGTTATTATTAAAGGTACTAGTGTTTATTCTCCAGAAAAAGGTACTTGGGTAGATTTATCACCTCAAGATATACTTCAAATGCTTGGTAGAGCTGGTAGACCAAGATATGATACACATGGTGATGGTATCATTATTACATCACAAGATCAAATCAAATACTATTTAGCTGTTTTAAATCAACAACTTCCAATTGAATCTCAAATGTATGCTAAACTTGCAGATTGCATTAATGCAGAGATTGTTTCTGGATCCATTAGATCTTTGAAAGATTGTATTGATTGGTTGAAATATACTTATTTGTATGTTCGGATGCTTCATTCAAGAGATATTTATTATGTTGGTCCACAGTATGATAATGATCCTGATCTATTAGAAAGAAGAAAAGATCTTGGTTATTCTGCACTTTTACTTTTGGCTAAAAATGGGTTGATCAAATATAACTATATTAGAGATTTGATTGTTCCAACTACGTTAGGTAAGATTGCTTCTTTTTATTATATTAGTTATGTCAATATGAAGAATTTTGACAGTCAATTAAAATCCTCATTTAATGAAATTGAATTGTTTAGGTTATTTGCTGGAAGTGAAGAATTCAAATATGTTCCTGTTAGGAAAGAAGAAAAAATCGAATTACAAAAATTAATCGAAAAAGCACCAATTCCAATTAATGAAAATATTGAAGATCCATTATCAAAAATTAACATTCTATTACAAGCCTACATTTCTGGGCTTAAATTAGATGGGTTTGCATTGATGGCCGATATGATTTTTATTTCACAATCTGCAGGTAGACTATTTCGTGCTTTATATGATTTATCCTTGAACAAAGGTTGGGCAAAACTTACACGTGTGTTGCTGAATATTTGTAAGATGATTGAAAAGAAATTATGGTTAACGAGCACTCCATTACGGCAATTTCCAGATGTTCCTAGGGATATCATTACTGTTGCAGAAAGATCATTGACCCCATGGAAATATTATGCTGCATTAACAGACCCTTCATTGGCTATTAAATCATTAAAGGCCGAAAAATATGGAAATTTAGCTTGGGAATTAATTCAGAAATTTCCAAAGATTGACGTTGAGTATACGTTGCAACCAATCACCCCTAGTTTATTACAAATTGAACTGGAAATTACACCACATTGGAAATGGGATATTGATATTCATGGCTTTGCTGAGTCGTTTATTTTATTGGTAGAAGATTGTGATGGTGAAAAAATTTTGTACAGTGATCAGTTTTCAGTAAGAAAGGATTATATTAATGAAACTCGATCGTTGAGCTTTGCTGTTCCTCTTTTTGAATCAGAACAACCAAATTATTTTGTTTCCTTGATAAGTGATAAATGGATCTCTTGTGAAAAAAGAATTCCAATCATGTTGACCAAATTAATTATTCCAAAGAAATTCTCTGCTCCTACTCCGTTGATAGAATCAGATCTTGTATCAATTAAAGAATTGGGAATTAAAGAATTTATTTCAGTTTTTTCATTTGATTATTTCAACAAATTCCAATCTCAAGCATTTGATGCAGTTTATAATGAAAATGAAAATATTCTTTTTGCTACTTCGAAAGGTAATGGTAAGACTACTTTAGCAGTTTTATCTTTGTTGAAACATTGGAAAGATGAAGGTGGTAGGGCTGTTTATGTGAATCCAAACCAAAAAGTTGTTGATACATTATTGAAAAAATGGAAAAAGCTACTTTCAAAACTCGCTGGTGGCAAAATCATTAATAAATTTACTGGTGATACAAATATCGATTTACAAATACTAGCACAATCACATTTGATTTTATGTACACCACCTCAACTTGAAGAAGTTTCAAGACGTTGGCAACAAAGAAAGAGTATTCAGCTGATTGAACTTATTATTGCTGATGATTTACATACCATTGGTTCAGGACATGATGGTATGCTTTATGAATTGGTAATGAACAGATTTAAGTATATTGAAACTACTTTAGAGAAGCAATTAAGATATGTTATCTTGAGTTCTTCCATTGCAAGTTACAAGGATATTGCTGACTGGATCAATGTACCAAAGAATAGTATCTTTGATTTTGATGCAAGGGAGAGAGTGTATCCACTAGAAATTAAATTTGAATATGTCGATATTATTCATAGTCCTTCTATGTTTAAATGCTCAATTAAACCAGCATATAAATACATAAAAAATATGGATCAAAAGAAAGGTGACGAAACTTGTTTGGTGTTTGTTTCTCAAAGGAAAGATGTTTTAGACTTGTCAAGAGAATTTCTACGTAAATTGAAAGTGGATGAATTAAATTGGCTTCAAACTGATGAAGATTCAATTCAACCTTACCTTAAGAAAGTTCAAGATAATACTTTAAGATTGTGTTTGAAGTTTGGTATTGGCTACTATCATGAGTATATGGCATCGATTGATCAAAATATTGTATTTAATTTATTTGAAGCTGGTATTTTAAAATGTCTGGTAACTACTAAGAACTCCTCTCGTTGGTGTCCTTATGCAAATGCCGTGATTGTTTTAGGAACGAAAGAATTTGATGGAAAAGAGCATGGATATAATGATTATTCTATAGATGATATATTAGAGATGGTTGGTTTGGCTAGAAAGGATATCAACTCAACTGCAAATGCATTAATATATACAAATTCTGCTAGACTTGAATTTTATAAAAGATTCGTTGCTTTGTCATTACCATTTGAAAGCCATTTAAACAATTTTATTTGTGATGCTTTGATAAGTGATATTAAGGTAACTAAAAATAGACAGTATGCTGTTGATTGGGTTACATATTCGTTGTTTTACAGAAGATTACAGTTGAATCCATCATACTATAACCTAAAGGATGCGTCAGAAAATGGATTATCAGAATATCTTTCTGAGCTTGTTGAAAATACCTTATCAGAATTACAATCTTCTGGTTTAATTGAACTGAATATTGATGATGATATTGAAGAAGAAGATAATGATGATAAAACTGAAATTATTCCAACGAATAATGGCATACTTGCAAATTATTACAACATTTCATATTCTACAATGGAAATTCTAAATAAGTTAAATGAGAAGACGAGATTGAAGAAAATACTAGAAATTATTAGTTTAGCATCTGAATTTGAAAACTTACCAATTAGAGATGGTGAAAGTTCATTATTGTTTAAGTTATACAACAGTGTTCCATTAAAATGGTCGATAGATGCTGATTTTGAATCACCAGGATTGAAAGTATTTATTTTACTTCAAGCGTATTTTTCAAGGATCCATTTAAACATTGATTTAATGAATGATTTGAATTTTATTTTACCAAAAGCTGTCAAATTATTATATGCAAGTGTTGATATTTTATCCAGTCAGGGCTATCTTAATTGTATGCTTGCCATGGATCTTTGTCAAATGGTTACGCAGGGTATGTGGAATAATGACAATGTTTTGAAACAGATACCATTTTTTGATGATGAAGTCATTTCAAAATGTAGAAATCATAAAGTTAGCACGGTTTATGATATAATGGAACTTGAAGATGAAGATAGAGAAGATATTTTACAAGGATTGAATGAAAAGGAAGTTTCAAGTGTTGCTGATTTTGTTAACAAATATCCAAATTTGGAAGTTACATATCATCTAGATGGTGATGTTATTGCTGGAGAATCTAAACAAATTGAAATAGAAATTAGTAGAGATGAAGAAGTTGAAGATTTATCAGTTATTTCATCTAGTTATCCAAAAACGAAATTTGAAAATTGGTGGATTGTTATTGGTAGCACTAAAACTAACGAATTGTTTTCTATCAAAAAGCTTTCAATCACTAAAGAAAATCAGATTGTTAAAATGAATTTTTCTATTCCTGAAGAAGGAGAACACGATGTGTATATTTGGTGTGTTTGTGATTCATATCTTGAAGCTGACAAACAAGTTGAAATTAAACAGTTAAAGGTTAAGGCTGAATAAGCCTATGTAATATTTTATAGATTGTATAATTAGATCAAAACGGATTAAAAAAGTAATAAAAATTAATAAAAATTAATTCAAGATTGTAAAAAAATATTGATTGGCAGCGAGAAAATGTTGAACGGTGTCATATGAAATTTACTATATCACTTCTTGACATCATTTATATTTGTTGTAGCTTTGATTCACCTAACTAAATATACTAAAATAGCTACATAAACAAAAATGAAGTAAGGATCAGACAATACACTTATAAGCAATTAGCTTTATCTTTTTTTATTTGTTGAAAAAGAATGAAATACTAACGAATTCCCATTTAATTGCCATTGTCATTATCTTTTAGATTTTATATCGATGATCTGCCCGTGATATTCCCATATCCACGTATATATCCAGAACAGTATTCATATATGTCTGACATCAAGAGGTCGTTAGATGTTGGAGGCAATTGTATTTTAGAAATGCCTTCGGGAACAGGTAAAACTGTTTCTTTATTATCTGTGACGGTGGCGTATCAAATGCATTATCCTGAACATCGAAAGATTATTTACTGTTCTCGTACTATGTCAGAAATTGAAAAGGCGTTGATTGAATTACACAAGTTAATGGAATTCCGAGCTAAAGATTTAGGATATGTTGAAGATTTTAGAGGTTTGGGATTAACAAGTAGAAAGAATTTATGTTTGCATCCAGTTGTCGGGAAAGAACGTAAAGGTATTGTGGTTGATGAAAAATGTAGAAGATTAACTAATGGTGAATTAAAACAAAGAATTGAAAATGGTGATGGAGGAGATATTGAAGATTTATGTTCATTTCATGAAAAATTATATGAAAAAGATCCAACTAATTTAATTCCACCTGGTGTTTATTCTTTTGAACAATTACTTAATTATTGTAAAGCTGAAGGAACATGTCCATATTTTACAATTAGACGTATGATGCCATTATGTAATATTGTGATTTATTCATATCATTATTTGATTGATCCTAAGATTGCAGAAAGAGTTTCAAAAGATTTATCAGGTGATAGTATTGTTATTTTTGATGAAGCGCACAATATTGATAACGTTTGTATTGAATCCTTATCAATGGATATTACTGATGATTTGTTGAAAAAGGCAACAAAAGGTGCTAATAGTTTAAGTAAAAAGGTTGAAGAAGTGAAACAAATTGATAGTTCAAGATTACAAGATGAATATGAAAAATTAGTTGAAGGATTACGAGAATCCGATATTGTTAATCAAGGAGAAGAAACTTTTATTGCAAGTCCTGTTTTATCAAGTGATATCTTAGATGAAGCTATTCCTGGTAGTATTAGAAGAGCGGAACATTTTATATCCTTTATGAAAAGATTAATTGAGTATTTGAAAACTAGAATGAAAGTATTACATGTTATTGCAGAAACACCTATATCGTTTTTACAACATTTGAAACAACTTACATTTATAGATAGAAAACCATTAAGATTTTGTTCTGAAAGATTGTCGTTATTAGTTAGAACCTTACAAGTAAATGAAATTGAAGAATATATGGCGTTAAAAGATATTGCGACATTTGCGTCATTACTTGCAACTTATGATAGTGGGTTTACACTTATTTTAGAACCATTTGAAACAGAAAATGCTACGGTTCCTAATCCAATTTTAAGATTTTCATGTTTAGATGCATCAATTGCAATTAAACCGATTTTTGAAAAATTTTCAAGTGTAGTTATTACATCAGGTACCATCTCACCATTAGATATGTATCCTAAAATGTTAAATTTTGATACAGTTATTCAACAATCTTATAGTATGACATTAGATCGTAGATCATTTTTACCAATGATTGTTACAAAAGGATCAGATCAAGTTGCTATATCCTCAAGATTTGAAATTAGAAATGACCCCAGTGTTGTTAGAAATTACGGTACTTTATTAATTGAATTTTCTAAAATTACACCTGATGGATTAGTTGTTTTCTTTCCATCATATTTATATATGGAAAGTATTATTTCACAATGGCAAACGATGGGTATTTTAGATGAAGTTTGGAAATATAAATTGATTTTAGTGGAAACTCCAGATGCACAAGAGACATCCTTAGCATTGGAAACATATAGAAAGGCATGTTCGAATGGACGTGGTGCAGTTTTATTATCTGTTGCGAGAGGTAAAGTTTCTGAAGGTATTGATTTTGATCATCATTATGGACGTACTGTTTTAATGATTGGTATTCCATTCCAATATACGGAATCTAGAATTTTAAAGGCAAGATTGGAATTTTTAAGAGATAATTTCCAAATCAGAGAGAATGATTTTCTTTCCTTCGATGCAATGAGACATGCAGCACAATGTTTAGGTCGTGTTTTAAGAGGTAAGGATGATTACGGTGTCATGGTTTTGGCTGATCGTAGATTTGCAAGAAGAAAAGGACAATTACCAAAATGGATAGCACAAGGATTATTGGATGCAGATACGAATTTGTCTACAGATATGGCAGTTGCATCAGCGAAGAAGTTTTTACGTACGTCTGCACAACCTATTGATCCAAAGGACCAACAAAATGGTGTTTCTGTGTGGACGATTGAACAATTGCTTGAGCATCAGAAGAAACAGAACGGAGACCGATACATCGAGGAAGTAGAGGGTGGTGAGTACGACGGGGATGGTGACTTTCCAATGAAAACGGAGGTTACTGTGTGAAGACGAAGATAAATAAAGAAAAATGTGTATGCTAAATAGTGTAAAGATAATCAATCAATTTGTTACCAACAATTGAAATAGGGTCGTTCAGCCACACGGCTCGTATGCACGCTATACGAGCCGTGACAGAACGCGGTGCGAGCAAAACGTAACGCTATAAAAACGAGAGTATGGCCGTTCTGGAACTGTCCGAGCTGAGTTTGCTGAGCATGCTGAGCATTATCTGTCTGAAAGATGATTCTTCCTTTTCCATCGATATATCATGTCTAAAGAATACGTATATATTGTTGCTGGTGCCAGAACACCAGTTGGTTCCTTCCAAGGTTCATTGTCATCATTAAACTATGTTGATCTTGGTGCTCATGCTGTTAAAGCTGCATTAGAGAAAGTTCCACAAATTAAGCCAACTGATGTTGAAGAAATCTTCTTTGGTAACGTCTTACAAGCTAATGTTGGACAAGCACCTGCAAGACAAGTTGCATTAAAGTCTGGCTTAGGTGAAGATACTCCTGCTACTACAATTAACAAGGTTTGTGCATCTGGTATGAAAGCCGTAATTTTTGGTGCACAAACTATTTTAACTGGTGGTGCAGATATTGTTGTTGCTGGTGGTGCAGAATCTATGACTAACTGTCCATACTATGTTCCAGCTGCAAGAGGTGGTTTAAGATTTGGTGATAGTTCTATTGTTGATGGTATTTCAAAAGATGGTTTGAATGATGCATATGATGGTAAAGCAATGGGTGTTGCAGCTGAAAAATGTGCATCAGATCATTCAATATCAAGAAATGAACAAGATGATTTTGCTGTTGCATCTTATCAAAAGGCACAAAAAGCACATGATGATGGTAAATTTAAGAATGAAATTTCTCCAATTACAATTAAAGGTGTTAGAGGTAAACCAGATATTATTGTTGAAAGAGATGAAGAGACTTCTAAATTAAACGAAGCTAAATTAAGAAGTGCAAGAACTGTTTTCCAAAAGGAAAATGGTACAGTTACTGCACCTAATGCATCACCAATTAATGATGGTGGTGCGGCATTAGTTTTAATGTCAGAAAAGAAAGTTAAAGAATTAGGTATCAAACCAATTGCAAAGATTGTCGGTTGGGGTGATGCAGCTCATGCTCCAGTTGATTTTACAACTGCGCCATCATTAGCTGTTCCAAAGGCGGTTAAACATGCCGGATTAAAATTAGATGATATTGACTATTTTGAATTTAACGAAGCATTCTCCGTTGTTGGATTGGCCAACACTAAATTATTAAACGTTGACCCATCCAAGGTCAATATTTACGGTGGTGCGGTTGCAATTGGTCACCCATTAGGTTGTTCCGGTGCCAGAATCATTGTCACTTTAATTTCTGTGTTGGAACAAGAAAATGGTAAGATCGGTGCGGCAGGTATTTGCAACGGTGGTGGAGGAGCTTCAGCCGTTGTGATTGAAAAGTGTTAGATAGATAAGCAGAAGATATGTGTAGAGAAGATATAATATAAAAATCAATGACTTGCTAGCTAACAAACGAAACGGCGCTGAAAAACCTGTCAGCGCCTGCGCCGCAGACAAAAAAGAATAACATCGGTTGAAATCAACCACCGATGCACGCGCAACACACGTGACCCAGCAAGATGCAGTCCCCTTCGCCTCCCCACGGGTTGGGCGCTGTGCTGTATTTCTACCCTCCAGCGATCCCCCAACACGTTGCTGGCGTCGACCGACCTGGCTTCCCGGGTGGCCGAGCACCGTCCGCAGGGATCGAACGGGACACCTCAACTGTGTGTGCTGCGTATGCACCGCGACTAGGTCTTGACCCTTCCGACATGCCGCTACAGCAAAAGTTGAATGCTAGTGGGTTCGCTATGTTCAGAGTAAGCTAATCACGTGATTTGTTACAATAGTAGTTAATTATATTGAATAACAAGAATTAGATAAAGGATTTAAAAATTAATTAAATAAATTTGGTATTTGAACCAATTGGCACGTGACTTAGGATTACGTAAAAGCTTTTTTTCGAACTTAAAGAATAGTCATGCAATGGAAATAATTAGGAGATGAGAGACAAGAAGTTTCGGTTTGATAAAGCCAACGGGAAAAAGATACACACCAAGGATTTACGTAAACAAACCGGTTTTTCATTTAATTCAGTAAAAAATCATTTTTAACTCTAACACGTGACTAGCAGGATAGCTTAAAAAGTTTATTTTACTGAGTTGTACATCACCACATATCCATGTTTTTGCCAAGAAGCACCGACTGAGATTGTCTTTCCTATCGGATCTTTCTTTCATTGTACGGTAATATGTGCATTTAACGTTACAAACAAATCAAGATCTACTTCTAATTGAAATAAATATCTACTGCATGGGACGCCGACAAACTGCATCCACACAATAGGAAAAAAACACCGAATCCCTACCGTTAACACAGGCTCGTCCTGCACAATCACAATCTCTCCCCATCCATAACGCGTTACTCCATCGCTCTTTCGTTTCGCGTTTTCGTGTTGCATTGTGTCGCGCTTTCCTGTTGCAGAACGAAGATGCGGTCGTACTGGATGTTTCTGACTCCCAGGTCTGCGGTCTGACTTCCATCTCTCTTTACACCAACGCCTGGGTCTTTGTATTTTGATTCAATATTTGACAAGTCACATTATTTATATAGTTTTTATTCATTTTTTTTTTTTTTTTCATTAATCAATTATGGAATCGGGACAAGCGATGGCAATATACGGAGAAAACGATTCGGGAATTTCTCGTGTTGGTTTAAGACAGACTAATTTAACAACTCAACTGGAAAATTCCAATAAGAAGAAACATAGAAATAAAACTCAGAGTGTCATGTTTAATGGTGCAATGGCTAAAAGTAAAAGTTCCTTACTCGATGAATCTTCTTTACACAGTGGGAGATCAGGTAGTACAGACATGCTTTTAAACTTCCCAAAAAAATTACAATCAGGTTATCCTCAAAAAAATTATTATTATGATAATGGTAATAATAATAGTAACAATAACATTAATCAAAGTTACCCAACTCATAATATGCAAAATTCTTATCATAATCAAGCGGGGACAATGATGTATCAGCATCAACATCAACAACAGCAATGGCAAAACCATCAACATGGAATTAATTCAAATCATCAGTATTCTAACTACAATCAGCATCCCCAATATCAACAACAACAACAACATCAACAACAAATTTCATTACCAAAACAGAGAGATACCAAAAAAAATTTTCGTGAATCATACATGTATTTAGATTCTATGGATACGTCACAAGTGGAACCACAAACACAACAACTTCATTTAGATCTTAAAAGAATTAGTGGTTCTCCTATAAGTACATTACAAAAACGATTTTCATCACAAAGTGGCGGGGTTATGGGATCCCCAATGTCAAGTACTAATGAAGAATATGCGAGAAAGATTTCTTTTAATGCATTGATGGGTGTTCCAATGCAAACTATAAGTTCAGATAATGATAATATAATGAGTACTTTAAATTATATGAATTCAATTGATAATAATTCCAATTTTGACCAAGAATGGGAATCTATTGACGAAGAAGAACATAATAAAATGAGTAGTAATACAAATATAAATATACCTGAAAATAAATCAGAAATGGCGAAAATGATTCAAAGATTACAAGCTGAAAATCGAAGTTTAAAGAAAAAATTAAAAGATATTGAATTAGGTCACGATTCAAATTCAATTGTTGCAAATGATGAAAAATATTTGAATTTAGAAAATGAATATAATGAACTTGCTGATAAATATTTGTTAATTGAAAGTGAAACTAAAAATTTAACAATTCAAAATGAATCATATTTTAAAGATATAACGAAATTAAGATCAGAATTAATTGAAAGTGATGATAAAATTTCAAAATGTACTGGTTTAACAAGAAGTTTAATTGAAAGATTACCGAATTTAATTAAACAAAAAGATATTTTCTTATCATTATTTGATGAATTAGTTGATGAAATTCCTGATCAATTAAAAGATAGTTATTCAAGATCAATTAAAAAATATGATTTTGAAAATGAATCAAAACATTTAGATTTGACAAAAGGTAATTTAACCGGTGAAGATATAATTAAAATGTTAAATGATGATGTTAAAAGTTTACATATTTCATTATCAAAATCTAAAGATCATATCAAGAAAATGAATAAACTTTATAACCAAAAAATTCAACAAGAAAGAAAGACCATTATAGTTTCATCATTACAGAAAGCATTACATAATGAGTTTTTATTAGAAAATCCAAAATTGAATAAAATTGGGTTAAAAAATTTTAAAATTTTAAATATTTGTCGTGATTTAGAAGAAAATGATCAAAATGATGTTGATATCGATGAAAAGGATAATAACACAAATGATTTTGATGAAACGATTATTGTTAATTCATTACATGAATTTATACCCAGTTTTACAAGTTCACAACCAAAAACTCAATTAAATCAAATCATTAGTCCAGTTTCTCCAATTTCACAAAATTCAATGTCTTCTTCAGTATCACCGAAAAGATTAACAGTTTATTCAAACACCGAAGATGATGAAGATGATTTTTATTCTACACATTCAAAAAATAGATTTTCTGAAAAATCACTGGAAATGGAATACGAAACCTTTACTACATAATTCCAAATAACATGTTTACACATTATACCTTTTTTTTTTTTTTTTTTTTAGCCAAATCTCTCATTTTATAAAGTGATTATAATGATTATATATCATAAAACTTAAACAACTTATTCAATAAATGTTATACAAAACTTATCTTGTCTTCTTGTCAACTTCATCAGCAGCCTCGTTAGCCTTGTCCTTTGCATCTTCCTTTAGCTTTTCAGACTTGTCCTTTGCATTTTCCTTTAACTTTTCAGACTTATGTGTTAAATCTTCAGTGGCTTGATTGAATTTCTCCTTACCCTTTTGTAAAGTCTCTTCAACTTGCTCACCAAACTTCTTTGCCTTGTCACCCAAGGAAGAATATGCAACTGCTGGTTGGACCCTGGTTAAAAATGGTTTGTAATAAGTACCTCTGATTGTTCTTGCTAACATGATTGTTATCTGTTGTTATCTGTCAAACGCGAGAAATAAACCTACAAACAAAATAGGATACATGCTGTGCAGGATAACAGGAAAAACACGGCCTATTTATACCCGATGGCAACCATCCATCACCCAACCAGTCCACCACTGCCAGCAGCATCCACGAGGTCATCCACAAAACACTCCAGGGACGTGTTGCCAGCCCAACTGTCCACAACCAGCAAAAAAAGACCCGTCCCGTCCCAGCCTTCCCTCATCCGCCCCATCGCCTCCCGCGCCAACGTTTTCCCCACATGGGAAGTTTACTTACTGGTTGTCCACACTACAAGGAACAGTCCTGTTTTCCCCCCCGTTTGGGCTAATTTCCCTGGCGTCGGACAGAGATCCAGGGTCCCGGAGGTCGGTAATACTCATCTTTGCTTAAACATATACACCAGGATTTATAGACACATATACTATAGGCTTTGTAAAACACTTCAGCATGGGAGTTTCCAAATACAGACTGAATAGAAACTTGCAAAGATTGTCAATCATAACGATTTTACTTTCATGCTCGATTTTATCACTCGTTTTTTTAGATAAGACACCTACGGAAATGTTTGTTCTTGGATCTCCATTTCACTATTCAGATATATCAAAATATACTTCTCTTTTTTCTACTGTTTTAAAACCAAATTGTGCAAATTTCACTGAGTATAATTTAGAATCTCAAAAATATTGGCAATATTATGGATTTCAACATCATATGAAATTAGATGAAGATATATTATCAAATATGTTAAAAATTAGTGATGAACAAGAACATGAAATAACACGATTACATGATGAATTATTAAATAAATATTTGTCACCAAATTATAAATTATTTTCAAGTTTACAAAAATCAGTTCAACGGAATAATAAAGATAATAAAGGTATTGTTTACGTTTCCGGAAAATCATATTATTGGTTAACTATGTTATCAATTAAATATATTAGAGATGTTTTAAAAGATAAAAAAACTCCAATTGAAGTTTTTGTCCCATTGCGAGAGAAACAAGATTATCACTGTGACAAAATTCATTTAGTTTATCCAAATGTTAAATGTTCATATTTTAGTGATTTTTTAACTAAAAATCAAATTAAGCAATTATCAGGATATCAATATAAATCTTTAGCATTATTATTAACATCATTTAATGATATATTATATTTAGATTCAGATAATATACCACTTGTTAATGTTAATGAAATGTTTAATAATCCAACATATTTGAAAACTGGATTTGTTTCATGGGCAGATTTTTGGAAACGTTCAACAAATTTTAAGTATTATAAAATGTCTGGACTATCAAGATTTTCAAATCCTATATCTACTACACCATCAGTCGAATCTGGTCAAATATTAATTAATAGAGAAAAACATTTAAAAACTCTTTTACTTGCATATTATTATAATTATTATGGACCTGGATATTTTTATCCATTATTTTCACAAGGATTCCCAGGTGAAGGTGATAAAGAAACATTTTATCTGGCAAGTCGAGCATCTAATGAAAATGCTTATTTAATAACTGGCCATAAAACAGAAAGTTTTGGTTATAAAAATAAAAGTAATAAATATTCAGGACAAGGAATATTACAAACTGATCCAAATAATAGTGAAAAATATTGGTTTTTACATATGAATTATCCTAAATTAAATGTGAATGTTATGCTTAAAAAGGGATTTTTTAAAAATGAAAAGAAAAGACATTGGACAGTAGTTAGATACGCTCAAGATGATGGTAAAAGTTTGGAATTCAGGAAAAGTTTAGGTAAAGATTTAGAATATGAAATTTGGAATATAATGGATGAAATTTTATCAATAGATTTTAAAGGATTTCAAGTTTTTAAAGAAATTGGTAATGATGAGCTGGCCGATTATATTAAAGAACAAACACGTGTTATTAAGAACACATTATAGATTCCAGACTCCATTTAATTATCGTTATATGTACTGTATATTAATAGAACTTTACTTTATAAAACAAACAAAATACACATAAACTCTTCGTGAGAGACAAAATGGACGCGGAAGAATTTGATGAAAATTGAACATGAATTTGACGATTTACTTTAACAGAAATAGATAAGGTGAGTATTATTAGTTGTATATAATTGAATAACCATATGGTCTTATCGGATAAATACTATGAATAAAATAAATTTGAAATTTAAATTTTCACAAATAAAGAAAAGAAATGTTAGTACATTAACTATATTTTCCCATCCACCACCAAAATTAAGTAGTAAACAAATAAATAAATTAAGTACAACTGAATTACTTATTAAATTAGGATTTATTGCTCAACCAAATGCAGGATTAACACATTGGTTACCATTAGGAAAAGGAGTTTTAGATAATGTGAGTAAGATTATTCATAAACATCATAACGATTCAGGATGTATTGAAGTTTCATTATCGTCACTTTCACATAGTTCTTTATGGTCAAAAACTAATAGATGGAATAATAATGAATTATTTAAAGTTGGAGATTTTTGTCTTGCAGCAACAGCCGAAGAAGAAATTACATCATTAGTTACTCCACATTTACAAAGTTATAAAAAATTACCATTTATTGGATATCAATTAACTAGAAAATATCGTAATGAGAAAAGATCAAGAGGTGGATTATTACGTGGACGTGAATTTATTATGAAAGATGCATATAGTTTTGATTCGAATAAAGAAAATGCATTAATTTCATTTGAAAAAATGAATGGAATTTATGAAAAAATTTTTAATGATTTAAAATTACCATGGGTTAAAGCAAATGCTGATAGTGGAGATATTGGAGGTGATTTAAGTTATGAATGGCATATTATTAGTGATGTTGGAGAAGATACAATTGTTAAATGTGAAGAATGTAATACTTGTGGTAATGTTGAAAGAATACATAATTTAAAACATGAAAGATTTGTTGATGAAAGTGATGTTTCATATTATCTTAATAATGAGAATGAATTAATTTGTATTTATTATCCAAAAGGACGTAAATTATCATTAAAATTTTTAAAAGAAGAAGATTTAGTTGAAATTAATGAAAAATTAGGTGATGGAGAAAAAGTATTAAAATTATTTGAAGAAATTAATCAAAAGAATGATAATTTAATGACAATTTATAGATTAATTGATATTAATGTTGGACCTGGTACAAAAATGCCAGATTTACCAGTTAAATTTAGTAAAAATCATATGATTACGTTTCAAGAATTAGATATAACAGAAGCACAAGAAGGAGATATATGTTTAACTTGTCAAAATGGTAAATTAAAAGAAATGAAAGGTGTTGAAGTTGGACATACATTTTATTTGAGTACTAAATATAGCGAACCATTAGAAGGATTATTTGTTGATAAAGATAATATTAAAAAACCATTTGAAATGGGATGTTATGGTATTGGAGTTAGTAGAATTGTTGGAGTTATTGGAGAAATTTTAAGAGATGAAGAAGGATTACGTTGGCCAGCAATTATTGCACCGTTACAAGTTAGTATAATTAAAAGTAAAGAAATTTCAATAAATGATGAAAAAACAAATGAATTTATTGATAAACTAAATAATAAAAATATTAAATTAGAAGTTGATGATAGTGAAGATATTGGATTTGGTAAAAAATTATCAAAAAGTAAAATGATTGGTATTCCATTACAAGTTATTATTGGGAAATTATTACCGTGTATTGAAATTGAAGTTAGAGGTTTTTATTTTAGTGAAACTTTTAAAAGTTTATATGAAGAAAAACATATTGAATGGAATTGGAAGATTGAAAATATGAAATTTGAAAATGATAAACATATTGTTGATATTAAATATGCTGATCAAGTAATTGAAAGTCTGTTAAAAGACATGTAAATAGCAAATTAAGGTTAGATTTTATACTGTATATAGAAGATTTTTTTTTAAATAAAAAGAGTAGATAAACAGTTATTTAGAATACATGACCGGAAAGTTTGGCAAGAACGTGTAACAAAACAACGGAGAAGATAAAGGCAACAGCGAAAACCAATACAACTAAAGGATCAATTTTAAAACCTTGTGCTTCTTCGTTAAAGATTTTTAACATTGAAGAAGAAGAACCACCAGCACCTGCAGCTCTTGAAGAGTTTGGCTGATTTTGTTGTTGTTGTTTGATCTTATTTTCTTGAGTTGCCTTTCTCTTTGCGAGAGTTTTTGCACCACCTGGAATTGCTGTGGACTGTTGTAAAAGGAGAAAACGGGCGAGTCATGATGGACATGGACGACTGAAATGTTAGTAATTGGTTCGGGGAAGAGTGGAAACGGGGGCGAAAAGAACGACAGGAAGTCCACGTACCATTGCTGTTAGTGTGTGAGTGAGAGTGGCTGTGGAACGGTGTGTAAGCTGGTGTGAAACCGTGCAGAACGTGCAAACCCCCGCCGGAAGAGCCAGACAGCTTATCTGGCCGTGTCCTTCCAGACGTGTCCTTTCGTCCTCGACGGTCCCTCGAGACTCGCCCCGCCCGGGTAAGTGTTCGCTTTCTTTCTCGCTCTCACTCTGCTGTTGCTGTTTGCTGTTCTGCCTTGTTGATGAAGGCTCTGTGCCTGGTCCGGGCGGTTGCCAGCTGGGGTGGTTCGGCGGTGGGTCTTGAACTGCATGCTCATCACATCCCGTCATGGATCATCCTGCTGTCGACGCTGCCGATGCTGCTGCCGATGTGTCTCCGCTGAGTCCGGACTCCTTTTCCCCCCTGTCCTCCGCCGCAAGCACCAATGCACCAGTGGCGCAATCCGTCGCAAACTCTATCATGCCCAACATCACAGGAAGCTCAATGCTTTCCTCTAGAGTGTCACAATCGAGACATTTCGGCACAACCACCCCTCTCTCTGCATCTTCAGAGATGAACTCGTTGCTGTTTTCTCAACTGCAAAACTCTTCCTCTATCATTCACTCATTATCGAATACTTCTCCTGTTGATACAACTGCCGCAACTGCCGCTTCAACAACTATTCGTACAAATTCTTCCAATAATACAAATGTCAATCTACATTTGAATTTGCATTTGGATAATACAATTCTAAACAATCAATCTTCGGCTAATGATATAACTGATAACAACAAATATACTTTTAATGATACAAATAACGATATAAATAACGAAACAAATAATGATATAAATAATGATATAAATTATAACGAAAATGATAACGAAAATGATAATGACAACGATAAAAATGATTTACCTGATATAACTATTTCAACTATCGATTCATCAAGGGACATTCCAATCATTTCAAAATCAGAATCTAAATTGCTTTCATTTCAACAGTCTCAACAATCTCAACAACCTCAACAACCTCAACAACCAACTTTAACAGGTTCAACTAATAATAGTATGAGTTCAAATTGGTTATCTAATCAACAATCTCATTCTTTACTAAACGTTGACCCTTGGATTCAAGAACAAGCTCAAGTTTCTCCAAATTTGAATTTTCATCAATACTCTTTAAATAATTTATCCTCTCATTCAACTGGTAATGATCAAAGTTTAACAACTAATTTAAGTTTATTAACATCTTCAGCTTTGGGTTCTTCTCATTTATCTCAACAACAACAATCAAGACAACCTCAATATATGAAATTATCAAATAATAATGTTTCTCCTCCTAACGCAATTGAGACAAATATGAATACTAATTACAATTATGTACCTTCATTTTCTCAAAATTATCCTCTTTATAATTCTTCAAATTATCCAACTTCTAATGCAAATTCAGTTAAAAATGGGAATGGGAATGGGAATGGAAATGGAAATGGAAATACTAATAATAATACCAATAATACAAATTCTAATATTAAAAATACATCTAATGATGATGATGAATTAATTCCAACTGCTATTGTTATTAAAAATATCCCATTTGCAATTAAAAAAGAGCAATTGTTAGATATTATGTTAAAATTAAGTTTACCATTACCTTATGCTTTTAATTATCATTTTGATAATGGTGTATTTAGAGGTTTAGCATTTGCTAATTTTAATTCAATTGAAGAAACTGCAATGGTTGTATCAATGATGAATGGTAGAGAAATTGATGGAAGAAAATTACGTGTTGAATATAAAAAAATGTTACCTGTTCAAGAAAGAGAAAGAATTGAACGTGAAAAGAAGGAAAAAAGATGTCAACTTGAAGAACAACATAGAAATACTTCAACAACTTCTTTAGCTTCTCTTTATTCAACTGTTTCTGCTCCGCCTTCAACAGCTATTGATAATACAATTGGTAATATTATCAATAATAATAATAATAATAATAATAATAATAATAATAATAATAATAATAATAATAATAATAATACTACAAACATCACCAATAACAATAATACACCATATGAACCTCCATCAACACCAAATACTGATTTAATTAATAAACCTTTGATTTTTTTTCCAGCACTTGATGAATTACCTATACCTTCATCCGATTTAGATTTTAATAATCCAGAAGTTTTAGAACTTTACACTAGATTGGTAATTTTTAAAGAAGATTTCTTCGAATCTAATGAGTTGTTGTTTTCTGCTGCAAGTTTATCTATTGATGCTAAAAAATATATTAAACAATTAGCTCAATTTTTAAATTTAATTGATTCTAATGAAAATGGAATTATAACCATTAAGAAATTGGAAAATCAAAAATCTAGACAAACTACAGGTGGTTCAACTATGAATAACAATTCTAATAATTTATCAACTATTAATAATGGTAATACTAATATGAATTTTCAACCTTCTTTAATTAGATCTCATTCTCATAATGTTTTAAATTCTAATCCTGGATTATCATTTAATAACAATAGATTTAGACAACAGACTCCAAGGGCCGTATCTCAAAATCATCAATATCAACAATATAACAATCAACAATCATTAGGTATGAATAATATGAATAATATGAATAATATGAGCAATTTAGGATTGAATCTAGGAATGTCTAATAATCAAAGTCAATCCAATTTATCAAACTTGCAAAGTCTTCAACAAATGCAACAACAATCGCAACAACAAACCAACCAATTGCATCATTCATCGTCCGCTGCATCATTAAGTTTACTGCGTAATAAAGGATTAACTGCTCCAACTACTCCAGTATCCAGTCGCCAAGCTACATTTCCAACAAACCCAGGGATGAACACGCTATTTGCCTCCCAACAACCTCATACTGGATTGATTAACAGCGGATTCAACCATCCACAAATCACCGGTGGTTCTAGTATCAGCATGTCTTCAAATAGAGGCATGGATGATCTTTGTACGGGAATGGATTACCTTAGCTTTGATAACAACGGTCAGTAATCGCTGAACTCTATACTCTATACTATTATTATATACCAAAACATAAAAAAACACCTTGTCTTCTTGTTATATTAATAATTCCAACACACATATAACGAACCATTTCTGTTTAACTTTGCTGGTCTTAGCGCTTCTCTTTTCGGAAAGATCGATCAAACACGCCATGTTGCGGATTCAGTGTCGATTTCTTGATTGCTCTTTCGTGGCCAATTTTAAGATTTGTTCCTTACTATGGCTTTCACATCAAGGGTAAACAAGCTCAATTAAACTACAGGGAGGCACGTTACCCATGCCACCGAAAGCAAGAAGACATTCTAGCAAGACAAAGGGCTTGACTAAAAGGGAGTCGGAAGAATTGAATGAATTACGGGAATTAAGAAAACTACGTAATTCTATCGTTGCCGATATTGAAGATTTTGAAAAGAAACGTGATTCAATTGCAAATAGTATTAATTCAATAAAAAGGGATGATGATTATGTTGAAGATGCAAATAATATTTTTAAAAAATCTTTTTCAATGGCATCTACAGGTAATGGTATAAATTTTCACAATAAACAATATGAAGAAGAAATTAAAGATTTTGAAGGAGAAGAAGAAGAAGATGAAGAAGAATATAAGATTCAAAAGCCTTTATCTATTCGAATTCCTCTTATTTTTCATATCTACATAGCTCCTATTTTAATTACACTTGTTTCATTTTATTTAAGACATTATGAAATTGGTTCAAACAATACTGTTATTTGGGACGAAGCACATTTTGCAAAATTTGGTTCATTTTATAATAAACATACTTTTTATCATGATGTTCATCCACCATTAGGTAAAATGTTATGTGGATTATCTGAATGGTTAGTTGGATATAAAGCATCATTGAATCCAGATTATAAATTTGAATCAGGATCTATATATCCTGATCAAATTAATTTTTATGGTATGAGATTATTTCAAGTTATTTTTAGTTCTGCATTACCACCAATTGCATGGTTCACATGTCGTAGTTTAGGTAAAAGTTTACTTACTAGTTATTTAATTTCAATTATGATTTGTTTAGATTCAAGTTTTATCGTACTTGGAAAATTTGTTCTTTTAGATTCATTTTTATTCTTTTTTACAGGTACAACTTATTTATGTTTAGCTCAAGTTAATAAGTTAAGACCTTTTGAAGGTAAATCAAATAAAGTTGATTTTTGGTATATTATGTTAGGATTAAGTATTGGATGTGTTTGTAGTGTTAAATGGGTTGGTTTATTTGTTACTGGTGTTGTTGGTATTTATACAATTGTTGATTTATGGGCAAAATTTTGGGATATTAAATTTAATAAATTTACATATTTTAAATTTTGGATTAGAAGAATTATTTCATTAATTATAATCCCAATTTGTGTTTATATGATTTTTTTTAAAATTCATTTAGGATTATTATATTTACCAGGTGAAGGTAGTGGATCAATGAATACATTATTTCAAGCAAATATGGTTGAAACTGATATTTTATCACAACCAAGATTTATTCAATTAAATGATGAAATTACATTACGTTCTCAAGGTATGAATTCTAATCTTTTACATTCACATCAACAAGTTTATCCTGCTGGTAGTGGTCAACATCAAATTACAACTTATGGATTTAAAGATTCAAATAATAATTGGAAAATTTCAAATTCACGTTCAGGTAATCCATTAATTGGAAATCTTAAAAATGGTGATATAATTAGATTATTTCACGTTTTTACAAAGAGTAATTTACATTCTCATCAAATTCCAGGTCATGTTAGTAAAAATTATTGGGAAGTTTCAGGTTATGGAGATGAAATTATAGGTGATGAAAAGGATGATTGGATTATTGAAATTGTCTCACAATTGCATTCATCAAATTTTACATATGTTAATCAGTTTGAATTAAATGATTCATTTGAAAATTATATTCATCCGGTTTCAACTACTTTTAGACTTAAACATAGAGAATTAGGTTGTTATTTAGGTACAACAGGTCAAAGTTATCCAACATGGGGATTTCAACAAGGTGAAGTTGTATGTTTAGAAGCTCCAGAAATTGGATCATTTAGTTCATATTTTGATACATCTGCAAATTGGAATATTGAAAGTGTTATTTCTTCATCATTACCAATTGATTATAATTATTCATATCCAAAATCAAATTTTTTTAAAGATTTTATTCAATTACAACGTTCAATGGCAGCATCTAATAATGCATTAACTCCTGATCCTTCAAAAAATGATAGTATTGCATCATCATGGTGGGAATGGCCAATTATGAGAAGAGGTATTAGAATGAGTGGTTGGTCAGCAGTTGTAAGAAAATATTATATGTTTGGAAATCCAATAATGATTTGGTTTTCTACGATTTGTGTTTCTATTTATACATTTGTTTTAATATCTATTGCTAGAAAATGGAGAAGTCAACAATTAGTACTTGATGAAAATGCATTATGGAGCATTTTCATAACTGGTATAATTCCATTATTAGGATATATTTTCCATTATTTACCATTCATAGTAATGGGTAGAGTTACTTATTTTCATCATTATATGCCAGCATTATATTTTGCAACATTTATGTGTGGATTTACAGTTGAATATTTAACTAGAAATTTTCATCCAATCATTAAAAAAATCTTATATTTTATCCTTTATGCAATTATTATTATCTCATTTTGGTTATTCAGTCCAACTTGTTTAGGAATGGTTGGTCAATCAACAAATTATAGTTATCTTAATTGGTTACCAACTTGGGAAATTGGCGTATATCAGCCAATTTCTGAAACGATCAGACAAGCTTTTTCTAAATGGAGAAAATAAACGGAACTTTATAACGTTGTTTACACTTACTTACCTTACTTATTATAAATAAAAACTAAAATTAATAATCAAAAAAAAAAAACGCGTAATCTCTAATGAACGACATGAATAAAACTTATGGCGTTGTTTACATTTTTATACGCTTTTTTTTTTCAGTATCTACTCTTGTTAAATCCATCCGGCAATGTTGCTGCCCAATACATTACTTTACGGCGACTCTCCCCTTGCCTGTGCTTGGCTTGCGGCAAGTCTTGAAAAGAAACTAAGCAAACAACAGTATTTGAAAACATCAATCATTAATTCTACACGTGCTATTGAACAATCAAGTGCAGGAACAAGAATTAAACCTGAATTAATAAACGGAGAAACCAATTCACAATTACAATTTTCTACACAATCAAAAGAAGAAGAACAAGAAGAACATATTACATTACGTGTTTCCGGTCAATTATTATATGGAGTTGTTAAAATTTATTCAAGAAAAACAAGATATTTATTCGATGATGTATCACTTGCACTTGTACAATTAAGATCTGCATTTGCAATTTCTAAATCTATTACTATTCCTATTGAAGAAACTATTGTTAAATCGTTAGATTCAATTACTTTAAAGGATAAAATTACTGAAACAAATATATTATATGATGATGTATTCGATATTAATAATGTTTTTGGTAATTCAATGGAAAGGGAAACAGAAGGATGGACACAAACACAAACACAAACACAAGTTGATGATTATGCTATGGGTGATATAAGTGTTGGTAGAAATGTTGAAGAAGATGAAGATTTGGCAAATCAGTCAATTGATGCATTAGCTAGACGTGCGGAAGTTGCAATTGATGATTTAGATGAAGTTCCAGATTTTGAATTACCATTAGAATTTGAAAAAGGAAATGAAGTTGAAGAAACGGTTGATGTTGCTGGAATTAGTGATTTTCAATTATCAGCGATTGATAATATGGATTTAGAATTTACGATTGATGAAACTCATGATATTGTTCTACCAACTGAAGAGATAGAGGAAATTGAAGAAGAAATAGAAATCGGAAAAGAAATTAGGCCAAAGAGGATATATACGAGGAAACAACAATATACGAATTTGGATGTTATTAGAACACAAAGAAAACGACTTGTAGTTGATTCAATTAATGATATTCCAACAGAGGTGTTAAAGAAGAATCAGAGGGAATATCCAGGAATATTACGTCAAAATCAAACAAGTGTTAAGAATACTGGGTATGACTTGATTATGCGGACGTTAGAGCCAGAATTTTTAAAAATGATTGGATCATCATGGATATCTATTAAAAGGAGAAAATTGCTTGATAGGGTGAATTCAGAAGGAATTGTTGAAGATTCAAATTTTAATGTAGAAGCACCTGAATTTTCGACAATGGATGAAGGATTTGATTTTGATGTTCCTGAACAAGAATTGGAAATAGAGGCAGCAGGAGAGGCAGCAGGAGAGGCGGAGATTGAGGTACCAGAAGCTCAAGAACCTGAACCAAATTTAGTAGTTGAGCCAGAAGATTTTTTTGAAAATGTTATTGATCATTCTGATCCTGATACTGAATTTGTTGAAAATACAGATAAGACAACTATTCAAGTAGCATTACAACTTCGTTCTGAATTTACTAATACAACTAACGTTTTATTTAAAGATTTTGTTAAAAATTCTGAGCTTGGAGATAATTCTAAAAGTAGAGCTACCCGTACATTTTTTGAACTTTTAGTATTAGGAACGAAAAATTCAGTTGGTTTAAAACAGGATAGATTATTTGGTGAAATTCAAATTGAATCAAAGCCAGGATTAATGGATACATTTTTATAATTTTATTTAAAATTTAGTTTACAGTTTACAATTTATATTTATTACAATTCCCATTTAAATCAGCGATAAGGAAAGTGTGTGTATTTATAACAGATATTGCGGATATCATACTAGATTGTGATAAATCTATTACCTTTTCTTTTAAAATTTTATCACCATGTAATTTCCAAAATGTTAGTTTATTTTGTACGGAGCAAGAAAAAAATGTTGATGGTGATATCCAATCAATTATAAATGAGAGATCTGAAATGTATGTTGATAGGGTATTTGAAATTGAAATGGTAACGGAGATGATGTTAATAGAATGATCTAAACCAAGAAGAAGGATTTTTCCTGAATTATAAGACATGGAAACAATAGGTAGTTTAGATTTATAAAGAATTGATAATGTGTATGTTCCGAAATCAATTGATAAGATTTCACCAGTACATAATGCAATTATTGCGGTGTTTGCATTAATAAAAATAGCAGTAGTTATAATTTTATTTTCATTAAGTGAATTTAAAATGTCTTTATTATTTGAGAATTCAGGAGATGTAAAAATATCTGTTGGTGGTATAAGTATGTCTATTAAATTAGGTGCTAAAACAGTATATTGTCCGGTGATTGTAAGGATAATGTAAGATGTAAGAGATTGATATATTGATAATATTGGCGGAAGTTGAGATTTGGAACATGATTGAGTATTTTCTTTAATGTTATAGGCATAAATAAAACCGGAATCATATCCTACAATGATTATATCCTGGTTTGTATTATCAAAGATTGCGGTGTTTATTTTCGAAAAAATGGGGATTTTGTGGATAAGCGTGAATTTATTGATATCCCATATTGAAATAGTGTCATCATGAATAGTAAGAAATCTGGAATCATGAGATAGAGCGATATGTTTAATTTTTGTAGTTGAAGGGGTAAGTTTTGTAATGTGAGTTGTATTTAGATCAGGGATTGATTGATATTTTGTGTTTGAATTTGATAATGATTTTAAAGCAGTTTCATAAGATTTTTTATACTTTGATTCTAATTCCAATCGAATTGATTTTTCTAAATCGCGTTTGATTTGCCGAGTTAAGTTTTCAATGTCAATATCGGTATCTTTATCATGTACAGGAGGTGAAGAAGAGGGTAAAGGAAGGATAGATTCTTCATTGACCGCATGTTGTTGTTTCAGAAGATCAAGCTGACGTTTTTTGTCTTGCAAGATTTGTTGAAAGTCCATAATAGAGGGGGATGGAGCACAAGGATGAATAGAGTAAAGAACTAAAAAGGAAAGATGGAAGACAAAGCAAATATCTATTGTATCTACAGAGTGTTGTTAGTGCAATATAAATTACAAATAGAGATGCGCGAAGTTTATAGGGGAAAGAAAAAACGCAGAAACGAAGAAACGAAGAAACGAAGGGAAAACGCTGGGGGTTTGGAAAGGAGGGTGTCTTCTAGTGGAAAGAGTGGTGAAGGGCAGTACGGGCCATGAACATGGACATGAACATGGACACGGTGAATGTGAACACGATCATCAATGACTTTGAACAGCAGATGCAGCAGGAGCTGGCGGGAACGTCGCCCCAAGGCGAGGACGTGGTGCTGTTGCAGGAGGCGTGGGTCCGGGAAAAGACGGTGCCGGGCCCCCCATCACAAAATGGGGTTAGTATGAAAGTTTATTGTTAGAAGCATATGATTAGGAATCTCAGAGGCCATACGTTTTATATTTAAAATAAATAAAAATAATAAAATAT